>JANHFF010000537.1:0-222500 GCA_024542945.1 allo-octoploid hybrid of Carassius auratus x Cyprinus carpio | reverse complement strand
TGCAAATATTACACAAACATAGAAATGCCTATTTTAGGACAGTCCAGTGAAGAAGATAAAAGCAAATAAATTAAATTAAATTAAATTAAATTAAATTAAATTAAATTAAATTAAATTAAATTAAATTAAATTAAATTAAATTAAATTAAATTAAATTAAATTAAATTAAATTAAATTAAATTAAATTAAATAACCAGAGCAGGTCAGTGTGATTACATAAATAAATAAAGTGATGTGCCTTAAAAGATGACATTTTAGACTTTGGGATAACAATATATTTTTTATAAAAATAAAATCACAGTGATAGTATCAAATATAGTTTTGCTGAAAATACTACATGACCATTTAGAAAAGCATATTTTAATAAATAAATACATATTTATATATAATAGAATAGTTTTTGCGTTTACAATATATTTGTTTTATAGAAACATATTGTTCCACCAAAATCACAACAGTATATATTATGATATACATACATATCCAAACAGAAATTTATATATCCAGCTTTGTGTGATGGTGCCTGAAAAAAAAGCTTTTACTTAAAATATTTATTCAATAGATTGTGTTTGTTTGAAAAAAAATATGTAGTTTTTTACAGTAACAGTATACATATTGACATAATCATATTGTAAATATTCTATAGCCCTATATAAAATAAAATAAAATTAAATTAAATTAAATACAGCTCTGGGTGATTTTGGGATAGTAAAGAAAATCAAAGCAAAGAAAAAAGATGTGAAGAAAAGAAAAGAAAAGAAAAGAAAAGAAAAGAAAAGAAAAGAAAAGAAAAGAAAAGAAAAGAAAAGAAAAGAAAAGAAAAGAAAAGAAAAGAGCCTGTAGCTTCCCAGCAGAGGAGCGTCCGGCGCATGCAGAAATGCAAGTGGCCTGACAGTGACGGATAAAGCAGCATATTCAAACAGATGGGTGACGCTGACAGACGGTGGAGGAGGACCACGCGCACCTCTGTCAGACGGTCCCAGCGGTGACCCGTCCGTCTGCCGCTGGAATGCAGATGCTGGCGGAAACAAGGCGTGACAGAGAGGCCATCAAAGCCTGACCGCCAGAAACATGCTTCAGCATTCAGATGGATCTGAGCCTGAAAAACACAGCAGCACTGGCGATCTATGTCTCACACAATTTCTATCTGAACAAAAAGTCTACAATTTGTATTTTTATTTAATTTTTTTGCATTTCTTTTGAGTAGACATTGAATCGTGCAGTATCAATGTACTGGCAGCAGCTGACAAAAGCTATTTAACAGGCTACTCAAAAACAAACAGTCATAAGATACACTACAACGTCTGTGGGTGGAGTTTCACACTTCTAGCGCAACAAATGCACACTGTTAATTGGATTTCTAATCATATTTTACACTATAACTGTTAAAATGAGCTCTGAAAGATATTCTTTACTATCCAGGGTAAAAATTTAAGTGTATACTAGAGTATCAAGTATCTATACTCAATCCCAGGTATAGATGGGATTGGGTGAAGATGTGTGTTGCTGCAGAGATGCACAACATGGCTTTGTTTGGGACCATTTTTGTTAGCGAGACTATATTGTCTCTACAATTTAAATCACTTAATATTTATTTCTTGTTTATTAAATTTTTTTTCATATAATCCTATATAAATATATAGAAGACTGCATATAATTCTGTGATTAAATATCTATATATGTTGCCTCACAGTGACAGTGTTCATAACAAATAACCTGGTTTGACAAAAGTCGGTATTAGATTGATAAGTTCTACAGTAAGTTACAGATCCCTGAAGCAGCTTCTGTATCTTCCTATCGCTGTTTGGCCAGTTTACATGTCGATCAGAAGTAGATCTTCTGAGAGCGTTTTTTTGACAGCAGACACACATCACCATGATTCATTGTTTCGAAGAGCTTCAATCGGATTGCGTATCGCAAATAATTTGATTCAGATCGGGACTTCAGAGCGTGTTCACGAATCTATGTGTAAATTAGCTAGCAGAAAACACAAATGAACAAAAAGTTATATTTTTCCTACAAATATTGGGTTGTTTACTGTTGGCCTATACCAATATCTGGGGACGTTTGTTTTTTGTATGTTTTTCTAACCCCGTTACCAAAATATGAGATGTCTAATTAGTTTCAAATTCTAGAAAATATATTCATATGAAATAAAACTCTACATAAATTCTATGAAATTCTATAAAATAAATTTTAATTTAAATTAAAAGCAACAAATTAAGATTTAGTAACAGTGTAAAATACCATTAAAATACAATTATAATTTTACACTCTCACTGAGCTCCAAAAGATATTCTTTACAGTTCATGATAAATATTCAAATTTATACGGGAGTTTCTGTACTTTTGCTGTCTGTCTTTGCAAGTCGAATTTTCTGTTGGCTTCCTTTCCCTGAGAGACAGAAGGAGAGAAAGCGAGGCATGGAGTCACTGCTGGGCTGCATATGATTAAACCAATCCAATAAAAGAGCTCATTGCTGTTCTGTGTGCGGCACATTAAAGTGCTGGATGGTAATGAACGTGAATCTGGATATAGAAACCAGCAGCAGATACTTTCACACTACATGAGAAAAACCTTCAGCGTTAAAACACAAGCCATTATACCAAATTCTAGATGCTGGTTTGTGTGGATATCACATTTTCAACACCGTGCGCCCCGAATATATCTTTCCACTTTCCACAAAAAGATAGGGCTATACAAATCACAAAAACTGTGAAAGGAGGTGCTAAACTTAAGGTGTTGAAAAATGACCTCAGGAGGTCAAACTAAATATTATATGAGATTTTATATTTTCTATTCATTTTATATGAGGGTTGCTGTTTTTGAGCCCTGTTACCAAAATATGGTTTCTAAACAGTTTAAAAACCTACAAAATATAATAATAATAATAATAATAATAATAATAATAATAATAATAAAACCTTATTAAATAAAATCCTGTGAAATAAAATTCTATAAAATAAAAATAATTTGGATTTTTTTTTTTTTTAAAGCAGATTCTATTAAATAATCTAAAAAGTTCAAATCTGAATTTATAAAATTAGAAAATGAATTAAAAAAAAGTTAGAATTGGTACATGGTTGACACTTTATGCTGTCAACACTGCAAATTAATCAGACATTATTTAAAATTTGTTGTTTCCTATTTTATTTGTTTTTTCCAACTCTGTTACCAAAATACAGAACATCTCTAAACAGTTTAAAATCCTATAAAACTATACAAAATGCTATGAAATAAAATCCTATAAAATGAAATAATAAAATACTTCTTATTTTAAAAGATTCTAAAAAAGAATCTACATTTTAAAATGTGTTATTTCCTATTCCGTTTTCCAACCAAAGATTCTATAAACAAATCTAAAGTGTTTAAATCTAAATTCATAAAATTACAAAATGAATTTTAAAAAGGACAGAATTGGTACATGGTTGAATAGTTGAGATTGATGAGTGCAACCAACACTAATAACTGTTCAAAGATTATTTAAAATTTTTACATATAATGTTAGCTCATAATTGCTGTTCTTAATCAAATAACTTTTACGTTTTGACAGCAGTTTTCTGTGCACCTTTTGTGTTTGAGGTTTGACTGTTTCTGAGATCTGTGTCTTGTTGTGGAGACGTGGAGGCAGATGAAGGTCATTTTGATGATGAAGGGTGGAGCTCCACGCTGCTGGTGCATTAGGTGATGAGTTCGTCCAATTACAGTCGACTTCCCCGAGGGCCACTGCGCCGAGATACAAGATCATCACCTTGATCGTCAAGCACTGTAAAATCTATTCCATTCAGCCTCCTTCTTTATGTATCAGATGTCGAAGTCTCATTTAATGACCTTCCAGTTCATTATCAGACGCGGCTGCCATATGCTCATTAGCAGAATTACTCCTGTGGTTTAGATATTTTTATGATCAGCTGTAGTCTTTTACGGTCAGGATAAAACTGTGTTCACTTCAGTAATGTGACATTTATGATGAGGTACAGTTTTTCAGTTTTTTCGCTCGTTGAAAATCAGGACTGTAAGCAGACATAGACTTGGATTTTAAAGCGGTGCTGTGAGTGACATTTATATCCTTTCTCTGGCAGCCTCTCAAGGAGTCGGCACGGTGAATATCTCGCCAGTACATGACAGCGAGGGGTCAGTCTTATTAGAAGGCCCTGGCTTTGAGACACAGCGCTGGAGAAGGTCGTGTTCTCAGACGGCCGATCACACACTGTCACTTAACACCGGCCGTGTCGTGTCACAGCCTGTTTGTGTAATGCTCTCACCTCTCAATGAGATATGAACAATGACAGCCGTTTGACGAGTGTCACCCAGGCAGAGCTTCACAAAGAGAGAGACCGAGTGATAGAGAGTCACCCTGCTGCTGCCGTCCTAGCTGGTATCTTTAAGCTGATCATCAGAAAGAATTAGCGGGTTAGTTGTTTATTTTAGGACAGCCACCATTTTTATTTGTTTAAAAAAATTATGATTTTCTTTTTTTCTGTGGAAGAAAATATTTTGAAAAATAAAATAAAATAAAATAAAATAAAGACCACCCCACTGACCATGGTACCAAAATATCGTACACTTTTACATCCAATAAAATCCTAAAAAAAAAAAATTCCTTTAAATAAAATAAAAGATTTTATAAAGTTTAAATTCAAATGTACAAATTTTTTTAAAATTAATTAAAATAAAAGGTTTAATAATTCAGGTTGATGAATGCATTCAACAAAATAAATTGTTTAGACAATATTTAAAAAATAGTTACATTTGTAGAAATATTCACAGAACAAAAAAAAATCAATTTTTATTTTTGTGTAAACTATCCCTTTAAGATCTCTTTAAGATCCAGTTTGTGTCTAAGATCCAGTTAATGTGTGTGTATGTGTATGTGAGTGTGTGTGTGTGTGTGAGTGTGTGTGTGTGTGTGTGTGTGAGTGTGTGTGTGTGTGTGTGTATGTGTATGTGTATGTGAGTGTGTGTGTGTGTGTGTGTGTGTGTGTGTGTACTGTATATATACACACATAAACACACACACACACACACACACACACACACACACACACATGCATTTGTATGGCCTGTTCACTTTGAAATGTCATGTTAAGAGAGCAAAATTAGATATGACTACAGCTGTGTGTTACTGTAAAGCACTAAAACTGATCATAAAAATATCTAAACCACAGGAGTAATTCTAGTAAGAGCATATGGAAACAGCATCTAATATTGAACATAAAGGTTATTAAATGAGACTTCGACCCATAAACAACACACACAACCAGAGCAGATGGAGTGTGTACTTCACATTTTCTTAAATGTAGTAGGTTGTATGGGTATTTACTGAGAAAATGATACAGTAAGCTGTACACAGAGGCCGGATATCATCCTGATATCTAATGTTACCTGAAGTCAGAGGTCAAACATTGCCGTTTCTGTTTATGATTCTGTACTCGACCTCCCATACTGATGCTCTCTGTCATCCTTTCGCTCAGCAAAGCATGCTTTATTTGCTCAGATCTATTCCCTCTTTAATCGCTGTGTGCGATCAATATCCATTTAGGCTGTATAGCATCAATTTGTATAATGCATATTGCTTCTTTTTTTGTAATTCTCCTCAAAATGAATCCTGTGATGATGTTTTTGCAGAAGAGGAAGGAGACTGTGAATGAAACAGAATGTGAAAAGATGTGGAAAGAATGCATCATCTCTCAAATGTAAAACTTCATTTAGAACCACAAACACTTCTCAAGGGTTGTGTTGGGTTATGTTAGTCATATGTGAATGATGTTGCACCACCCATCGAGCAGATATTTTTGTGCTTTGAAGGCAGTGCATGTCAACAAGTTGTGCTGTCAGTGAGCTCAGTTTCAAGATGCTATTGTATGTGCTATTGTGTATTGTTTTAAAAGTCATTCCATAAGTACTCGACTTACAAACGAGCTGGCAAGTCTTCTTCAGGAGCTACAGCTTTGATGAAGTGTCAGTAACCTTCGAACATGGTGATTGACGTGCTTTCTGTTGCAACGCTGACTGGCAGTGTCCTGGAGGAACCGGAGAGCGCGTTCAAAGTTCTGCTGCAGCACTGACCCGACGCCGCAGTACGGTTCTGCCGTGAGTGACACATGAAGAGAAGATGAAGAGATATACGATGGATCAAAGACAACACCTGATGAAAGAGACACAGACAGCAGGAGACAACAGGAAACAGAAGGAGGGTGAGAGAGAGAAGACACAGGAAGAATGAACCATCATATGTGTTTGTAAACAGATACTAACTCTAACTACCTAACTATCTATCTGCAAACAGATGGTTCGTTTCAAACTCAGCCTAAATATCTGCAAACAGATGTTTTAACTGAAATCTGTATCTTTCTTTCTATCTATCTATCTATCTATCTATCTATCTATCTATCTATCTATTTATATTTTAACTATTATTGTTTCTATCTACAAACAGATGGTAACTAAATAACCAACCAATTAACTGTTTACCTGAAACTAACAGTAAACAACCAATCCACAATGCTTATCGTTTGGAAAATCTCTGGGGAATTGGACATACTGTGCGAACTGTTAGTAACAAAACTAATAACTAACTAATAACTAACTAACTAACTAACTAACTGTGATGAGTGGGACGGGGCCGAGAGCCGTGGGAACGGAATGAGGCCGGTGGAGTAATTGATAATGAGCGACACCTGTACCACTTACCGGTCTCAAGTCCCACGGAGGAGCTCTGGAAGGATAAAAGGAGGAGCAGCAACAGTGAAAGAGGAGAGAGGACCAGGCCTGGGTAAGTGGTACAGGTGTCGCTCATTATCAATTACTCCACCGGCCTCGCTCTGTTCCCACGGTTCTCGGCCCCGCCCCACTCATCACGCTAACTAACTAACTAACAGTTTACCAGAAATTAACACAAACCAACCCAGAATGCTTATCATTTGAAAAACTCTCTGGGACTGGACATACTGTGCTAACTGTTACTAACCAAACGACTAACCAACTAAAAGTGTACCTGAAACTAACACTAACCAACTAACACAGAATGCTTATCATTTGAAAAATACTCTGGGAACAGGACAATACTGTGCCAACTGTGACTACAGTCACTAACCTAAGTAACAACTAGATTACTAATTAACTTGCTTGAAGCTATCACCAACCAACCCAGAATGCTTTTCGTTTGGAAAACTCTTTGGGAACTGGACAGACTCTGCCAACTGTTACTAACTAAACTAACTAATCAACTAACTAACAAACCAACTAAATAATGACTAACACTAACCAAGTATCCAACCAACCCACAATGCTTATCTTTTGGGAAAAAAAAAAATAGTTGATTAGTTAGTTTAGATAGTAACAGTTGGCACAGTATGTCCAGCTCCTATAGAGTTTTCCAAACAATAAGCATTCTGGGTTGGTTGGTGATAGTTTCAAGCAAGTTAATTAGTAATCTAGTTGTTACTTAGGTAACAACAGAGTATTTCCAAACCAAATAACCCAGAATGCTTTCTGTTCGGAAAACTCTTTGGGAACTGGACAGACTGTGCCAACTGTTACTAACTAAAACATACTAACTATAAACAGATGGTTTAACTGAAACTAACACTACCTAACCAATCATCTATCTACTGTATCTATCTATCTATCTATCTATCTATCTATCTATCTATCTATCTATCTATCTATCTATCTATCTATCTATCTATCTTTCACCCGGTGAAGTCTTTCCCACTCGGACGGTTGTAATTCGAGCAGCTCGGGTTTAATACCCATCCAGCCGCCCCAGGCTGCAGCACCAGACAATAATACCATCCACTCCACCTGAATGTCACTCCAGAGGCCAAAGGCCTCATTTACAGAAATTAAGCAAATTAGCCAGAGGTGTTGGTTAATGTTCTTTCTCTTTGAGCAGCGGCGAGGCTGGAGCACATTAAAGCAGAGCAGTGTGCATGGACTTGGCCCCGCCGGGGGGGCTGGTGGGTGGCCGGTGCAGCCGGTTTTGAAGAAAGAGATGCAGGGAGCGACGTGAATGAGATTTGTAATGAGCACAATGCTTCCTCAGCATGCCATGTGTGCCCAGAGCCATGAAGCTAATCGTGTCTGGAGTGCTCACCAATGTGATGGGTTCAGAGAACATGCAATGCACAATAAAACACCACCACTGCTCTCTCGTTAACTTCACACTCATCATAAGAACAGCCTTCTTTGCTCTAAATATTTAACTTATACTGTTGTCTGGCTTGTCCTGTTTATGGTCTCAGTCTGTCTGTTTTGTATTACTCTTCCATGCATGTCAGCAAGACCTCTACTGTATTAAAAAACAAACAAACATTGCTTTCATATCTCAGGAGACTAATGGAGTCATAGTCATTTTATTTAACTTAACGGAAACATATATTTTTTTGATTGTTTTATTTATTTATTTTTTACTTTAGTTTTAGTTAACTACTATAATCCTGGTGGATAATAAAATTTTTAAAGCATTTGTTTGACTACAGTATGTTGTTTTCTAAATAAATGTTTTCTGTTGGATGTTAAAGCAACATTCAGCAAATGTTTTAACAACATTTATGATTTATAATGTACATTTAAGATGTTTATCAGATGTTTGTACACAAATAAGTTGCTTAAAATAAAACAAAAGGGATCTGTCAGAGGTCTCAACAGTGTACCTGTGTTTGCAAGGGTGTTTTCTGATGCCATTTAATCCAACCTGCAAACACTGCAGCAGATCTGCTCACACTTCAAATTCACATTCTGTAAAAATCCTTCAGCAAAAAAAAAAAAAAAAAAAAAAAAAACCTTAGCTATGAAGGGAAATGTGCAGGATGAATATCTAAGGACGTATATGTTGGCCATATCACAGCTGGAAAGCATTAATTTACATTGCTTTTATCCACTTTGTTCCCTGGGAGTCGAACCCATGACCTTGGAGTTGCTAGCGCCACAGGTTCTCCAGGAACTCAAACTCTGTGCATGCATGCAAACACAAAAAGCTTCCAAGTATGTTTATATTGCAGTCAATGCACTGAGCAAGCATTCATGTCTGTAAACTTTGCTTTTTGGATGTTGCATGTTTCTGTCTTATAAAAATATAAAGCATTCACTGCTGAGAGCACTAATCTATTAACGTCTAGAAGCCAAATGAGTCATGTGTGTGTATGGAAAATATATAAATAATACAACATAATAATATGCATATGCATATGTATAAAGCAACAAAAACAAAATAAAATACTAAATAATTATTAAAAAAACAAAAACACAACAAAATTGTTACAAATAAATAAAAAATGAAAAATGAAATATGAAATAATACAATACAATGACACTACATAGAATATTACCATAAAAAATATTAAATAAATAAAATAATAAAAGTAAATATAGAAAATATACAATTTTATATCTAAAATATATATATCATTTTAAATAAAATAAAAAATGAAAACAAATATAAAATAAGACAATACAACAACACACAATAAAATATTACCATAAATAATATTAAATAAAATAATAAAAGTAAATATACAAAATAAACAATTTTATACCTAATATATATATATATATATATATATATATATATATATATATATATATATATATATATATATATATATATATATATATATATATATATAATTTTATATAATTTAAAAAGACAGCCAAAAACAAAAACAATAAAAAAATACTAGAAAATGCTAAATAAAACAATAAAAATTAAAAAACAGCAAAATTACTAAAACATTAAAATTAATAAAATATTAAAATCTCAAAATATATATTATATTATATTATATTATATTATATTATATTATATTATATTATATTATATTATATTATATTATATTATATTATATTATATTTCCGGCCTTAGTTAACTGTACAAGACATGTTTGTTGGCAACAGGTCGTGTGGACAAAAGTCAGCCTGTCTAATGAAGCGAAGAATATTCATCAGCTGAAACACTCAACTGATCATCCCAGACATTTCCCCTTAAAGAAAAATGGCTTCTCTACTTCTACAAATGGATTATTTTTTTTTTCATTTTGCTTTTGCTATGGCTAATACATCTAATTGTAAAAGCCAGTGAACCTTAAAAAGGTTTCTCCACTATGGAAGTGTGTCCGCGGCAGAGGACGAGGAGACTACCAATTACTACAATCCTAATAGTGCATCTGTGGCTATTCTGATGGACGAGCACTACGGCACGCAAGCACGCTGTAATGGCTTTACATCAAATTGTGTTGGCACGGCTCTAAATGGACTTTACTTGAATTTACTGTCTAGTAATGCAGTGTGCAGATATTGACCCATGGCTTGCTGTGTTTCACAGGTAGTGAGGACTACAGAGTGACCGAGGGATGAACACAGGAGAATCTGTTACTGTAAAATCATCAGGTATCAGAAGGGAAGTCCAACAGATCAGATGTTTTCAATTGGTGGCTCACAGGTCTGTTCTGATCGGGACAGCTGCACAATGGTGCGGCTCGCAGTATTAGAATATTATTATGCTCCACTGCATCTATATTTTAACTCATATTTCAAGACTATGATTCTGGAGAGTTTATTTACCAACTTAACTTAAAGCTCATACACAAGTAATGTGTTAGAGACTGATTTCTACGGTCTGAAGAAACGGCAAGTCGTGTTTGTCCATGCAGAACTTAACAGTGTGATAGGGTGGTTGCCAGGGTGCTGCTATGCATGATTCAAAGGTGTTTCTAGGACGTCACTATGGTAATCTGGATGGTTACTAGGGATTTTCTTACTGCCTGAAGTCTTTGTGATATTCTGGTCTCTAGAAATGACATATTGATATTCATATAAACAAAACTAATAGTGATGCACTTACTGTTTTAGGTAATCAAATTTGTGATTTTCGCCTAGCAGATGATAAATAGGCAAATATCACAAGTATAGCTGCTTTTTCATCCTGCAGATGATAAAATATCAGTTTTAAAAACAGTAATAGTGCTGCAGTTACTGTTTTAGGTAATAACAATTGTGATTTTTGCCAGACAGACAATAAAACAATGGCAAAGGCAAAAATGGCAAGTTAGATTTTTTTTTTTGTTTGTTTTTTAATCTGGCAGACAAGTAGCCTATAAACAAGAGTAATAATGAGGCAGTTACTGTTTTAAGCAATCAAATTTATGATTTTCATGGTGCAGATGATAAAACAAACAAAAATTTCAAGATTTCAACAACTCTAACAACACTAATAGTGAGGCAATTAGTGTTTTAAAGTGCCCCTATTATACCATTTCCAGTATTGCCTTTCATGCAGTGTGTAATGTAGCTGTATGTGAATGTAAACGATCTGCAAAGGTGTAAAGCTGAAAGTGCATGATAAATAAGGTTATTGTCTCCCAAAATAAAGAATCGCTGTACGCCCTTGACCAATCACAAGTGCACGATTTACTAATTTGTTCCCTCGATTTGCTAATAGTGCACACGATTTATAAATCAAGGGAACGAATTAGCAAATCTAGGGAACAAACTAGTAATCGTGTGCACATTTAGTACATCGAGGGGAACGAATTTGTAAATCGTGCACACGATTTATTTATTTTTTCTTGCATGTCATGTGCAGGGCTCCGTAAGTTACAGTTTAAAGCAATCAAATTTGGAATTCATACCAAGCAGACAATAAAACAGGCAAAAATCGCAAGTTTAATAGTTGTTTTTCTTCTGGCAGCCGATAAAATATAAGTATAAACGACAGCAATAATGAAGCAGTTACTGTTTTAATCAAATAAAATAAATAAATTAAACAGACAAAAATATCAATTTTGATTGCTTTTTTCACCTGGCATAAAATAAAACAGGCAAAAATTGCAAGTTTAATAGTTGTTTTTTTCCTGGCAGCCGATAAAATATAGGTACAAACAACAGCAATAATGAGGCAGTTACTGTTTTAATCAAATAAAATAAATACATCAAACAGACAAAAAAAAAAATAAAAATAGTTTGATTGCTTTTTTCACCTGGCTTAAAAAAATAAAAAAAAACAGGCAAAAATCACAAGTTTGATTGTTTTTTCACCTAGAAAACGATAAAATAAAAGTTTTAATTACAGTAATAGTGGGATAGTTACAGTTTTAAAACAATGAAATTTGTGATTTTTGCCTGGCAGATGATAAATCAGGCAAAAAAATAATTTTTCTGGCAAACGGCAAAATGGAAGTATAAACAACAGTACTAATGAGGCAGTTACTGTTTTAATGAATCATATTTTTGATTTACGCCTGGCAGACGATAACACAAGTTTGATCGCTTTTGAAAAGTAATTCCTTCAGATACTGATTTCTACAGCTGCAAAATACATGATTTACTTTCATAAAAGAGCATTACACACATGTTGATGATACAGATTCCCCTAAAAAAAGAGCAGGGATAATTCATAATAATTTTCCTTTGCAGCTGATTAATTCTTGGCAAGTATTTCAGAGCGAAACCCGTTCCAGATTCCTGTGTGTCACAAGTGCCCGACTCGCCTTTTCATATTTCATGAGCGCAAGAAAGGCGTGCGACAGTTTTCCCCATTGTGATGGTGATTTCCCCTTCTCTCTTTAATCCCAACAAACCAGAATGCTGCGCTCCTCTCCTCTCCGCTAGGAAACGGGAATTTAAATACGATTCATGATGCCATTTCTCCCACATCTCCCTTAAGGAGCAGCAGGTTTTTTTACGAATTAATTAGCCGAATTTGTATGAAAATAGGTTTGGCGTGACATCTGGTCTGGTTGTAAGTGCTAAGTGCTAATGAGGCCTATTCAGAAGATTTGCATCTGTTGACTGCGTCTGGCAGAGCCGCGGTTCCTGTGACCCAGTGTCCTCTCTCTAAGGAGACACGAGACCTCCTGACAAGGACTTGAGTTAAGCTCCTCTTCACTTTCTGAGGCGAATGAATCATTAAAATCATTAAGCAGAAGTATGCAGATATTTCACATAACAATCAGCAGCTATCGAAACGTCGATCATACAGAGTGTCAAATTGAAGTCTGACTGTTGATTAAAGCTCCTGCTCTTAATCTTGAAGAAATAATTCAGCAAAAATGACTCACCCTTACTCACCCTTGTGTCATTCCGTCTCTCTTTCTTTATTTCTTTCTTCTGTGGAACACAAAATTAGATGTCAGGCTGAATCTGAGCAGCTTTTTCTATACAATTAAAGTGCATGGTGATTTATGCTGCCAAACTCTAAAAAGAACACAAATCAACCACAAAAGTATCATACAAATACCCCATATGACTTGTGCACTACATATCAAGTCATACAAAATGCTAATTTAACTTATTATGGAAGTCAATGGCTACCATCAACTGTTTGGTTACTACCATTCTTCAAAATATCTTCTTTTGTGCACAACAGAACAAAGAAACTCATACAGGTTTGGAACAACTTGAGTAAATGATGACAGAATTTTCATTTATGTGTGAACTATCCCTTTAATTCAATAGAAACACATATATGTATGTACACATAACTCAGTAAGGTGTATCTGAGATCATAATGTTGTATTGTATTAAAAAAGTGATGTTCTTGACTGAGTGGTTGCTGTGAACTCCAGGAAACCCCAGAGGTGTGATGACACCTCGAAGAACCTCAACCTTCCCTAATATGCAGTAGATAAACCAGTTTAACGTATCTTACTGCAGCTTAACCAGCTGAAAACATTGACCTTATGACCTCATCCACGCACTTTTCCTTGAGGTGGTATGAACGCAGCTCTCACGTCGGGGACTACAGTATAAGTCATTCTTTCAACGATTAGCTAAAGTTCACCGGTACACTGTGGATTTCTACAAAACATCATCTTTCTGTGAGCTTTTGTGTCTGTTGAACAAAACCTGAAGAATTGAGCTGAGATATGGCAGCATATACTGGGACATAAATAGATGGTGTGCATGTCCTTATTCAAGGTGAGCTGCACAGAGTGGAATCTGTACAGTTAACTCAGCGTTTTCACACACAGAATCATTTATCAAGGAGAAAAGATGCTCCACAGCGCTCCGTATGTAAACGCTCATCAGCATGACCCATGCACAAGCACTCTGGAGGATTTACAGATCTGGATTAGGACGTTATTACAGCATTCACGCATGCTGTTCAGATACAGTTGTTTGAGCAAAGACAATCTGCCTACCAACAAACTTCACTCACTTACACACAAAAACACACAGCGATTAGCAAGCTGCCCTGATGGATTCTCAGCCTGAAACCCTCCTAAACCACCAAACCATACAAGCAAACCACCATAGGATGTTTTTTTTTTTTTTTTTTTATTTGGCCCTAGAAAGCAACCCAGAACTGCTACTCAGAATACCCTAGCAACTGCAAGGCAACACAATGGTGACCTTCCAAATCATGCAAGCGCAGGGCTAGAAAGCATTTCATAATTTGGGCTAGAAAGCATATACCTAGCAACCACCCAGATCATACTAGCAATACCCTAGCAACCACTCACAACATCCAACTAACCTGGCACCACAAGACTTCTGACTGGCACTTCTGAATAAGGCCAGTAAGCAACTACCTAGCAACCACCCAGAAAAGATCCAGAACTCACTAAAAGATTCAAAGAAATGCCCTAGCAACTGCACAGCAACACCATAGCAACTTTACAGCACCTCCCTGGCAATGTTCCACAACTCCCTAACAGGAGTGAGTGGTTGCTAGGGCGTTGCTAGGATGATTTGGGTGGTTGCTAGGTAGATGTCTAACAGGAGTTGTATTCATGCAATCACTACAAGAAGTCCTAGAAACTACTCAGAACACCTTATAACACCTACTCACAACATCCAAGCATCCTGGCACCACAGGACTAGGGATAGGCAGTTCAAAATCGATCCATTAAACTACCTACCAGCCACCCAGAGGACTCTAGCAACAAATAACAACCACCCAATAAAGAACACCATAGATAACATCAAGAAATGCCCTAGCAACTTCCTAGCAGCACTAGCAACTGCACAGCAACACCCTGCCAACCGTTCTCAACACCCCAACATGAGTTTTGTACATGCATACTTTTGAAATGGACTAGTATGCAACTACCTAGCAACCTTAGCTACCACAACAACCAAACAAAAACATCCAGTACATCCACGCAACTACTCTGAATCCCTAATAGCATTGTCCTAGCAACCACTCACTAGTATCCTGGCACAACAAAGATACATGGATTGGCTGTTTTGAATTGGGCAAGTAAGCAGCAACCTAGCAATCACCCAGAAGACCTAGCAACATCTTACCAAACACCCAGAAAACATCTATAACACTCCAGACACCAAAATGCTACCCAGAATGCCCTATCAACTGCACAGCAACACCCTGGCAACCTTCAAAACCATCCAGTGCATCCTAGCAACTACCCAGAATACCTCATAGCAACGCCCTACTGATTACTCACAAGCATCCTGGCAACACACACACATACACACACACACAAATTAAGATAGGTTGTTTTGAATTGAGCCTATAAGCAACTACCTAGCAACCTCACAGAAGACCCTAGCAATGCCCTAACATCCACCCAGAAAACACTAGCAAGTGTTTAGCAGCTTGTTCGAGGTTTCTTTATTTAACCCTCATGTAGGGATGCTGATCTCTCTCTTTCTCTTTCTTCACTGCAATAGAACTGACTTACACTCTCCCAGCTGCTGAGATCATGGAAGCTTTGTGCTGTAATCTACGTGAAACACAGAGGAACACACACACAATGTGAGGCACCCTGTGTCAGATAATAAACCTGTGCCCTGCGGCCTTACTGAATTCAGCCTCGTCTGTCTGTCTCTCTCTCACACAAAAGCTCTATATATCTCTATATGTGTGTGTGAAAAAAGACGCCGTAACCATAATCACAGAAAAATATTGCATACAGACCGACTTATAATAGCTCAAAAAGATAAGAACTGCTCTCACACCGAGACACTGATCTTAGTTTCCTCTAAATATGAAATGTGTCCCATCTTAAAGGAACAGTTCACCCAAAAATAAGTAGTCAGCTTTTTTTTTTCACCCTCACATGTAAACACATGTAAACACTTCCTTTGAAGCCTTCTGGGAAGTCGTGGCCTAATGGTTAGAGAGTTTGACTCCTAACCCTAAGGTTGTGGGTTCCGAGTCTCAGGACGGTAATACCATGACTGAGGTGCCCTTGAGAAAGGCACCGAACCCCCAACTGCTCCCCGGGCACTGCAGCATAAATGGCTGCCCACTGCTCCGGGTGTGTGTTCACGGTGTGTGTGTTCACTGCTGTGTGTGTGCACTTTGGATGGGTTAAATGCAGAGCACGAATTCTGAGTATGGGTCACCATACTTGGCTATATGTCATGTCACTTTAAAGTGAACATGAAATACTATCCACCATTTATTTTACTTGTATTTAGAGAAAAAAAGTTGTAGGACTTGATTTTATCCAACTGGAATTTATTGGATGGTGAAAGCAGCATTCAATAGCAGACAGACTGGAACGTGAAGGCTAAAAGACCATCTCCATTTATCCCAATCATAATGTTTCTTTTTTTTTCCTGTAATTATGAATGCCATTACCTGCAAAAGTAGCTTTAAGCAATTTCTAAATATTTTTTTTTTGTTATCTGTTAACATCAACCTGTAGCTCACATGGACTTTGTGCAGTGTTACTTCAGTATCATTTAAATAATATTATAGTTTTCATTAAAGGAATAGTTCACTCAAAAATGTAAATTTGCTGAACATTTACTCAACCTCAGGCCATCCACAATGTAGATGAGTTTGTTTCTTCATCAGAATAGATTTGGAGAAATGTAGCATTACATCACTTGCTCACCAATGGATCCTCTGCAGTGAATGGGTGCCGTTAGAATGAGAGTCCAAACAGCTGATAAAAACATAGTAATCCACAATCAATCAATCAATCAATCCATAGATCAAGCAGCATTTACAAGCAAAAACAGAACAAATAGTTGTAAACAAATAGGTGGGTGGATTTCGATGTAAGAGGATAACAGGGGATGGACTTTTTTCCACTGGAAGAAATGTTATGGATCATGGAGTCGTATTTTAGCTGGAATTGATGGTTTAAAATTTAAACAACTTAATGATGGATTTTTTTCTTACAAACACGCAGCTTTTGGCTTCACAAGAGGTTAATTGATGGATTGGAGTCATGTGGATTATTTATTGTGATGTTTTTATCAACTGTTTGGACTCTCATTCTGACGGCACCCATTCACTGCAGAGGATCCATTTAAGTTATTAACATGCACCAAGGAATTGTTTATAAAAAGAAAGTATACAGGATCACATGTTTTGGTCCTATTTCATGGTTATGATTGTATTAGACTGTGTTTTCTAGCAGGTGCGTGTTCTGTCACTGCTTGTTGTTGTTGTACGCTGAGTTGAGTTGCATGTTTATCCTCCCTCGAGGACCCTCGCTGTTCTCAGTCTTTGGCCTAGATACAGATCAGTGGTGTGGATTCTTACTCTGCTGCCTCGGTCCTGCAAAACACGTCATTCTCGCCTGGCTCTCCGGTCGTCCTCACACTCGCTCTCCGCTGGTTTAAGTCGTTAGCACGTTATTCACCCTCCACCTGACAGCAGCAACAGAGTCTGTCTGCTTGCAGTCACATGCCGCTGTTCACAGCGAGTGGCCTCCACAGGTCGCCTCCATTCGCTCCACATGTGTTAAAAGCAACAGGGCTGCATGTTAGCACGTTATCCTGCTGACTGACAAACAAGAAGAAGAGAGAAGACAGTGATCGAACGACCACGTATGAGGAGAGAAAACAAGGGAACAGTGAGGGACAGAAAACAAACAGGGAGCTATAAAGACTCAGGAATTAAATACATAAATACTACTTTATTCAATTTAATAATTTACAATATATTAAGTTATTATATTAATAAATATATATTATACATTAATATACATATATCAGATAAACAATTTAAATAAAAAATTTAAATGAAAAACATGATTTCTGCACAGATAGTTAGGCTACAAAAGAGCTGACATGATTAGTGTCTCATTTACTTGCATTTAAATATAGAAATAATCAATAACAAACTGACCCAGAAATACTGTTATTCAGTTTTACACTACCATTCAAAAGTTTGGTATGATTAATTTTAATATTTTGGGGGAAAAAAAAAGAAAAAAAAAATTTATATATATATATATATATATATATATATATATATATATATATATATATTTTTTTTTTTTTTTTTTTTTTTTTTTTGCTCACCAAGGCTGCATTCATTTGATCAAAAATACAGTAAAAACAGTAATATTGTGAAATATTTTTTTTCAGTTTAAAATAACTTGTTTCTAAGTGAACATATTTTAAAATTTAATTTATTGCTGTGATCAAAGCTGAATTTTCAGCATCATTACTCCAGTCTTCAGTCACATGATCCTTCAGAAATCATTCTAATATGCTGATTTGCTGCTCAATAACATTTCTATTTATTAACAATGTTAACAACAGCTGTTTTGCTTCATATTTTTTGTGAAAACCATTTTTTTCTATGATTTTTTGATAAATACAAAGTTCAAAAGAACAGCATTTATTTTAAATCGGAATCTCCTGTAACAAATGCCTTTACTGTCACCTTTGACCCAATCAATGCGTCCTTGTTGAATAAAAGTAATATTTCTTTAAAAAAAAAAAAAAATCGAACTGATCCCAAGCTTGAGTGATTAAACTGTATTTCAAGGTTTTAATGGGAAAACCACCAAATTTTCAATGTGGTCTCAGACTTTCGAACCCACAGTAAATGAACTATATAACAGCATGCAACAGCAGCATTCGGCCAGCATCTGTCCCCGGCTGTTTTATAGTCCCAGTCCATCCCTGGAAAGAATAAAGAGAAAGAAAATGAAAAATGAAATTGTGGAGAACAGAGCTCAGTGTGCACCCACACACAGCTGGATAAACAGATCAACCAAACGCTGATGCAACACATTCTGTCTTTTTCCACAAGGCCCTTCTCATCTGGTTATTAAGGTCATGCTTGTTTTTTATAATTCTTTTTTGGTCGTCGGAGGAGTGAAACCTCAAGTTTCAGGCACAAATCTAATTAGCCGTTGCCTCTAACGAGCACCATGGCGGTATGAGTGGGAGAGAGTGAAATCACACCATTGGATTGGATGCAGGGTAGCAGCTGACTGGTCCTTCAGGTTTAATATGCACTCTTTGGTTGCAGGCGACGGGGGAGTATCCAGATGGATCCAGGTGTTGGCAGCTTTCGCTGGTGGTCCGTCGGGATAAGACGATCTGGGGTCACGTGACCTCCAGCCTGAACAACTTGTGTTTGTGTTAAAAATGTGCTGTACAAGGCATCTGAGGGCTTAGTCATGCTGCGCTGCTTCTGACGTGGCTCTTACTTTATCCCTGATGTGCGGCATGCATACAAACACACACTCACAGGCTGCCAGACGCTCAATCTAAAACTTTACTTGCTTCTGCAGTGAGAACAGATCCACCTTGATGTACTACATTTACACTGCAAGGCCTGATGAATAGATGGGATATGTTGACATCTGTTTAGATTCATTAGAGATGCAAGCAACTGCATTTACTCCACCAAGACACACTATGCTATCATTCGTCAGCTTTTCAAGTACTAGTCTTTTTTTGGACAAATTTTAAGTCTTAATGAAACATTTTCTTTCTTTTGTGTTTAAATAAAAAAAAAAAAAAAAAAAAAAAAAACTTTAAAATGGATGAAAAAAAGTACATCTTGTTATATATTTGTAATATTATTTATATCTAAAATGGTTATGGAGGGCCAAACCAGCAGAAATTTTAAGTAAATAAATATAAAAATAATACAGATAGAATAAATAAAGAAAATTAATAAAGGGGGAAAGTATAAAACAAAGATAAATTTAGAGCTAAATGTAATACAAACAAAATATTATTAATTAATTTAATTATTTAATTAATTATTTATTTTAGCAAGTCATTTATTTATTTGTTTATTTAGTCAGTCAGTCAGTAGTTAGTTATTTAGTTAGTTAGTAGCTTTGGTCCTCCATAAGTGGGAAAAACACACTTATTTCTTTTGAATTATTTAAATTAATTCAATATATGATCATAAAAAATAAAATGTAAATAATAAATAACTGAATAAATAAATAAATTCATGTTTATATTTTAATTATATTTTAACTGCTCTGCTATCCTTGGTTTAATCAAAACAGACTCTATTTACTTGATACACTGGTCTTTTTGTAAACAAGTAATTATTGCACATAAAGTCTTCATAATCTTTCATCAAAATGTTATATCCTGCTTCACCTCTGAAATGACTTTCTTTTTCAGCTGACTTCACAAATCCCTCTTTTCAGTCTCTCAACTTCAGTTTTCACAATCCATTTGATTCCTGATGTATGAAGTCAAGTCCTACTCTACATATTTAACTCTGAAACACACCACGTTATGGAAGTAAAACAAGTATTAGTTGTGCTAACCGTTTAATTAAGCCAATCTAAAGCAAGCAGGAACTAAATGAGCAGGGAACATTGTTAATAAAGATGACTGGCCCCTACATAAACAGCTGTCTAATGCTCGAGGCCGACTGTATCAATATGCAGAATTCATAAGCCAAACCAGTTAAAATATGAAGAGATTAATGCAGTGCCATGCCACAATCCATCATGCGAAAGGCCACGTTTGTGTTCGTGTTTGAAAACTCAATCTGGCTGCTTCGTCCTGCCCTTTAAAACTGATAACTAAATCTGCGTTCTCCGTGAGTTGTTTGCATGCACCCTCGGTTTGATATGCATCAAAGCCAATTACATGCATAGGTGACTCCTATTAGCGAGAGTAGATCAATGTCACTAAGAGGGATTCGATAATTAAATCAATTTAACAATCAACTCACTAAATGAATGTGGGTGACGCTGAAATTAATCTGGCAAGATCAGGCAATTGTTGATGTCCTTTCCGTGCGCTGAGGATATTCCGGAGGAATGATCATGGCTTGGCCAGAGTCCAGCTCTAGAGGCAAAGCTGAGGTTAAGAGCGTTTGGATGGGTTTGAGGAGTGATGAATTATGCTCATCTTCAGCAGCGCTGCATTTAAAAGACTATTTTTTTCATTTTAGTTTTTTTATTTTTTTTTTGGAGAAAGAGATGAGCGAGTTGTGGTGGTGAGCAAATATCTGGAAAGGGGAAGATATGAAAGTTTGGTTAAAGGAATAGTTAACCCAAAAAGGAACTTTGCTGAAAATGTACTCACCCTGAAGCCATCCGAAATGTAGATGAGTTTATTTGTTCCTGGAAAGAAATTTGGAGAAATGTATCATTGCATCACTTGCTCACCAATGGATCTTCTGCGGTGAATAGGTGCCGTCAGAATGAGAGTCCAAACAGCTGATAAAAACATTACAATAATCCACAAGTAATCCACACCACTCCAGTCCAGCAGTTAACGTCTGAAGTGAAAAGCTGCTTCCGACTAAAATACAAGTCCCCTATCCATAGCATTGCTTTCTCCAGTGAAAAAGTCATCTCATCTGAATTAGGAGAGAAATATGTGTAAACCCCTCTCTCCCGGGTCCTCACTGTCACACCTCGTTCTCGTTCCAAGTGGGTCTCAAACCCAGGCCTCCAGCATGGGAGGCAGACGCACTAACAAGGAGGCTAAATGACTGCAGCCACTAGCATCAGTCGCTAGTGTGTCTCCTGAGATCAGGAGAGTGAGGTTTACCTGCACAGCACCTACTCGCTGTCCTCCATTACACTCACCCCCCAAAACCTCACTCCCATCCGGGTCACGGCACCAATGGAGCCCCTCTCTACCGGGTCCTCACCGCCACACCTCGTCCTTGATCCGAGTATGCCTCGAACCAGGGTCTCAGGCATGGGAGGCGGACGCACTAACAAGGAGGTTAAATGACTGCAGCCACTAGCATCAATCGCTAATGCGTCTGTTGAGATCAGGGGAGTGAGGTTTACCTGCACAGTACCTATTCACTGGCCTCCGTTACATATGCACAGATCGTTTATAAGCAACTACAGTCCAGAACAGTTCTAAACAAATATGTCAGTGGATGTACACTGGAATAAGTGCTATTATAGATTATGAACTCGTATTTTTGCCAGAAGTGACACTTTGAAGCTAAAAACGTCTTAATGGTGGATTTGTTTCTTACAAACACAAAGATTTTTACTTCCACTTTACTTGTGGATTACTTGTGGATTACTGTGATGTTTTTATCAGCTGTTTGGACTCCAGAGGATCCACTGGTGAGCTTTCAAGTTATGAAATGTTACATTTCTTCAAATCTGTTCCCATGAAGAAACACACTCATCTACATCTCAGATAGCCTGAGGGTGAGTACATTTTATGCAAATGTTCAATTTTCGGGTGAACTATTCCTATAAGGGGTGAGTGTGTAAATCCCAGTGAGGGCAGAAATTGTAGAGTAGAGGGTAACTATACCTGGAGAGAGTGATCCATTTGCAATCCCATTCATTTACCGTTGCTTGGTCCTCATGACCCACTGGAAGTGCATGCTTTGAATTTTGCTGATCTTTAGACACTCATTTCTGCATATAGAGGTCTTTTTAAATCCCTTTTTAATGTCCTGACATCACTGATGGCACAGATGGGTAAAATTAAGTGCATTTCACACTTTTAAGGGGGTCGTTCAGAATTAAAGAATTGCCTCTTTTCAGGTCATGACTTGGAAATGAAGTATGCTTATTTTCAATTCAGTTCTCAATGGCACACAACCATGGTTTTTAGGAGATCCAGCAAAATTAAGCACTGGCAAAACATCTACTATAACATAATTAAACAGCTGCATTTTCTGTGTTGCTTGCAAAAATTATTATTTAGTCAGAATGACATAATGAATACTCCTGAATGACTATCAATGGAGAAATACAAGACAGCAACCAAACCTTTCACTGTCATAAAGCCAACCCAGATAGCACACGTACGTCTGCAAGATGTCTGTTGAAGACTGCTTCATCTGGGAAGCATCTGCTTTGTACAAACATCTGATAGACATCTTTAAGATGCCAGTTTTACATACTTTCTAAATCATAAACATCTTAAAGACATCTTCTAAATGTCTATTTGACATCTGATAGGAAACGTCCTGTAGATGTATTGCAGATGAGCAAACACTCTTAAAAATACATCTTGCAGATGTCAAACATACATCTCCGTGATCTCCGTGTGTCTAACAAAAACCAAAAATAAGTAAGAAACTGAGTGTTTTTGGTTTATTTTCCACCCCAACAGAATGAAAGTTCCCTCACTTGTCAAACTTATTTACCAATACAGCTGTTTGGTTTCACTGAGGGCGAGTAAACCCTCAGAAACACAGGGGGGGAAAGAATTTAAGTATAGTGAACTCTGTGAAAAATCTTTAGCAATACTTTAGCCCGAGGCAGAAACAGAACGACAGGTTTTTCCCACATGAGCGCGTGCACGCGAGATATAGTGCTGAGATGGCTGGAGTCGGACGCAGGTGCTCGAGAGCGCGCGCCGTTTCAGGACCGCGTCCCCCGAAAGATTTAGTGCCGTTCAGCACCAAAATATCCCATCTGACAGGCCTTCTGAAGAGCGTCCATAAATAAAGATGTTTGACTATTGACAAACGCTACGCTTCAAAGCCAGCCAGGCTTCCTCCAGAGGAATGGAGACGAGCTGAGATATTGATGCCGATTCTTTAAACTTTTATCATTTTGTTTCGAGTTGGCTGCCAGTTCAGATGGAAGCCCTGGTTGTGTGTCAATAACTTCATTTTATGCTCGTTTATGTGAAATATTCATCAGCACTGTTGACTTGCTGTAAATCTTTTGTTTTCGGTCTCCTCATATAATCAGGGGATGTTTTCCGAGTCATCTGCAACGCAATTTCAAATTATGAAGCTTCATTTGCGCTGAAAACGTTGAATTATTAAGTAAGCGCGCTCTCCCATGCGCGTTCCGCTCGAGCGCGTCCACGCGAGCTCCAACTGTGCCCAACATAATCTCATCTAAATGCGTTCGCTCTCGCTTTCTGCTACCCAGTTAGAGCAGATAAAAATATTACAGCAATCTGCCTTCAGATGAGATTAAAATACTCACCCCTGGTTCAATCTCATATGCGGCTCTTGACAGAAAGACATGTTGAGCTGTCTGTGAAAATGAGCTTTCATTTAAAGTCGGTGAGAGTTAGTGGAAAGCTGAAACGAGCGGCGTAAACACCGGACGTCAGGCCATCGCTCTTTCGTTAAAATCCATGCACTGATGGATGACGGGATCGCCGCGGCCCTGCGACGGAACGACGCAGTTCCTCCGGTATCATAGATCTGCGGCTGACGTTATGCCACTCTCGTGTCCGTTTGTAGGCCTACCTCATATTTTGTTTGCACAGGAAATGCATGACAGAAATGACACTGAATCGGGGTTGGGAGGGGGTTGTTTATGGCAAACTTTATGTATGAATTAAATATGAGCTCTCAAGATGTTGTTATCAATGGTAGTTAAACCAGAATAAGGTGGACTGTTGCTCTTAGTTTGCTGGTTTCAGAGGTGTTCAGACTATAGCTTGATCAGGCCGGGAGACCAGCAAACCACTTTAGGCCGGTTTCAGTTCGTCAAAACATCTCATAAGTACATACAGTCTAATTCATGGTGCATGTGAAACTGGAAAGCACTTTCTTGATTTGGCAAACTCTAATTTGATTGTCTGGCTTCTGTTCACCAAATCAAGTTACTGGTACTAAGGTACTGGTTTCAACGCTTTTGAGAAAGAACTAATTTGTGAATTTACCCAAATTTTCCAGCATCAAAACTATGAAACATACTTTTGTTTAGTTTGAGGCACTTAGTAGCAAGTAAACTTGATATCCAAGAGCAGAACTCAATATGCAACTTTTGAGTTATGAGTTTGGAGAAACAATAAGCAGGCCAACTTTTTACTTTTGGACAGGAAAATGCTGATCATTCTGACAGTTTTTTATAATGATTATTATAATTATTATTATTATTTATTTATGTATTTATTTATTTATTTATTTATTTGGACACTGTTGCACCATATTTATATTTATTTTAATTAAATGAACTTATGATATAATAATAGACTGGTATGAAATAATATGTTTATTCATCAATTAATATTATATAAAGAAATTAAAAAATATAAATACCTATGACATTTGATATCACAAATAACATTGTACCATTTTATTTTTTATTATTATTTAATGCCAGTGATACAATAATAGACTGACATTAAATAACACATTTATTTATTAATATATTATATATATTATATTATATATTACAAAGAAATGAGAAATTATAATAATGACATTTATTACAGGAATGTGCTCACAGACATCCGTGGCATTTTGGACAGATACAGTATGTGAATTTTCAATTAGACTAACGGATGCGTAGTTATAGCTGTTTTTATGTTTTTGCCCTGTTATTGCGCCACACATTGGCCAAACTCCGTGACATTTCCAAAGTGAATCCGTCACGTGTGTTTTTGTTCATCTTGACCCAAGGATTCCTGTGATATAGGCCATAGACACTTGAGTCTATGACAAATGCTTTAGGAGTTATGAGTGATTTCGTACTTTTGATCGCTGTAGCGCCCCCATCAGGCCGATCGGGGCGAGCCTTGGTGACGTTGTAGACGGAGCGCGCACTGCCATCCCTGAAAGTTTCAGATCTCTACGCCTTACGGTTTGGTCTGCCCGAACATTTTTTATGTCGGAATGGTGATCTTTGAAAATCGTAACAATTACAATAGGGATTCAGTGCTACGTGCTTGAACCCCTAATAAATACACTGAAAAAATAATACAAAAGCTGTCACTGGGGCGGTACCCTTTTTCGAAAGTGTACACTTAGGTACTAATATGTATCTTTAAGGTACTTATATGCACTATTTAGGGGAACCCTACCTTGTGAAAAGGCTTTTAAATAATGAATAAAAACGAAATGAAATGTGGCTGGTCACTCTACAGAGAACCCGACTTTAAGAAATAATTCAAAGATCTGGCTATGTAAGACTAGTCCTGACCCAGAGATATAGCCATGCGGCGCAGCTGTTTATAGCTTTCCTGTCATGTTAGCAGTGTGCAAATCGCACAGCAGGGGCTCAGACACTAAAAAACAAGATCTTTAGTACCGACTTAGTCCTGTTTGACCCCTGCAGAGTCTTTGATTCAGTCACCGAGCTTCAAGATGTCCAGAACCTCCAGCTTCCCTGTAGTCTTCCACATCAATCCCTCAACGTAACAGCTCTGTCTCCTCTATGAATTTTGCTATTTATGCAGCTTAATTATGATTGGGCTTCGCTGCATGTCAGCACTGAGCCGGGTTTGAAGTACAGTAATGAGTCGAATCAGGCTTTTTTCCATCAGAGGTGTGCTTTGAATGTCGTCGTCTTCAATCAGCGGCATGCGTCCGGGCCTGTTCAGAGACGTCAACACGAAGGATGTTTCATCTATTTTTGTGCGCTCTTATTTTGTGTTCTCCTCATCGGGGAGGATCTTTGGCCTTCTGTCCCGCGCGTCTCCGCATCTGCAGGGTTTTAATAACAAACAGGACGTCAGTTGAAAGGCATTTTAATGTGATGGGATTTTTTGTGTGTCCAAATCTTACCTGCTGCGACGTTTAAATAGTACTTTATGTCAACTCAATTTAGAGATCGTCTGCTCAATTGTCTGTTGTTTGTCTTTAAAGGAACGCCTCAGTCATCCTGCAGGGGTTCTTGTAAAGGTATCGCTGAAATTTGCACATGAAAGTCCTCGTCATTCAGACTTGTCCTGCAGCAGGTACAAATATATTCTTATGCATTTATTCAACTTCACACAACAAAGCTAGATTCACTAAACGGTGTACAGTCCTGTTGATGTTATTGTACTTTAAAACCCTCATTTAAACCAGGGTTCTTGTAGTTTACTAAAACTAAAACCAATTAAGAATTGTTGATAAAAGTTAAGTGAAACTGTATAAGTATGGGATCAGTAAGATTTTTAAAAAGATTTTTAAAGATGTCTCTTCTGCTCATTAAGGCTGCATTTATTTGAAATACAGTAAAAGCAGCAATATTGTGAAATATTATTACAATTTAAAATAACTCTTTTCTATTTTATTATATTTTAAAAAATATTTTAATTCTGTGATGCAAAGCTGAATTTTCAGCATCATTACTCCAGTCTTCAGTGTCACATGATCCTTCAGAAATCATTATAATAAGCTGATTTATTTTCAGTGTTGGAAACATTTGTGCTGCCTATTTTTTTTTTTTTTTTTGGAACCTGTGATATTTTTTTCAGGATTCTTTGATAAATAAAAAGTTCAAAAGAACAGAATTTATTTAAAATAGAATTTTTTTTGAACTATATAAGACTATAACTTTTTATCAATTTAACATCCTTGCTGAACAAAATTAATTTCTTTCAAAAAAGTACTTTCCCCAAAGTTTTGAATGGTATTGAATATTGTTATAAAACATTTCTATTTTAAATTTGTTTAAAACATTTTTTGTGCTTTTTATTCATTTAGTATAATTTTATGTACTAAAATAACTAAAACTGCAGTAAAAATGTATTTAAAAAACGTACATAGACTTAATTTAAGAAAAAATATATACAAATAAAATAAAAATGACAGACAAAACTAAAATTGAAATTAAATTTGAAATTATAACTATAATAGTATCTCAATCATTAAAAATAACAGATTTAAACAATATTTTACTTGTGTAATTGCTCTAAATGTTTTGAGTATCACAGACCGCTAGTTACTGTATATATTGAATTGTCAAAAACTGTTAATTTATATTATTTATTTATAAATGTTAATTTATAAATAAATAATATCTGTATTATATATAAAATTATATATAATACAGATATATTCAATTCATATATTCAATTCATAACAGAATTCAATTGAATTCATTGTTATTTAAAAGTATGGAAATGAATCTAGAGTGCAACATTTGTCTATATACTTACACACTATAGCACAAGAGATTATTATTTAAGCATACTTTATTCCTCCTTTTATGTTAGAGTCATTTTGTACATTATTGCATTTGCCTATTATTAGCAAACAGAGAACAGTCTGATATGAAACTGGAGAGACTGAGGCTGCTGCTGTTCAGTACCTGTGTTCTGCTGCAGTAGATTTATGACAGTGAATGAGCTTTTCTTAATTAGCAGAGGAAATTCTCTCTCTGTCTCTCTCTTCCATTGATTTTTACTTCCTCTCTTCTCTTTCTTGTCGTTTTTCTTAGCGGGGGATTACAGCACTTGTTCACAGAGCTTTGAGTCCAGTTCTGCTACATAATCATTTTCTCATGCTAGACTCACACATTCTGACTGTGTCTGAAATCAGAAGAAGCTGCATTTACCTCCTCTCAGGAAGTACAGGTTTGTGTGTGTGTGTGTGTGTGTGTGTGTGTGTGTGTGTGTGTGTGTGTGTGTGTGTGTGTGTGTGTGTGTGTGTGTGTTTGTCTATAGGTGAATTTCGATTAGCCCTTTCACTGAGCGCTGCTGTAATTTCCTCTGATGTAACCTGCTGATGTATGCAGAAGAAATCAGGCCTTAACCCCAGAGGGCTGCGGTGACCCACACACCTTTGCATGCGCTAACGTGCTGCGCAAGCACAAAACAACCAACATTTACACACAAACACACGCCAACATGCACAAAACAGGTCAAGTCACCTTTATACAATACTGGTTGTGTCAAAGCAGCTTTACAGTGTCAAACAGGAAAATAGTTTGTCAATAATGCAAGAGGACAATAACAAACAGTCATTTTTTCAGCTAAAGTCAGTTCATTGATGATTCAGTGATGTCATCATCCAGTTCAGCTCTCTTCCAATAGTGTCTGTGCAATCAGTGAAGCGTCCCCAACTAAGCAAGCCAAAGGTGACAGTGGCAAGGAACCAAAACTCCATCGGTGACAGAAATGGAGAAAAAAAAAACCTTGGGAGAAACCAGGCTCAGTTGGGGGGCCAGACGACACCAGCATGGCATGGCTGGTCAACCTTCAACCTTCCAGTCTGTCTCTTGAAACCAACACGGAAGTGACTTAAACTGCAATTTATTGCTAGAGGCTGGCTCCAAAAGGGAGTCAATCCCATAGAGCCCTCATGTTAAAATGCCCAACTTTACAGCAGTAAAAAATATGTTTACAGCCTGGTGCAAAAAGTGGTTTTGGTCTATATAGCTAATTTTGGCCTTCATGACAACGGTGAGGGGGGTGATTTTTTTTAGAACTCATCCATTTAAATTATATTAAGCCTTAAAGTTCTGCATAATTAAGGGCGCAGCTACTTGAGTGACAGGTGGATTGCCGCTGCTGTCACCACCGTCGAGCTAGGTGGGTGTGGTTTGAGCAACCAGCTCCACCCACGCTCTGCCTCTTTGTCCATTTTCGAATATCCGCGGTGATATGCTGCCAAGATGGCAACAGCCGCCTCCGCCCACTTTAAACTTCAAAATTGCTCTTCAGAAACTTACGGGTGACGTTCCCGTGGTCTTGTGCCGATGGTCGTCGAGGTGATGAGGTCTTCGCAGGGGATCTGTCTCTGGAGCTCATCTAGTTGACTTGGTCTCCGCTGACATTCAGGGCTGTAGAGGTCGTCTCTAAGTGTTGATCCACCATCTGATCTGGATACAGACTGTATCTGGTGGCTACAGTGATCTCGGAATAAGAATGAAAGAGACTAATATTAGCGTAGATGCCATTCTTCTTACGATGTAGTGAGTACACTGGGTATTATGGGAAGTGTTCCCGGTTTCAGTTGACCTAATTAATGCAGCCTAACAATCCTTTAACAGATCTGAATTATAGAAATGTCATAATGTGTTATGTGTAAGCCAGGTTAAAAAGTCAAGAGATCTCAACATGAACTCAAATGATCTTGAGCTGCTATGCACAATTATTGACTCATTTGAATCGAAAGATGTTTTAAGGAAAATTATTAAACTGTTTGATTAAGCAAAAATGATAAACATCTTCTTTGTTAAGCCTCCTGAACTCTAAAGGAGCGACGTCTAAGCAATACAACATTAAAATGTAACTAACATTAACAATGAGCAGTAGCCTACATTTGATACATTATTTAGTATTTTTTGTTATTAGTTCATAAAAAAACAACTATTCATTGTTACAGTAATTCATGTTAGCTCAGATTTATAAAATAATATCAGTGTTATTTTGCTATCATTGAGATACTATTATAGTTTATTGCTTTATATTTTTCGGTTTTATTATTAATGTTAACATTTTAGTAATTCTGTTGTATTTTTGTAATTTGTATTATTTTTTTTAAAATAGTTAAATATATTGTTTTTGTTAATTTTATTTCAGTTTTAGTTATTTTAGTATATCTAGTTAAACTAAATGCATCAGAAATGTTGCCTTAGCAAACACCTTAAATAAAATAAGTCTTTTTTATTAAATTGCTGTTAACACTTACTACTTGCAGTTATCATAACTTTTGATTTTAGTAATGTATTAATAAATGTTGAAATTAACATGAACTAAGATCAACAAATGCTTTAGAAGTATTTTTCATTGTTAGTTCATGTTAACTAATGTAGTTAACTAATGATAACAAATGGAAACCTGTTGTAAAGTGTTACCAGTTTTTCCCTAATATTTATATTTTCTTTTATTTCAGCGTTATATAAATGACCAAAAACCTTTTTTAATAGTTTTAGTAAACGATTACAACACTGGTAACCCCATGCAACACTATAACAGCTCTAGCAGGATATAATGCGATGTAAACCTGCGGCTCCACAGTTCAGCTGCGGCTGACAGCAGAGACCGAAGCCACACTCAGACATTTTTCCTACTTAGAATGCTTAACTCTCATCTGATCTAACAGAGAGTTTATTCATATCAGCTGTGACTGGATGGGCCGCTTGACATTTGGATATTTGAGGAGAGCCATTTTATCATTCCCAGTATCGAGAAAACGAGAAACACGCAATGCAAACGCTAAGGCACATAAAAGCGTGCAGCCTGGAGTGATGCTGCTGTTTCTGAAAGCTTGAGATAACTTTAAAAGCAAACATTTGTGTTTTTTTTTTTTCTGAATAGGGAGACAGTAAAATTATGAATATGAGATATATGTATAAACATAAATATATATATATATATATATATATATATATATAAATTTGCTAATAAATTTTAACATCTGAGTACAACCAAGCGATTTATACATATATAAGGAGGCAATATATGTATGCGTGTAAAGCATCTGCTATATAAATAAATACAGTAACTTTATAAAAATATAAAGTGATATATAAATATATATAATAACTATATATATATATATATATATATATATAACTATATATATAATATATATAATCATTTATTTACCATTTTATATTTATATATATATATATATATATATATATATATATATATACACACACACACACATAAAGCATCTGCTATATAAATAAAATAAGTAATAACTATATAAATAATAAAATATATATTTATATCTATAATACAACTATTATATTTGCGTACACATATAAACATACATAATTAAAAGTTCTTTATTAATCATATATTGAACTATACATGATGTGATTTATGGCAAAAACACAAGAAGTGCTTAAATAAAAAAAGATTTTATATATATATATATATATATATATATATATATATATATATATACTTTCATATATATTCATTTATTTATTAGACGCTTCTATTCAAGGTGACAAATGAGGAATACATCCAAGCCCTTTAACACACGAAGTGCTTAAATAAACAAAATAAATGAAAATGAATGAATAAACAAATAAAATCAAATTAATCTTAAATCTTCTGAAAGCTTCAGCTGACTTAAAAGCAAACCCTCGTGCTAAGCAGACGGTTAAATGAGAAGGAGTGAAGAAATAAACAAGGGATTCATTAAAAGGTTTCCGAAAGGATCGTGTGTGATGAATGTGGCACTTTCTGAGAGCCGCTGCCTCCGTAATGATCCTCTACAGTCTGCGGCGTCACGCTGCTTGCCCTCCACAACACGCTTCACACACACCGATCCACAGCGATCCTGACCTCACACTCAATATCTGCCCACACCGTTCAGAGCTTCATAATAACACGCAATGGGAAACATTTTTCTGCTGCCGGGTGTCAAGATTATTTACATTATAGTTAATGAACAGAGACCGCCTCATAAATAAATGTATACATTCAAGCAGGCTAAGAGGATAGAGTCGGTTCTGGATGGAAACGTCGGTAATGGGAAACAGCAACACTTATAACAAACATAAGTCTGACTGAAGAACATTAAAGCGCCGCTGCATGTGCTTCTGGGTGTTTGGAGGCCAGCGGATGTCAGTCACTTGTGGAATTGAGGTCATTTCTGTCTACAATAAGGTTAATAACAGTTACCATCAGACTGTAGTGTGAATCTCAAACAATTAGAAGTTAAACTTCTAGAGGAATTTCATCAGGAAGGTCGTTCATCACAATACCTGGAGAAAGCATCCATCTGTTAGCATTTGCATTCTTCTCAATGGCAGTCACACAGCTGGTGAAGGACTTTCACGTGAAGCCATGGGCAAATTACGTTACTTATACTTTCAAAGACAGCAGACACTGTCAAAATGAGAAAATGTCATTTCATACTTTTAATCTTCAAAAGGGTGCACTGTAACACATAAACACACATTTGAATGAAAGCATCTGATAAAGAAAGAAAGAAATCTATCAGACGCAGTGACTTTCAAACAAGAAATACAACCAATAACACATTTTTTATATATTAAAAACATAAATACATTGAAATACATTATATAAGGTAGTATAAAATAAAAAGAATTATATAAATGTATAGTAAAATTTTAATTTTTAGCGTCTTAATATGATCTGATTGCAATCAGAGAAGTGAAATTGTGTAAAGGGTTTGAATAGAAATAGTACAGTAATTTTGCATTAATTGTGTGAAATTATTTTAATGTGTTAATTTTTTTTAACCGCATGCATTAATGCATTAACATTGACAGCCCTATTAATATTAATAGAAATGTAAGACTATAATTATATAAAGTGATCATGTTAGCATTTAAAGACAGCAGACAGCAATTTAAATATATAAATTGAGATACATAAAATACATAAAGAAATATAAAATATCAAAGATAAAAGAATATATATATATTTAATATATTTAATAATAATAATTATTATTGTTGTTGTTGTTGTTATCATCATAATTTTTAAATTAAATATAATTTGTATGACATTTTTTGAATATTTTTTCAAATAAGTTGAATGCATTTGAATACAATAATATATAATTTTGGACTATAATTATATGTTCTGATTAATAATTAAATACAGCAGACAGAAAACCGTCAACAAAATATTTTTAAATATATTCAGATACATAAATTTAATCAAAGACATACATGTCTACATTTTGGCAAAATAAAAGTCTGGCAAATCAATCTATAATGAGAAAAATCTGTGGATGAGTTAAAATATGTACCTCCATCTTCAGAAGAAGAGAGATGTTTTCAATGAGAGCTGTCAACTTCTGGGTCACAGTGACAACAATGTGATGTGTCATGTGCTGCAACAAAGCTGAAAAGAAGAGAGAGAAAAGAAGTTTATATGCAAATGTAAATATGCAATGCTTAAAATGGAATGTGATTCTCTGTTAACACCAGACAGATTTAATGTGAACTCAGATGTCACTAGCTCCTGCAACAAAAACTCAAAACATATTTAAGCACTCAAAACAGGAGTGAGGACTGTATTTAGCTGCAGTGTGAACGCGGCTGATGTGAATCAAACAGCCGAGAGCGTCTGAAGCGTCCGTGTGGATATTTACTCAGAAAGCACTGTTCATTACTCATCACTGAGAGTCTAACGGGCTGTGATCTTATCAGGGAGTCAGTCTATCCGGGCGGCCCTCGAGCCAAACAAACGGACAGAAACAAGATAATTACTTCCACTTAAACTGTTTAGCATCACATTGAAGTGGTCTGAGCGATCATTAATGTGTCGGAGGATTTACAGACAGCAGTCCATGCCACCGTTTACTGTTTTCAGGTATCTGCGGGTCTCGTTGCTCTTCTGCTGTGAGACGTAGATGAGATCTGAATGAATCACACTTACTCACTGCAGTGTGCCATTTCTATTTTGCTCTTCTCACTCTCTTTGTGATCATTACGTTTGAGGCTATATCTGCTGCTGTGATCCTGCAGGAAGAAGTTAAAGAATTAGGAAACATGGCAGCTCAATAACTTCATGCAGCTTCTTCCTTCATAAGCCAATGTGAAGAAACTGAGACTCTGATTTATATGAGCTGTTGTTGGCTAACACTGAATGACTTAATTTCATTTTTTCAGACTTGCAAAAAATATATAAAAAACATTTATTTATATAAAGCATGACGTTTTACTTACATAATGTTTGATGCCAACTTTTTCAAAAAGATTTTTCAAAGAACTGCATTAAATTTATTTTATATTAGAATGTAATAAAACACAATATAAGATATACAATATAAGACTATAGCTATATAATCTCCTAAATTAAACAATAGTATATAAAATGAATTAAATAATGAAATAAAAATAATAAATAATAAAAAATTAATAGTAAACATTTATGTAATTCCAAAAATAAAAATATATTTTAAACATATGAGGTCTTACATATAAAAAGCTTAAGGATTTTTTAAATATAAAACATAATATCTGATAAAACAATGTATATATAAAAATACTGTTTTAAATAAATATAATAAATAATTGATTTAAATATATATTATCATAAAAATTAAATAATAATCATACATATAAAAATAAAAACAATAAAGTATAACGTTTTACATGAAGTTTAATGCCAGCTGAGTTTCTAATATTTTTCAAAGAATTGTATTTTTTATTTTACATTAGAATCTAATACTATTAAATAAATTAAATCAATGTTAAAGAAAAACACATTTAATACATTTACATAGTAAAATAATATTATAATAAACACACACACACACACACACACACACACACACACATATATATATATATGTATATATAATATTTTATAGATTAAAAATATTATATCATACTATAATTATCTATAAATATTAATCTGATTTAAAATAAATTAAATAATACATCAGATTTTGTGAAAATAATTAATAATTGAATAAAGTATAAATAATAATGTAGTAATAAATTATCAATAATAACAATATTCAGTCTCCAAGTTTTTGTTAGCATCGTGCAGGGCAACTAACTTTATTTAGAAGGGGGAATGAATGTATATAAATTCTGAGTATCTTGGACTCTTCCCAAGCTTGTACCTGTCCTGAAATCCTCCTCAGGTGATCCGCCAGTCACTGGGACAAGAGAGTGAAGGAGAACCTGCATCTAAAAGAAATGACCTATCTGCAGGTTCAGTGGTGCGTATCTGAAATTCACCAGATAGAGACGATTAGAGTCAATGCTAATGAATCCACACTGATGAACAATCTCTCCACCAAACACCTGTCTACATACATTACATTCAGTGAAACAAAACAGACGAACCAAACAGCATCTGAGGAAAGACCTGTGGTCCAGTGTAAACAATCAATACATGCCTGACCACTGGATGTACAGGACTGCAGCCTCATCTTCTCTTTTCCTTATCATTTTATACTCCGATTAAAGTCAAGATGATCTGCTGTTTGCAAGCTGTTTTACATAATTACAGGATGTTAAACAAAATAAATTAGGGCAGAGCTTTATTTTATCCATTGAAAATGACTGGATTGTTGTTTTTTTTTTTTTAAATGCTTTTTCACATGTTGATTAACATTACATTTTGATTCATGAGTCTCAGGAATAATGTGCTTAAAATTGATTAAAAAGTTCAATTGCATCAGTTTTGATTACATGAGGAAGCCGTCTATATGGAGTATGGCGAGTTGCAACACCAATACGACTTCAAGTCATTCATTTTCAGTGCCTTTTCAATATCAGTGACAGTGACAGCGATGTGCTGTTCAACAAAACCAGAAAAAAAGTTTATGCAACTTTATGCAAATTAGCTTAAAATCATTAGAAACTAGCTGTTCAATATTGTTCTATTCACACTACATTTAAATGCAAATGTAGTTTTATGCTAATGAACAGCTATGCAATGCTTAAAATCATGCAAATCAACTTTTACACACTGCAATGCTGATAATATAATTTGCATTGACATTCCGGATTAAATTAGAAAAAAATATAAAAGTGGTCTCTGATTTTTGGACCTCACTGTATTTACAACCATAAAAGAGGCATGTGATCGTCGGCTAAGGACAAAAAGAAGGAAAGAACCATTTTTCCCCATGTAATGCGACAAAATAAAAAATAATACAACCAATAACACATTTTGTATTACTATTTATTATTTTACTATAATATATATAAACCTCATTTTTTTTTCTTAATATATTTTTCTTTATTAGTATATATTAAGTTATTCATAAATATATAATTATTTATTATTGCACTATAAAATAAATAAAAAAAAAAAAAAAATATATATATATATATATATATATATATATATATATATGTTTAAATGATAAAAATTAAGCATCAATATTATTATTTGTACTGTAAAATAGTATTTAATAACATTACTAAAATTTTAATTAATAATAATTAAATTTAATTAAATTATAATTAATAAAATAATAAACATCACACTTTTAATACATTTATTACCATACTGTTAAATGATGTTTATTATTATTATCATCATCATTATATGTATTATAAAAATGGTTTATGACGCCCACCAATAAAGTGCATCCAGCTGTAGAAACAAAGTCTCAGTAAGTCTGAATGGTGCTTAACATCTGTGTCTCTCACTCTGTTGGGCTGGGGTCCAGATGTTGGTGAGTGGTCAGGCTGTCTGCGGTCGTCCTGAGTGCTCCGTCTCTCTCCAGCTGACACAGAGCTACTATGACAGACTCCTGGCCCCAGCCGGGCCTCAGCTCAACCTCTGCTCTCCGCACCAGATGGTAACACATGTTCAGCTTTACCACTTGGCCTTCGGTCTGCTTCTTTCCACCTACTTCCGACCCCACCACTGATTGGTCTGGAATAGCGATACATCTCGCACCGAGAGCAGATCATCGTAGCACAGCAGAGACGCTCGAGCGATGGGAGAACTAATGATAAAAACTGATTATAAGTCTATTACGGCCACTCTGCAGGGCTGCAAGCCGAGCCGGGGAAGTTGAATCCCATTATCTAAGATGTTTGGATAATGGATTTTGCGTGAGGGGCTTTTTCTGGCACGGGGTATTGAGTGTTAGGAATATTATCTTCATGAAGCCTGTAATGATGCCTGTGGGCTGGGCAATATGGGAGGAAGAAACTCATCGCAGAGACGCCATCGACACCCTCCTCGTCTTCTGCATCACTCAGCATCTTGGCTTTCTATCACTCTCTCTGGATTCTCACTGTCCTCACCTGCATTTATAAAAAGAGCGCTATTGTCAACATTACTTCGGTGTTTCTTAGCCAACAGTTTTAGCTCTTGCAAATGAATGTGATTGCAAGTTACCAACAGAAAAGGGTACAACACAGGTGAGAGCATGACACAGATGTCAGATGTCTTGAATGTTGAATATCAAACACACAAGCTCCAAAAGTTAGTTATCAAACTTGTAGCTCTTAAATAACGGACTTGAAACACTATCTACAGTAGGACAAACACAGAAAGTGCAAGCTACTGATGCGATACTTGATTAATTCAATTCAATTTACTTTATTGTCATTGTCAATGAAATTCTGGCTGGTGTAGATCAACCAACAATAAATAACAAACAGCAGCAGTTACAGCAAAATAAAGTGCAAATGATGTCATTAGCTGGAGGGTGTGTAATGGAGGTCACAGCTCTTGGAAAGAAGCTGTTTCTCAGTGTGTTTGTGTGTTTTTTCATGGCCGGGGATCTCTGCTGGAAAGGGGTGGAGCTACATAAGGTCTATATTTTACCATAATCCTTTCTACAGTATCTTATTGTACATATTACATTAAAATTCTGTTACAGTGTACATTCCATCTGTGATCAGATTTTCAATGCTGGCCAGTTGTGTATAGTCCTCCAGTAAGGACATTTATCAACAGGTAAACCCACTACAATCAACAAAGCAAGGCATTAGAAGGCAGCACAATCAGGCTGTCGACCTTTAACAACAGTCTTCACACATGAGTGTTTCCAGTGCTCACATCTCTTTGTGTCACTCTTTTAGAGTAACTAATACAGCAGCTTGACTGTGTAAGTCATTACCTGCAGTCTTTGGTCTCTGGCCAATATTAAATTTAAATTACACGTCTGCAGACTGAAGGATTCCCGCGGCGAGCTGCCAGTAAACAAACAAAGAGCCCTCGCTGTTTACACACTCGCCTAAAAACACACAGTCTGTCTGGCCTTTATTTTTGTTTAATTTCAAAGTTAGATTATCTTATAATCATGTACTGTAAAATGAAATTTGTACTTGTGAAGCAGTCTATTGCTTGAGATATTATGACATTCAGAATTGAATTGAGAAAGCCTTTTAAATTTCACTTCAGTTCATGAATTTTAATTGAGGAAGAAAACAAAATTTAATGTAAGGAAGCAGAATTAAAATGAATTGAAATGCAATAAATTTTGCAATTAAACTTTAAATGTTAGCTTTTGTTCTAAAGTTACAAAACAGCTCAAAGGGCCTTAAAGTTGTTATTGTTTGTAAGTATGTTTGTAAGTTAAAGAGCAGAGGTGACCGTGCCTTTGCAGTAGCGGCCCCGAAACTCTGGAATAATTTACCTTTGTACATTAGGCAGGCACCTTCACTTGCTGTTTTTAAATTACATTTAAAAACATATTTGTATAGTACAGCATATAACACAGTATGAGAGTTACCTGTTAGGAGTTCTTTTAAGTGTGTGTTATAAATCATTATTGTATTTATTGCATATTTTATTGTGTTTTTATTTATTATATTTTATTCTGTTTATGTTTTTTAGTTCTACTGTTTATTTTATATTGTATGTACAGCACTTTGGTGAACACCTGCTGTTTTAAAAAGGTGCTCTATAAATTAACTTTGATTTGATTTGAGTATAAAAGTATGTATCCATATAAAAATATATATATATCAGGAAAATATTATCAGATATTTTCAATGATATGCATTTTATTTTGTAAATAAAAATTGTCATAAACTTTCAAATATATTAAGATCAGGAAAAAGTTTTAGATGCAGCTTACGAAAATACCATAAATATACTAATATATATTTTGCATAGATGAATTTGAATTTTTAAAGGATTTTTTTCCTGGAAAACAAGTCAAAAAACACCCGTTACACTGTTTAAAAACTCTAATTGGAGTACATTTTACAAGAAAATACCATTTCAGTTTTTCTACCTCAAAATTTCACTTAATTCAACGTGTTACTTGCTGTTTTTTGTAGCCTTATTATTTCTTAAATTTATTAACAATTTCTGGGTGAAAACTGCAGCTGCACTATTTGTGTGTGTAGCTCTATTTAAAACATTTATTTTATTATTACTTTATTTATTTTTGCAATGATTAATAAACGCTAAACTGGTTGACTCTACTCAGTGTTTGTGTACATATTTTACACTGAAAAAAAAATCTGTTGTAGGATTAACTTCTAAGATTTCACCCAATAGCACAAATAATAAAAAAAATAAACAATATAACACTTATACAGCTGAATGAACTTAACAAAGAGGCCTCGCACGCGCTCGCGGTTTCTCTGTCTACACACTGCGCTAAAACACACAGTTTGACTTGTAATTGACAAGCGCTTCAATCAGTGCAGTGTTGAACCTGAGGCTGCTCGTACAGCAGCGTGTTTTGCTGTCTCTCTCCGTCACCGAGGCCGCAGCGAGACAAAGGCATCGTCCTCCCGCCGAACACGCGGCGGGCGCATCGTAAAGCGCGCTACACGCGTGCGGTTCCGTGTCACTGACTCCGTACAGAGGTTTATTGCTTGCTCTCATACATAAATGCATGCGCTAAGAAACGGGACAAGTTTAAAACATTTGCCTCTGGTCTGGCATGCCTTACAGGGGACCCGAACGCCCTGACGGGATACAGGCTGCGCGAGCATCATTGCTTTCATTACAGACAGTTTGCATCATGCTCCGAGGCCAAGTGGCGCCTCGTAATGCCCTGTGTTGGCGTCTCAGTTCACTCAAAATACATTTTTAGGTGTGCAACGCTGTCCGGGGTGCGTGCACAAAGCGAGCGTGATATTCAAAACTGGTCTGTAGGGGTTTTATTGAAATCTAAGTAACTCGTCCTGATGTGACTCAGGAAAATATAGAGATTGAGGCATTAGATCATGTTGCAAAACCTAGTGGGTGACCTAGCCTACATAGACAGCATTTTACAAGTGCATTCTGCGGGCGCATTCATCCAAAACGACTAGCGCTGCATTTCTGAATCAGTTCATGCATTCCCTGGGAATCGAACCCATTACACTGGACTGAAGCTGCAAGCGTCATGCTTCATTGCTTTAAGATATTATAAGCATGAACCCGCCACAGAGGCTTTTCCAACATTATGCTGCCTTCTAAGCCACATTTTAAGGCAACATCTCTGGAGTCTTTCGCACATAAGCCATTGCCACATATGCAGTGCAAAAACATTCACTGAAAAGAAAAAAAAAGTTTTATTTTGTCATTTAAAATATCTAAAAATTCATTAAAAAAACAGAAAATGTACTTGTGAAGCAATTTATTGCATGACAATCAGAACTGAATCGAGAAAGCCTTTTTAAACTTCAACTGAGACAGCAAACTTAAATTTCAGTGTAAGGATGCAAAATGAAAACTTTCAAAACGATTTAATGCAATTATTTTGTAATTATAAAAAAAAAAACCGAAAAAACCTATAGGGAAGATTGGGAAAAAAGATTGGAAGGTTTTCAAACTTTCAAAAATAATTTTACATATTGTATCTTTACTACAAGTGTATTTTGTCCAGAAATTAGAAAGAAATGAAAAATCTGCAGGTACAGTAAGATGCATTCATGATGCAATTTATGAAATTTATCATAAATTTACTATTTATGCTTCTTGAACAAATAATATAATTGTTTTTCCCCAGAAACAGAAGTCAAGACCTGTTTACAGACCTATTAATAAAACACTCATTAAAAAGTATTTTTTAATTATTTAAAGTGCAAACATGATAAACAAATAAAAGTTCAACTCAGTTGACTTTAACCAAATATGGTGTGCAAGCTTTACATCGAAAAAAAAAAAACCTGGTGTAAGATTTACTTTCTAAACAATATTCATTTAAAAATTGCTAGTAAATTTCACAATTATTTACAAAGATTAGTTAAAGTTACACACTGAATTAAATGTGAAATTTTGAATTAGAAAGACTTACACTTAAAATACATCAATGAACTTTTTACAGCGTATACACTTGTTAAGAGTAGTGTTTTTAGCTTAGCAGCATAATAACTTAAACATTTTGAGAGTTAAATCTCATGTTTTTTAAATGAGGAGCGAGAATTGTGTGCTGGACTGAGTTGTTGTCTGTACAGAGCATTACAAATCAGTTCCTCATTTTGGGATATTTAGGATGCTGCCTCAGAATTTGGGCAGCAAGGCAGCCGACTAGGTTTTGAAACTAAGTGAATAAGAGCCCCAAATGCATGCTGGGAAGAGAGCTGGCGTGCTCAGAAAGCTCATTACAGATTTCGAGGAGCTCAGGGGCCTAATTAACACCAACTCCTTTCCTACCTGTGCCCAAAAACACTCGGCTGTCGTTTTTCATTATTAATTCTCTATCAATGGCTGACCGTCAGTCAGGCCAGAATCACAGATCTCCAGGCTTCATCAATTAACCGGGTCATAGGCATGAATATTAATCCTCACCTCTGTCATTTGGGTACCTGGCGTTGACCCCTTCAGACAGGGCAGCTTTCTCTGGAGGATCTGCAAAGCTCTCGTCGCAAATGAACTTTAACCCTCGGCTTCGTTCCCGTATGCTTTAGTGGATCCCCGAGCAAACGGCTGCAAAACCTTGCAAGATGGACGGCTCATGTGACGTATTCAGCTGGGCCGATTTCACTCAAAACCTCAGTGAGCGATACTTTCACAGAACGCAGAATGGTTTTGAATCAGTTCCTGCACTCCCTGGGAATCGAACCCATGACCTTGGAAAAAAGTAATTTTTTTAACATTATGCCACCTAGAAACCAAGTTTTCAGGCAACATCACTTGATTATTTTGCATAAGCAATCCCAGAATGCACTGAAACAAAAATTCACAACAATCCCAACCCTAAACATTTTTTCAGTAAAAAAACTTTAAACAAGAAAAACAAATACTTTTTTGAAAGTTAAATCTTAAAAGGTCTTAAAGTTTAAGTTTAAATGTTTTAAACTTTCAAAATGATTTTTCAGTGATTCTACATTTAATAATAGTATATTTTGTATTGTATGTATAAAGAAGTAAAACATCTGTAGGTGTAGTAAGACAAAATTTATTTAAAATGCAATTTATGGAAACATTAAAGTTTTTAAATTTAGAGATAAAGAATTTAAATGTAAGTGCAAAAAGCAGAATGAAAAAAAATTAACCATGTATTATGTTTATTATAATAACCAAAAATTTAACTAGAAAAACAAAATTTGTCAAATTTAAATGTTGACTTTACAAAGCCTTGTTTGAAAGTAAAAAGAAAAAAAAACTGAAAAAGTCTTAAAGTTTGAAGATTTATAGGCTTCAAAAATTATTTTTCAAATTGTATCTTTAATAAAAGTTTATTTTGTATTGTTTGTAAGTATAAACAAGTGAAAAATCTACAGGTGCAGTAAGACAAAATACATATTCAAAATACAATTTATGAAAACATATTGTGGTATCTTACCAGTTTATCGCATAATATATTACAACATTCAGAACTGAATTGAGAAAGACTTTTATATCCAGTTGCTGACCTTTGAGTTGGAAAACTTGAGTAAGCAAAAAATAAATAAATTTGAGTAAGTTCCTAATTTGAAGGTATAACTTCATTTTGAATTAATCTTGAATTAAAATGATTTGAAATTTAAAGAAATGCTATAATATTTAACTAGAAAAGCACAAATTGTTGGCCTTACATAACCTTGTTTGAAAGATAGATTTTTCATAAACTGTATTTTCAATACGCAAAGCTCTGACCTTTAACCCCCTAAAAGTTTCCCTGCAAAACACAGAACACCAACCAAAGTTTTGTTCCCAACTCGAAACAGTACCAGGAAATTTGTAGATTTCCACTCACATCAGGGGTTTTGTTTCCGTGAGTTTTCTTGGCGAAAGACGGGAGAAGCCTCGCTGCTTAAACCTGCCGGTATGCATTAAACATAGAATTGGCAGAGGGAATGATGGGATACTTCGTTGCATGGGTGCTGTGAGTCTTTCATTACCTGAGCTGTGAGAAATCTAATCGACAGCCCCTCCATTCACCGCCCCGCTGCTCCGGCTGAATGCGACCCCTGGTAGGCCATTCTCTCCTCCATTCTTGGCTTCATTCGCTCTGTTTCCTTCTCTCCTGGCCTTTGGCGGGTCCATTGAGTTCCCAGCTGCCCTTTAGAGTAGTTCTTCATCTCTTTCTATCCTCACGCATCTATCGCTGCTCTTGCTGTGCTTTCCGTGACCTTGCTGTACAGCGAGATGATCCTGGGAAAAAAAAGACACCAATCCTGCACTGCACTACGCTGCCATAATAACCACAAGCCTCTGATCACGGAGGGAAATAGACAGGCTTTGTTTTAAAGTAGTTCACCCAAAGATTTGCTGTAAATGTACGCACCTTCAGATGTAGATGAGTTTGTTTCTTCATCAGATTTGGAGTCACTTGCTCACCAATGGATGCTCTGCAGTGAATGGGTGCCGTCAGAATAAGAGTCCAAACAGTTGATGAAAACATATAATCCACAAGTAATCCACTCCAGTCCATCAGTTAACATTTTGTGAAAAGCTGCGTGTTTGTAAGAATGATTGTTTACGAGTTTTAACTTTAAACCGTTGCTTCTGGCCAAAATAAGAGTCCAGTGAAAATACGCTTCCTCCAGTGGAAAAGTCCTGTTGTCTCTCACATCGAAATCTACTGATATATTTGTTCAGAACTGTTTTGGCTTGTAAATAGTGTTCGATCTGTGCAAATTTCATTTTTGGGTGAACTATCTTTTTGTCTATTCCAAAAACAAATATCCTATCCAGCTCAGAGTAAATGCTCAATCTTGAATAGTCACAGAAACTATGAAATCATTTCAGACCAGGTTTGCTCTGTATATTATAGGTTCCAAGAGGTTTTCAGTGATGCAGTGGAAGAACCATTTTTGGTTCCTCAAAGAACCTTTAGTGAAATGTTCTTAAAAGAACCATTTTTCTCAGTGTGAAGAACAGTTCAATAATTTAAAGAACCCTTTTCCACTGTAAACAACCATTTGTGGAATGGAAAGATTCCATGGATGTTAAATGTTCTTCATGGAACCATCAACACCAATAAAGAACTTTATTGTTTAAAATGCAAATACAATAGCTGAGGTCTTGTAGTGTGCGCTTGGCCTAGAAAGTACACAATTTAATTCTGGTTGATCTTTCACAAAGCTTTTATTTGTGTGTGCACTTTTGATGACCCAAAAATCATTCCAAATAAGGAGCTAAAACATAGCGTTTGACTGTAAAATATACATGTGGACAGCAACTAACACATTACATAATGTCGTAACACAGTACGTAACTTATACTCAGCAAGGATGCATTAAATTGATCAAAAGTGACAGTAAATACATTTATAATGTTACAGAAGGTTTCTATTTCAAATAAATGCTGTTCTTTTCATCAAAGAATCATGGCAGACAAAATGTATCAAGGTTTCACAAAAATATAACTGTTTCCAACATTGAAAATAATCAGAAATGTTTCTTGAGCAGCAGATCAGCATATTAGAATGATTTCTGAAGATCACGTGACACTGAAGACTGGAGTAATGATGCTGAAAATACAGCTTTGGTAACATGAATAAATTACATTTTAAAATATATTCACATAGAAAACAGTTATTTTAAATTGCAATAATATTTCACAATTTTAATTGTATTTTTTAAATCAAACATTATTTTATGTTAATTACTTTCAGTAAAATTAGGTAAACTAGACATAAATTATATTTACTGTATTAACCTTTTGATTTAGTTTTCCATGGCAAGTCGAATTAAGACAACTTCCTTCAAAACATCTTTTTATAATCATTTGTCTGAAAAGAAAAACACAAAACCTGACAAATACTACTTTGGTTTCAATTAAATTCCCATTAACAAAGCTGGTCTGGCTAATTTTGACTCAAAAACACCTAACTTCCAAAATACAAGAGTTCAAGAGCCACTTGGAAAAAAAACTGCTCAGAGAATGTCTGAACCGCATTAAAAACACATTAAAGTTGCCGGGATGAAGACTTACTTCACACAAACACATTATGTCTTCCTTTTTTGGCAGTGGTGATTTTCGGCTGAGGGCACCGTCTGGTAACAGCCGCTCATCAACACCCAAGGCACAAACAGAGGCAGCCAGCTGTGGAAGCTCTCACATCACTTCCTGCAGTCAGTCGGGCTCCGATCGACTCGCTCCCGTCTGCCTGTAAACGCAAGACTGAGATAGATATGCATTGCTCTTTTTAGATGACTTCACAGCCTGTGAGGCTAGGAGCTGACTTTTTAAGAAAGCACAGAGCTGAAGTGTTCGGGGACGAGGGCTGAACCTGTCAATATAACATTAATGAGAAGCTTTAGTCATTTATTTTGATGTAAACCAAACTAGGCTGTTTTCTGTAGTTTTTAATGGACTGCACTCCATTTTTAATGGTTTCAAATTAAATATGGCCTTGTTAGAAGTCAATCTTCAGCCTAACAACATTTAGGAGGGTTCACATCTTAACTGCAGGACAGAATTTGTACCCTGAATGTCATACACTGGAAAACATTTGGTGTTTTTATAAAGTACTAAGAAATTGCAAGCATCACATTGAATTGAACATAAAAAAGGTAGAAAGCTTATTCAAATATTTTCTTGTGAAACACTCAAATAATCTTGGTTTTATTCACAACTTCATTGCAAAAGAAGCAAAAACAAAGATTAAAAGCACATTAATTTTAAAATGCAACATAAAAAATATTTATTATCTATTATTTGAGACAAGAAAATACGAGAAAATACTGTTTCATTAATTTTCACATTCAATTCAATGTGTTACTTGCCATTTCTTTGTAATTATTTGTGAAATTTACTATCATTTTCTGAGTGAAAATGTTCAAATGATATCCTACACATTTTTTTACAGTATGAAATGTACACCAGAAAATTGGTAAAATCTTTTTACCGTGTATCTAAAATCCTTAAAACAAGATAAATGTGTTCAAAAAACAGTCACTTATATGTGTTAAAAAAAAAACCTATTCAGCTGTGGTGTCTTGCCTTAAATGAACATTTTTAGCCATTTTGGCCATTGTTTTTTGCAAAAAAATTATTTATTTATTTTTACTAAATTAACTTAACAGGAAGCTACTGAAAATAAAACATTTATTGTGAATAAAACAAAGATTACAGGTGTATGCTTTCCAGGAAAATACTTTCAGTTTTTCTATTTAAAAATACGATACTTGGTGTTTCTTTGCAATTATTTGTAAAATAGCAGTTTCTCGTGAAAATGTTTTTTTATTTTTTAAAGTGTAGTAAGTGGAATGAGACACATCGACTGAATAATTCACGCACAGAGGACAGTGGTTCATTTCTGAAGGACCTGAAAGTGAGCGGTGGATCCTGAAAGCATGTGTGTAGGTTGTTCTGGCTCTAGCATGAACTCTGTTGTAAAGTGCTGCGTTCACCAGCGAGTCTCTGTGGTCTTTCAGCCTTCACCCGTTTTCTCCGCTTAATGAGCTTCACTCACTACTGACAGCATTCAGGAGAAAAAAAAAACCCTTTTAATAATTTGTGCTGTTGAGAACGGTCTAGCAGAGCACTTTTTCTGACATTCTGCTGATGGAACGACATCCAGAAATGCTTATGATTACAAAAACCTTGTTTGACTCCTCCCATTTCGCCAGTATTAGCGAGGCTAAAATCTATAAATAATAACAACAGCACGGTTTGGAAATAAATAAGCTGCAGCTTCATTCTCTCCAGGTGTTTTGCATCACTTAACACATATTTGCGATTGCAATGCACCCTGTTTGGCACACGGGAGCGGGGCGTTTGGTGTCAGAAGAGCTGGGAGAGAAACTCAGGTGCCCAGTCCATGGCGGTTTGGGCCACAGCCAGCGCCGCCGCTCCTAACGTGGCCGACAGACCCCACACTGCCATTTTGATGAGCTGGTTAGTGTTTGCTGGCTGAGTGCTCATGGGAAGAGTTAGCTGGTTTTCATGCCGCTTATGAAGCTGTTGACGAAGGACAGAGTCGGGCCGCTGCCTCAGCGTGGACGTCTGGAAGTCTGTAAAGGTGCTGATGGCGATTCTGAGAAGAGAAACAGAGAAACAGAAACAGTGTAATTGTACTATTATTACTATACTATATAAATAATTAGTATTTATACATTTTGAATTATGTAGTTTTTATTGTTATACTTTCCATTTTCCTTTTAATTTTTGTTTTCTTAATTTTGCTGTGTTCAAGTTAGTTTTTTTTTTTAATACGGCTACTTAGTTTTTAGCTTTTATTATTATTTATTTTCAGTTTTAGTAGTTTTAGTACATCAACTTAAACTTAATTAACATTTGACATTTTTAGTAATATTATGTTTTATTAATTTTTATTAGTTTTTGTTTTTAAAAATGTTTATTTAATTTGTAATAATTTTATTTCCATTTTAGTTTGATTTTTAAATATGTTTATTGTTTAATGTTTATTATTTTTATTTCAGTTTTTAAGTCATTTTAGTACTTCAGCTTAAACTAAATGGAAATTAGAAAATTTAATTTGAAAGTTTTAGTAATTTTGTTGTGTCATATGATGCTTTTTTAAAGATCATTATTTTGTGTATTTGGTGTAACAGAATATGTTGACATGCTTTAATGTTCAAAAAACATTTTTCAAATAATGTACATTATTGTAGGTCCTCTATGCCCCGGCTCTCTCAAACACGTCGTTTTCTACAAAGTCCCTCCTTCTGACAAGCACAGTCTGCTCTGATTGGCCAACTGACCCAGTGCATTCTGATTGGCCGAGCCCCGCAAGCACTCGTCGGAAATGTAACACCCCTTTCCACAATCGTGAGCTTCATCTTTCAAAATAAATGTAAAGACAGTTAATAATGTCCTTTGTTTTACCATCAGTTCAAGCCTGAAAGGGGAACAGAGTCGCGTGACAGACACAGTGATGAAGCTCCTATGTGTTTGCAGTACACAAGCCACGGACGGTTAAGACAGCTGACTCCACTGTGTGACCCCCACCCCCCCTCTCTCTCACACATACACATGCACGCGCACAGACACACACACACACACGACGCACAAAACTCCTCATTTGAACAATCAATAGCAAATACTTTAATAACAAAACATACAGTAGCTGATTCAGAAGTGCTAGAATGTCGTAGCAAAGTCAGAGTTACCTCCTCTCCTAGGTTCACGAAACGGTCGTCCGTAAAATGTGTTGCTGTTCTGTTGTAAGTAATCTTAAAGATTCCTAAATGCATCTACTTTCGGAAGACCAAATAAAGTGCTTTTTCTTTCGCCCGGATACACACAGCAACTCCCTGACATGACTGCTTCAACACTAACTGCAGTTACTGAAACCACGCCTTCTTTCTTTGCGTGAACATGTAAAGCATTACACAAATATTTCCACATAGTGACGTAGAGATGTGGGGGCGTGTTAGAACGAGCCGTTTTAGGGGGGCGTGGCAGAGTCTTAACTTTTATAAAGAATATCTCTTTGGATTTGAGACTTTAGTCTTTGCAGCTTTACAGATCTTCTTTATGCACCAAGAGCTTGTAACACTCCAAAGAGAAAGCAAAAATTGAAATCGCATCATATGACCCCTTTAATGTCTATTTAATTCCATTAGTCATTTTAACTTAAACTAAACAAAAATTTGTCATTTAGTATTTTGCTTTTGCACCTAAAAGATTTTTTTAAATTCTATTTTATTTTGTTTACCATTTAATTTATTTGAATTCATTTTTTTTTTCTTTTTTTTTTAGTATTTTAGTTAATTATAACACTGGTATCTTTACAGTATCTTTACTCCAGGCATGAGAGAAGCAGGGATGGGTACAGAGAACCAGTCCTTTTTTTAACCGGTATGTAATTGGGTCGATACCAGAATACCGATAAGCTTCAAGCTTTAAGCTTGTTTGCATTATGCAACTATTCCTTTAATCTTAATAAAATAAGACACAAAGAGAAAAATAACTCACTGCTCCTGAATGAAGAACTTTAATACAGTTGCTAAAGTTCAGCAATAATAAAATAACTTTTTCTAATTTTCAACAACTTTTCTCTTTATATTTTTTTGCACAAAATAGTATCGATAACAGTATCGATAAGTATTGGTATCGATAAGCAGTATCAGCATCTGTATTGATAAACGTAAACGATACCCATCCCCAAACAATTCAGTAATTTTAGTCTTTACTGAAAAAGAAATGCATGCAATGCATGAAGTCACAAAATCACATCCAATTAAAACAGATTTAATGTTTAAAATCAAGATGAAAAGGCATTTGCAACTTCCAAGTGAACAAATAAGAAAACATTTTTTTTTCTTCAGAATAATTCGCACCAAAATAATAAATAAATAAAATCATGCACAATAAAACCAGGACAATAATGTGCTGTCGGACTGTGGACCAAAGAGATTTCAGAAATAGAAACCAAGCGACAGACAAAAAGGTCAAGTTTAAATACCTGGTTAGTGAAGAACAGCAGGAAAAGACTAACTGGGTGAATCACAGAACAAAAGAAACAGAGAAGCAGAAACAGGGACTGGAGCGGTGGATGAGAACGGACCCATGGCCTCTAGTCTCAATCAGAGACACGGATAAAGCCTAATTTCCAGAGTTTTCCCAAGTCCTGTGGAGCCCATGCTGAGGGCTACACGACTTTCTCTCGACAGTTTAGAGGAAAAACATCATTAAAAAATCATAAAATATTCAATTCCATTTCATTACGGTCTCTATGGAAGAATAGTAAACATGGAATGCAAATGCCTTTCACTCAAGATAATAAAACTGGCAGAAATACATTCAACATTTAATGAAAAAGTGGCTCTCGTACAAGAAATACCATGGGCAGGCACTGACGGGCTCAATGTCTCTTAGTCTTCATTGGTTTTTATGTTTTTTTTTTGCTCTCCTGCCTCTGATTCTCGGCTTTCCCCAGTTCTCATTAGTATCTACAGCTAATGCGCCACCGCTGAAAATAGCTGACAGGTACCAGCAGAGCAATTAACTTTTAAACTTTCCCTTTACCAGCGAAGGCCCGGGAGAGCCAGCGGTTTGCGCTGAAGAAAACCAGTCTAATGCAGCGACACAAACCCGGCAGAGCTCTGTCAGAGCCGGCCTTAACCTCTCATGAAATGGTCTTTACGCAGCGCTTTTCCATTCAGCGTCAGTTCGCCAAAAAACCACATCAGTCAGGTTACTAAAAGCATTTTTTTTGTTTTTTAAATTTCAGCTAGTTGCCAATGCAACATTTCTCATTTTTTTAAACACTGTAGTACTAAAATAACAATTGAAAAAACAAATATTAATAAAAAATTACTAAAATGTTTAAAATAAATAAATAAATAAATAAAATCTCATTGAAAATATTAACGAAAACTACAATCAACATGAACATTAATAACAATGATATAATATTACATTAATAACATTTAAACATTTTAATATTTAATAATTACAATTTAATATTTCATTGTAATTAAAATAACACTGATACAAAGACATAAAGTGAGGCGCTATGTACAGTAATTACTGAAATCTTGCAAAAACGATGCTTGGTTTCATCGCACCGGGTTATTTTATTTCAGCTAGTTGCCAAGGCAACATTTCTCATTTTCATTTAACTTGTCAAAACAAAACAAAAAAGTCAAAACACAACAAAATCACTAAACCCTTAAAATTAAAAAAGAAAATCTAAAAAACTATATATACTGTATATAATTGAAAATATTAACAAAAACCAGTATATTAAATAACAATTGAATTAAATAATTATATTTTTTAAATAATATAATGATATTATATAATAATAATAATTACAATTTTTATAATATTAAATAAATTAAAATAATACTGGTGCAAAGACATAAAAAGTCCGCTCTGTACAATATTTACTGAAATTTTAGGTTATTATTTCAGCTACTTGTCAAGGCAACATTTCTAATTTTCATTAAGTGAATATAATTATATATATATATATATATATATAATGACAAAATGACAAAAATTACCAAAACAATAAAATGAAAACAGAAAACAACGGTGCAAAGACGTAAAGTGAGCGCTATATTCACAATTTTTACTAAAAACTTATTTGGAAAAATGTTTCCTGGTTGCATTGCACCAGGTTTTGGTGCCAAAAACAATTGATTCTTGTGAACATATGGAATGGAGAACAACTTTCTTTGATTGTTCCCTCACATAAAGCTATCCATGACTTCAGAAGCCTTGCATATGGTGCTTTTTTTGGTATTTTTTTGTTCTTTTTGGAGCTTGGCAGATGTGAAACTATGACCTGTTGTTGTATCAAGAATCAGGTTAAAGATTTTTCAAAGATTCGGGTACAAAGTATAGACAGGTTTCGAAGGACGCAAGGAGTAAATAATTTCATTTTTTGGGTGAACTGTCCCTTTAACTCTCTACGCGATGGGCTCTGCGGGGAATCTCTCTTCCCGCATCTTCAGAGATGAATTTTAGTCTTTGGTTTCCTCTGACTGCTCTCTTCAAGGTGGCACATGTCTGACGCTCTTTGATCGCTTTTTCTCCCTCCCTCTTGTCTCTAAAAGAGTTTCTAATTTTACCGTTTCCTCTCTCAGAAGCAGCAGATTGTGTGACCTCTGTCACATCATTCTTCTGTTTTTTCCCCTCGCTCTCTTCCTCTTGCTCAATCTGTTCTTGCTGTGGTGAGGAAGATACAGCAGATGATGGATGTGTTTACACTGGAAGAACTTTTCCAAGGCTGCACTCAGTCAAACCATCACAACTCCACAGTCTTCACGGAAATCCTATCCTCATCTTCCTCCTCTGTGAGGGTCTCGTTCACTAATGCACACACATAAACCTGTGTGCAAATGCTCACATAGATGTGTCAATCAGTTGATTTGCACATATATATTTTTAATTCAGGATAAAATTTAGAAACAACCCAAACCACACATTTACATATTAAAAATTTGACAAATATTTTTTTCATAATATTACATTTTTTCTGTATTTTTAATCAAATAAATGCAGCCTTGGTGAGCATAAGAGACTTAAAAAAAAAAAAAATCTACCAACCCCAAAACTTTGAACAGCAATGTAATTTTTTATTGGAAATAATAAAATTATGGCCTCTGCAGATGTCTGAACTGAGCACTTAATATCCACTGACCCTAAAATTGCCCCTGCTCTCTCCTGCAGGTGTAACTTCACTGTAAACCTAATCACCATTAGAGCCTTGGGAGCCTGTTATTGGCTTTTAGACCATATACTTAAACCCCTCTCTCTCTCTCTCTCTCTCTCTCTCTCTCTCTCTCGCTGTCATAACGTTATGGGTTAACACAGTTCAGTGGGATGCTCTAATTCAATGCGTCCTTCCATCTAACACACATGATGGCCCTATTATTAGACACTTGCTGCTGAGATGGTATGCCCAATTACCCACGAGTCTGTACTCGGCTTGTGTGAGAGTGTGCGCGTGTGTGTCCTGCAGGCCTTTGTGAATCAGCTCTGATGTCCTGTTGTCCTGATAACCCGTAAATGCTGGCTCTTTGTCACGTCAACAGGAGCTGCTCATTGAAGCGTGCTGTGATGCACCAAAGGCCTATGCTTACCAGACACACATTGCAGATGGAGATCTATAGGTCTACCTTTTATTTCCAGGGGATCCAATAGTCTCTAATGGTGCTTTGAAGTCTTGTCGAAAAGATAGTGTTTAAGAGTTGAATGCATATAACGCCATGACAAAGTCGTAATTATAAGCGGGGAAACTGAACTTTAAGGCAGTAGTTCACCAAAAATGCAAATTTGCTCATCCTAAGTCCATCCAAGATGTAGATAATTTTGTATCTTCATGGGAACAGATTTGGAGAAATGTAGTATTGCATCACTTGCTCACCAATGGATCCTCTGCAGTGAATGGGTGCCGTCAGAATGAGAGTCCAAACAGCTGATAAAAACATCACAATAATCCACAAGTAATCCACACCACTCCAGTCCAGCAGTTAATGTCTTAAAGCGAAAAGCTGCAGGTTTGTAAGAAACAAATCCATCTTTAAGATGTTTTAAAATGCGAGTCCTCTACACATAATCTTGTTTTCTCCAATGAAAAAGTCCACAAGTGTGATGTTTTTATCAGCTGTTTGGACTCTCATTCTGACGGCACCCATTCACTGCAGAGGATCCAGTGCTGGGCAAGTGATGTAATGCTTAATTTCTCAAAATCTGATGAAGAAACAAACTCATCTACATCTTATATGGTCTGAGGGGGTGTACATTTTCAGCAAATTTTCATTTTTGGGGTGAAATATTCCTTCAAGCCCAGAGTCTACTTATTAATTTTACAAACCTAGGATCATTCGCCCCATTCAGTGATCACTGTACTGTAGTCTGGGAATTTGTAAACATGACTTTGGTTCTTAGCAGAAACAGCAAAAATAAATAAATCAAATAAAAAATACAAAAAAAGCCACTTGAATAGGCAATGCATCAAACAAAGATCACACATTTCATGTTAATTTAAAGCAGCATGTCTCAAACCCATCACTGCATATTTTAGATCTCCCTTAGTTAACACACCTGACTCTACTGATTAGCTCATTAGTTCATCAAGCACATCCGTGACCTGAATTAAGTGTGTCAAATCATCCAAAACACTGCAGGAAAAGGATTGAGAAATACTGAACAAACAGCTATACCTGTAGTCATGGCCTAGTGGTCAGCTAGGAAGCTCACACGATTTGAGCTTATCTCTCCCCTTGTGCTTTTCTGCCATTGCTCTATATCTATGAATAAAAAATAGGAAAAATCCCCAAAAAATCTTATGCAATAAAACAGGCAACAGACTGACGGATTCGCTTCAGCCTTTCCAAAGTACGCAAAAGATTTATAAATGTGCTTGAGGCTTCAGACCAGCTCTAGGTAGATCTAATGTGGGCACGTCACATTCCTGAAATCTTTCTATTTAGTTTGGCAGATCTTCCACACCATGTGGTGCTTTATCTGAATATGGGTAGCTGACGCATAACATGGCAACTACCCAGATTAACTTTTTAAAATTAAGAAAGATTTGAACACAAATGTGAGTTTGTATGAATGAATATGGAAGACTACCTCTGTCATGAAACTATTTAGCCCTCGGTTAACATTACCTATATGACATCATCTGAAAAGGAAAGACACTTCAGAAGTGGAGCAAGTTATTACATTTTGATGTAAGATTTCATTTTTTTTTCTTTAGAATTACCTGCATGGATTAATCAATAAAAATTAAACCAGGAACATGAATTAAGGAGATATGAAGAGATGTGAAGTCACAATTGCGAAATATAAAGCCACAGTTGTCAGATATAAAGTCTTAATAACAAAAAGTAGATGCAATTGTGAGTCACGATTACGAAAAATAGATGCAACTGAAAGATATATAGTTATTTACGAAAAAGATGCAATTGCCAGATATAAAGTTGTAACTGTGAGACATAAAGTAGCAATTAAATTTTAATTAAAAAAAACGAACAGCTGGGAGATATAAAGTTAGAATTTTGAAAGACAGACACAGTTGTGAGATATAAAGTTACAATTATGAAAAAACACAAAATGGAGATATCAATTCACAATTAGACATTAGGTAATGCGATATATCACGATAATCAACATGCACGATATTGTTATCGTGGGCACTTCAAAATACCGTGAATAGTTATTAATTATTTAAGAATACTTTTCCCATCAACTGGTTACAATGCACAACACTGCTGCACACTCATGTAAACAAGCACGGATGAGAAGAGCATGAGGTGCACAATCACTCTCTGACAGCAGGTGGCGCTGAACAGCAGAAATGCAGCCATTACCCCGGAAAACCCCATAAACAAAGCATCTGAGCAGTGCCACTTTCTGAAACCTATTTAAATATCTATATATATGCAAAGATCATGATTTTTTTATGGCTAATTACGATTTTTTACAAACAAATTGGCCGATTCTGATGATCACCAATTTTTTTTTTCTTTAAGCAAATTCATATGTTGTACATAAGACACCTGCGCAAAACAAAAACTGCAGACGGTCTGAAAGAAAATGCAAATTCACTCTGCAAGTCTCCTTAGTTAACGCTGTAAACAAAGCAGTGCTGCGCTTATAAACACGGAGGAAAGAGAAAAAGAAAATGCCATCTAAACTTTTCAGAAGACAGTCAGTTCCCTTCAGAGATACATTCATATAACGCCTCACCACCAATTCAATATGTATATTTTTATTCATATATTTCAAGCATAGTTAACAGTGATCTTGCTTTGCCTGTTGCAGTATTTTCTCCTCTTTGCGTCCGTCTTCAGCATCTCTGGCCTCTCTTAATGGCCATTTACACACTTAGTATTTCCACACAAATTACATTTTGGGAAATGACTGCAATACAGCCGGTTCCGATTTATGGCCAGCTGACATCTCTCTCTCTCTACTGACACAGTAATGACCGCGGGGAAAGAAATCTTTGGTCTGTCCAATGACTGTAAACAGACACTGGATCCGTCAGACTGAAGAAATGTTTGCGGTTATGTAGCCAAAAATATTTAAGACCCACCAAATCTGAATTTAAGACAATTTAATACTTTTTAAGGCCTTTTATAAAGAAACTTTATTAAAGACATTTTAAGACTTTTTAAGGATCCGCAGCCACCCTGATGAAGTCAGAACTGGCAGATAGGCTATAAAGCTGAAATTCTGAAAAATAGAGACGTCTATGAGTTATAAAGTCGCAATTCTGGAAGAAAGATGCAACCGGGAGATATAAAGTCACAATTACGAAAATGACGCGATTGAGAGATATAAAATAGCATTTGCGAAAAACACACATTTGTGAGATATAAAGTAGCAACTGAAAAAAAATAGAAGCAACTGTGAGATATAAAGTCACAATTCTATAATATAAAGCCACAATTGTAAAACAAAGATGCAATTATGAAAAACTGATGAAATTTTGAGATATAAAATTTAGGGCTGTCAAATGATTAATCACGATTAATCACATCCAAAATAAAAGTTTTGTTTACATAATATATGTATGTGTACAGGGTATATTTATTATGTATATATAAATACACACACATAAATTCTATATTTAGAAAATATTTACATGTATATACATTTATATATTTATATTCTTATATTTTATATTATATATAAATATATTTAATATATAAACATAACATATTCTTCTTAAATATATACATGCATGTGTGTGTATTTATATATACATAATAAATATACACAGCATACACACATATATTATGTAAACAAAACTTTTATTTTGGATGTGATTAATCGTGATTAATCATTTGACAGCCCTAATAAAATTGCAATAATGAAAAGTACCGTGGATGTAATTGGAAGATATGAAGTCACAATTGCCAAAACACACAATTGGGAGATGTAAAGTCAGCATTGTGAGATATATAGTTGCAATCAATAACGAAAAATAGATGCAATTGTAAGACTTTTTAAGGATCCGCAGCCACCCTGATGAAGTCAGAACTGGCAGATAGGCTATAAAGTTGCAATTATGAAAAATAGAGACGGCTATGAGTTATAAAGTCGCAATTCTGGAAGAAAGATGCAACCGGGAGATATAAAGTCACAATTACGAAAATGACACGATTGAGAGATATAAAATAGCATTTGCGAAAAATAGACACATTTGTGAGATATAAAGTAGCAACTGAAAAAAAATAGAAGCAACTGTGAGATATAAAGTCACAATTCTATAATATAAAGCCACAATTGTAAAACAAAGATGCAATTATGAAAAACAGATGAAATTTTGAGATATAAAATTGCAATAATGAAAAGTCCGGTGATGTAATTGGAAGATATGAAGTCACAATTGCCAAAAAAAAAAAAAAAAACACACACACACAATTGGGAGATGTGAAGTCAGCATTGTAAGATATATAGTTGCAATCAATAACGAAAAATAGATGCAATTGTGAAATACAAAGTCACAATTACAGGAAACATCTGCATAAAAACACCCTCGACCCACAAACTACATGGATGCTTGCAATTCTCCTCTAGTATTTGATCTAATCAAACCTGCAACAGGCAGCACTAACGAACACTAAACGCTGAGATCAGAGCATCAGTCTCGGTGATAATATTACTGCGTTTATGAAGTCAGATGCACACGGAGGCCAGGATGTTAGCCTGAGGGGGTGAGCACGGGGTTTTAATGAAGAACGTTTGGGGGTCAGAGGCATTAGAGAGGACGTGCCACTCCTCATTACAGCACTCCACAGGGTCAAACAGAACAATAGAGATCAAGGTCACGGGTCACGGCCTCAAGAGGAGCTGCTCATTTCACTGACACACACATGTATGTTTTTCGCTTTCAGTGAGGCCACAGATGCTGTTGGGGGAGGGGTTATGCAAAACAGGGTAGAGCTTTAATAACCCAGGGAGGCGGAGCTTCCTTATTGCAGTACTGATTTGCATAAGACAGGCAGACAGTCATTCATAGGTCTCTCTCTCATTTCTCTCTCTCTCTTTCTCGCTGCCCCTCGTTCTCAATTCTGTCACTTTCTTTTTCCCATTTCTGTCTCTCTCTCGCTCTTAATCTTCATAGGCAACAGCAGACGCGGGGAGATCTTAAACAAGACAGATCTCTCCTCTGATGGCTTTTTCAGCACTGAGGGACTCGAATTCAGTTCCCGCTGAATGCCGGAGGAATCGTTTCCCGCTGCCGTAAGAGATAAATCATTAAAGTGGCTTTACCTGCATCTGCAAATACAATCTACAGACCGACAGAGAGTGTTTAGACACACAGGGGCTAGACGCAGACAGCTCCGGCTGAGTGTCTTTCACGTCACAACAGGGGTGCAACAGTCTGACCGTGTGCATAGGAAGTGATATCGTACTCAAAAGCTCCACCTGATGGACACAGGTGGAAACAAACACCCTACAAGATGACAGGTTTGTGTGTATGCTAAAGTATAACAGCACTGGAACTAGTATATTATTTATATACTACTTAGGGCTGAATGATTTGGAGGGGGAAAAAATCTAAATAAAATGAAATTTTTTTAAAGATCTCCAGGTTTGCTGATTTGGCACAAATAAATAAATAAATATAAAATCATATTGTGACTATATACTTACATACTACTAATAATAATAACAATAGTATTATTATAACAATAACAATATTATTATTATTATTATAAATATATTAAATAAAATAAGACATTAATATTGCAATCATACTATTGTACTGTAAAATAAAAAGTATAATATATAGTATAATATAATATAATATTCAAGAAAATACGAAAAATAGTATTTCATAAAAATACTACTATCAAATAAAATATCATATTGTGATTATATACCAATGACTACACAAAAAATAATTATTATTACTATTATTATTATTATTACTAATATTAAAACATCAAACAAAACAAGAAATATATTACTATTGTAATACTATTGTACTGTAAAATAAAGAGTACACTATATAGAATATTCTGTAAAAATTCAACACATTGATTATTTCATAAAATTAATAACATATCAAACAATAAAATAAAATATTTTACAAAACAATAAAAAATATTTTTGAGTATAATTGTAAAATTATACTTTAAAAAAAATCAAGTTTTTAATGCTTTTTTTTTTACAGTACAGCTATAAAATAACAATACCAATATTATTGAAATAAATAGTCTTCATTTCTTAATTTTCAAACATTAAACCTTTTGGCAGAAAATAGGAGGAAGCTCTTAAAGCTTAAAGTTTTTAAACCCATCTTATTACAAATCTGGAATGGCTGGTGCATGTTGTGTTCCCAAATGCATGTTATAAGCAACCCAAAGTCACAATAGTCGCAGATATGGATATTATGTGGAGCATTTACACGCTGAAACATGCAGTGCATAATAAATCACAGCCTTTGCAATTTGCTATATTGGTTTTTTGTTTAAAATTCTAATAGTAGTATTAGGACTGAACGATTAAGTAAGAAAGTTACAAGTACTTTATAAGCATGGGTGCACATAAGTGGTCCGCAGGTCCGTATGCGTGACCAAAAGAAAAAATGCGCTATATAAATAAGTTCTGACAGTGCATTTGTGTACCGACATGGTTGACAGCTGTGAATACACAATAACCATTTTAGATGGACTAACTGTATTATATAAGATTTATTTTCAAACAGAAAGCATAAATCTAGGCTATCCCATGCCGTTTTCAAAGCACAATGCAAAACTGTAACATTCATGACCTGAAGCGCATATACTTACTTGCCGGCAACCCGCCAAAATAAAAGCCTGATGATTTTAAAGGAGCAAACAAATAAAGTAGTAGTAAATATTAGTATTTTATTTATTTTTAAATGTACTATAAAATAATTGTATTTGTATTTAATACTAGGCCTACCTTTTATTTTTAATAATATTATCTCACATTATTATTTAGTTTATTATTTTATTTAAAAAAAAAAAAACGAAATAAAGAGCAATAATATTATAACTATTATTAATAAATTTTTTATAGTTATATTTAATGGCTCACCCTATATGCAGTGTGAGGACCAAACCATATCTACAGGTTCTCTTACGAGAACCAGCCTGAAAAATTATGTGCACCTCTTCTTTACTTATGCTTCACTGAAGAGGTAAAAACCTTTGCACAAGTGTGTGTGTGTGCAGATGTAAGCCTCACATGTTGTGTGGCTGCAGCGCTGCAGACTGGGTCAGCAGAGAGGGCGGGCAGCTGATGAACAGACTCTGAGCTCGACCAATCAGCTCCTCATACGGCAGATCCTGAGGCATCTGAGACAGCAGGTGGTGAACGCTGGCCATATCACACTCACTGCTCTTCACTTCCTTCTGTCTGTACAACACAGTCTGACGAGAGAGACAGAGAGACACAGGTCTGTTAGTTTCAGCATCAGACTGGCCGGCCACAGTCTGTTCACTGACTGTCTGATGCGTAATGCACAAAAAATATATATATATAATTCAATCTGACTGACTGGATTTTTGTAACTATATCATTCCACTAGGACACAAAAGTCATTTTAAATTTTTTTAAATTACACTTCTAAGGAAGAGAAAGTCATTGAAGTAGACACATTTTGTGAGGTTTATAACTTCAAAATTAAAATATATATATATATATATATATAATAAATTTTTATTCACTTAGTAGCATGTATACTTTTATTAGACAATATATTTCACTGTTATATCTGGGACATAATCAGGTGTGATCAGGTTAAAAACAAGAAATTAATGTGAAAACCACAAGTTCTAAAGAAATTAGCCAAAACTTTGTGTTGAACCCCTATTTCTGTCTTATTTATTTGGTTTTTAGTCTTCAAAATGTTATTTCTTGTTTTAAGCATCAAAATGAGTCATTCTGTTCGATTTATACTTTAAATTGTACACACACACACACACACACATATGTGTGTGTGTGTGTGTGTGGGTGTGTGTGTGTGTAAACTTTAAATATATATATATATAATGTATATAATGTTTAATTATATATAATTTTTAAATTTATATTTAAATAATAAAAAATATAAAAAAAACTATAAAATAACAAAATACAAATGTCATTCTTAATCTTAATTCAATATATATTCTCTGAAAAACAAGTCTTAATATATTTAATATATATTTATATATTAAAAATATTATAGTTATATACTATATATATTATACATTTAAACTTTGCTTCACATAACTATTATGTTTTAAGGATAAGACAAAACAAATAAAAATTTGTTGTAATCATTTAAAATTTCGTAAATTACTACAATATAGTAACTAAATTATAATACACAAAAAAACTAACTGTAAATTAAATTTTGAAAAAAAAAAACACATGAGAACTGTATGTTAAACCTCATTTCTGCTTAATTTAATTGTAATATAATTTAATTTAATTTTTGTTTGTTTTGTTTTAAGCAAAAAAAAAAAAAAACAGAAAAAAAAAACTGTTAGACTTAAGACATAAAAAATGGAAAAAATGAAAAAAAAAAAAAAAAAAAAAATTCCGGAATTTGTTGTTGGGTTTTTTGGGAGCTCTTGGTACAAACATACATACATACATACATACATATGACACTGACAACAGACAAAAAAAAAAACATTTAAATAAGACTAAGGAACAAAAAAAATAAAGACATAATAATAATAATGTGGTATAGAAGATTTATGTACAGATTTGTGCATTGTTTACTGTATCTTGGACCAGAACTTATGCTTGGATGTGCAAGGCTTAGCAAAACTAAACTTATAAGCAAACAGCAATGAGGCTTCCTGTAAGATCTAACCATAAAATACACCAGAGTTCACAGATCAGATGGACTCCAGCATGGTATCAATGATCCACCCCAGCACAGGTCAAATAAGAGCAGTCCGTTTCTGCTGTTCAGAGCCGAGCTGGGTCACGTCCAGCAGCACATCCCCTACCTAAGAAGCAGGATGAACTACATTTACTGCTGGCTTTCTTATCCTGACTTCAAACGGCGCTGGCCCCTTTTGCTTTCGCTGTTGTCTCTAACAGGGGAGCGGCTCGTGGAGACAGAAGAAAGAGGCACGTTTAAAAGATTCCACACAAACCTCTGGTGAATTCATTAGAGTTGTTTAATTAACTGTTCCTGTTACAACAAAGTGCCCTCGACTCTCGCATCAGACGAGGAAGGAGTGGAAAAATAAAGAAAATTCTTTGCCTCTCTTTGGAGCCACGCTTGTTGTTGTTGTGCTGATGAATTAGCTTTCACCTAAACAAGTGTATTAACAAACACAGAGGCAAAACATGGTAAACAACATCCTCTTTTAGATTACAAAAGCTTGCGTATAGTCTGAGGGGTAACTTCTCTGTACTCTCATTACTGCCTGCATTTTCAAACAATGGAATCATGGGAAAAGTATAAACTGTTGTTCTTTGCAAAAGAGCACTATTCATGAGGATAGAGCCAGTTTGTTAATGTTATACATGTGTCAGATGGACACTTACAACCTTTAATTAATTCATCAATTAATTGATTAAAAATTAATTAATTTAATAATTTTATAAAATACCTGTTAAGAGATCACATGTAAACAAGTAAATCAACTCAAATGTAATTTTACCAGTAAAGACCAATGTTGCTATTGTTAACTAAAACTAAAAATCATTTTCAGTAACTGAATAAAATTACATTTAAATATTGGATGAAAAACTTGAACTTAAATGAAAATTAGAAATGTTGCCTTTGCAACTAAGTGAAAGAAGTTTAAGTTGAAGTATTAACATTTCTAAAACTGAAATATAATACATAATCAAAATATTATAATATTAATAATAAATATTTTTATTTTAATAAGTAGAAGAAAAATAATTAAATATATAATAAAAATTATTATTATTATTTAATATGAAAAATGGAAGCTGAATAGAAATATTTAAATAATAATCAGTATGTAATATCATTATTATTATTGATAGTATTATTTAATGTACAAATTAAATGAACCTTTATAATCATATTATAATATTTATTATGTATTATAAATATAATAACAATAATAGCAATATATAAGATGAAAAACAAACTTAAAATTGGAAGTTGAAATAAGTTTGAAATAAGAAGAGGTAACATTATTAAAACTTGCGTTTTTAAAAATGTGATGCTGATCTCGACACTGTGCAGTTTAAAAAAAAAAACCATGCTTGGTGTGCCTTGTGCTTGTCTCTCTTTTGACTTGGAAGTCGATGTTGTCAAATTGGACAAATGAAACAAAAGCGTTTCTCCAAATGCAGGCAGATGAAGAGAACGGCGCAGCATTTAAAGGTCACTTCTGATGACTCATGGAGTTTAACGGTGGTTTGGTGCTGATGTGTGATGGTTTCTTAACAGGAGCTGATGCTAATGTGAACAGCAGATATGGTGTATTATGAACAGCAGATACACAGCAATTTAAATGTGAAAGTGGCTTTTTCAGCATGCTGTGGCAGGAGTGTTGAGTTTTAAGGACACCCAGTCAAGTTAAAAATAGTTTCCAGACACTTCAGCCCTTCTCTCTCACGAACACTGAAAAGGTCATAACGCAGCACTGCCTCGGCGTCCTTGAGAGGCTGGAGATGGAGCGGCTAAAGCACAGACGGGAGAGAAAGACACTCCTCCTTACCACAGCGGCGAAGTAGATGGCCATGAGTGGGTGAGACGCCAGGAAGAAATCATAGAGCCGCAGAACATGCCGGAAATCTGACAGGACGTAGCCGTACCATGTGATCAGCCAGCTGAGGGCGAAGATGGTGCCCACCTCAGACCTGCAACACAAACACAATCGGTTATTAGATTTGATCTGTTAACATTAGTAAATGCATTAGCCAACATGAACTAACAATGCACAATGTGTTTTACAGCATTTATTAATCCATTAGTAATTTTATTAGTAATGCATTAATCTATTAGTAATTATATTTAATTTATTAACTATTTATTCATTAATCTATTAGTAATTTTATTATGAATGCATTAATCTATTAGTATTTTTATTTAATTTATTGATAATTAGTCCATTAATCTATAAGTAATTTTATTAGAAATGCATTAATCTATTTGCAATTTTATTAGAAATGCATTAATCTATTAGCAATTTTATTAGAAACGCATTAATCCATTAGTAATTTTATTAGAAATGCATTAATCTATTAGCAATTTTATTAGAAACGCATTAATCCATTAGTAATTTTATTAGAAATGCATTAATCTATTAGCAATTTTATTAGAAACGCATTAATCCATTAGTAATTTTATTAGAAATGCATTAATCTATTAGTAATTTTATTAGGAATGCATTAATCTATTAGTATTTTTATTTAATTTATTGATAATTAGTCCATTAATCTATTAGCAATTTTATTAGAAACGCATTAATCTATTTGCAATTTTATTAGAAATGCATTAATCTATTAGCAATTTTATTAGAAACGCATTAATCTATTAGTAATTTTATTAGAAACGCATTAATCTATTAGTAATTTTATTAGAAATGCATTAATCTATTTGCGATTTTATTAGAAATGCATTAATCTATTAGCAATTTTATTAGAAACGCATTAATCCATTAGTAATTTTATTAGAAATGCATTAATCTATTAGTAATTTTATTAGGAATGCATTAATCTATTAGTATTTTTATTTAATTTATTGATAATTAGTCCATTAATCTATTAGCAATTTTATTAGAAACGCATTAATCTATTTGCAATTTTATTAGAAATGCATTAATCTATTAGCAATTTTATTAGAAACGCATTAATCTATTAGTAATTTTATTAGAAACGCATTAATCTATTAGTAATTTTATTAGAAATGCATTAATCTATTTGCGATTTTATTAGAAATGCATTAATCTATTAGCAATTTTATTAGAAACGCATTAATCTATTAGTAATTTTATTAGAAATGCATTAATCTATTAGTAACTGTATTTAATTTATTAACTATTTATTCATTAATCTATTAGTAATTTTATTTAATTTATTAGCGGTTTATTAATCAATCTTACCAATTTTATGATTATATTTTTCTTAAAGTTTTAGTAATTTTAGTTTTGTTTTTTTGTGTGTGTTTTATTAATTTTTATTTCAGTTTTAGTTTTACTTATTTTAGTACATCAAGTTAAACTAAATGAAAATGAGAAAATTTTGGCAAATAGTTGAAATAAAATAATTACTTTTTTTAAGTTAAAGGTTATTTTTTTTTTATTTAATTTAATTTCAGTCATTTTATTTTATTTTAAGCAATGAAATTAGATTTTTTTTTAAAGGTTCTAGTTAACTATAATAATCCTGTTTCAGAGCACATGTGTATATATTTGAAGGAAAATCTTCAATCAACCCCAGTAACTGAGGTTTGAGACCGTCACAGAAGCATAAATACTAGCATTAAGCATGTATAACATAGCGCAGCACTTGCGTGCGTCATGTAGAGTATGTATCCAGCATAAGTAAACACCCTCAAAGGCAACATGACCTTTGAAAGAGCCTATAATCTGTGAAATCGACATTCAAACAGAGAATTCTCCTGAAACTCCTCTAAAAACCCACTGAAGCATTTAGCAAGTGCAAAACACAGGAACGCATGTCTGACACATTCATTAATCACCGTCACTGATGTCACTGTTATTCTATGCGAGCAATTTAACGCTGCTGTAGGCCTTTTCTCCAACCTGTAAATGTGCTGCAAGGTCACGAGTACATGTAAGACGAGAACAAAAACTCTTTACATAAGGGCTGCATCAGATATCGAAATAAAATTGATAAAGCGAGATGGCCAGGGCCTAAAACATTCTGCTTGAAAAAAAAATTTACTCGAAAGAATTTACCGCAATAGACTTTTTTTTTCTGCCATGGAACAGTATGTGCATTACTTCATTTAAAAAAAAATAATAATAATAAAAAAAAAAAAAAATACAGGCAGAGCAAACATCTAATTATTATTATTATTATTATTATTATTATTATTTATTAATATTTCATTATCATCATTTAAATAAAAATTCAAAAAATTTAATAAAAGAAATAACACTATACTATTGAACTGCAAAGTATTCATAATTTTAACTTATATTATTATTATTATTATGTATAACAACTGTAAAATTACGAGACTAATATTTGTTTGCTTTATTTGTATTTTTTTTTTTTTTTTTTTTTGACTTTTAAACATTTAAAGCATAGAGCTTTTATTTTGGTTAAAAACCACAGAGAAACTTCTCTTTTGAAATGCTTCTTAGTGCTTTTAGATGGAAATATTAGAATTGTAATTTTACTGTAAAATAAAATTATTTTATTACACAATTATTTATTTTACAACATATTTTATACAAATTATGTTAATATTTTTCTTTTTATAATAATCACAATAAAATAATAAATTACATAATAATAAATCATGATAATTATTATTATTTTATAGTCATATTGAATTGGTCAAAAACAGCAGGAATTTGGTTTATGAAAATCGGAAAGGAAAACTGAAAATAAAGTGGAAAGATATATATTTTGTACATTTTATTGTAAATTTCTATTGTTTTTCCACTGTTAAAATTAAACCCAAAAAGGAACAAAAAGGGATTTTTTTCGAATGAATGAATGAACAAATAAATGAAACTTCAGACTAAAAATTACTTAAAAAAAAAAAAAAAAATATATATATATAGATATAGATATATATAGATATATATATAGATATATTATATTATATATATATATATATATATATATATATATATATATATATATATATATATATATATATACACACACACACATAGTATGTATATATATATATACAGTACAGACCAAAAGTTTGGAAACATTACTATTTTTAATGTTTTTGAAAGAAGTTTCTTCTGCTCATCAAGCCTGCATTTATTTGATCAAAAATACAGAAAAACAGTAATATTGTGAAATATTATTACAACTTAAAATAATAGTTTTCTATTTGAATATACTTAAAAAAAAAAAAATTATTCCTGTGATGCAAAGCTGAATTTTCAGCATCATTACTCCAGCCTTCAGTGTCACATGTAACATCCAGTCTATCACATGATCATTTAGAAATCATTCTAATATTCTGATTTATTATGAGTGTTGGAAACAGTTCTGCTGTCTAATATATTTGATGAATAAAAGGTTAAAAAGAACTGCATTTATTCCAAATAAAAAAAATTCTAATAAAATTTCTAATAATATATATTCTAATAATATATTTTCTTTACTATCACTTTTTATCAATTTAACACATCCTTGCTGAATAAAAGTATTGATTTTATTTTTTTTTAAAAAAGAAAGAAAAAAAAAATTACTGACCCCAAATTACTGACCAGTAGCGTATATTGTTATTACAAAATATTTATATTTTAAAAATATAGCTTTTTTATTTTTTTTTTTACTTTTTATTCATCAAAGTATCCTAAAAATGTTCTGAAAAAATATTAAGCAGCAGAACTGTTTCCAACTTTGATAATGAATCATCATATTAGAATGATTTCTAAAGGATCACGTGATAATGATCCTAACAATTCAGCTTTGCATCACAGAAATAAATGATAATTTAAAGTATAATAAATTTAAAAACAATTATTTTAAATTGTAGTAATATATCACAATATTACATTTTTTTTTCTGTATTCTTGATCAAATAAATGCAGGCTTGATGAGCAGAAGAAACTTCTTTCAAAAACATTAAAAATAGTAATGTTTCCAAACTTTTGGTCTGTACTGTATATATATATATATATATATATATATATATTTCTATGCACATGCACTCTGCAACAAAATTACCCCACTAACTCTAAAACTATAAATTCTTTGCAAATATAGCTTTTCAAGCCATCTGCTGAAAATTCTTGTATTTTTCAAATTGCAGAAGAAACTAAATATCACAATGTCAGTTTTTCCCAATATAGCACATCCCTACCTTGCATGTCCAGTAATAATGGAATTGTAATGATTGGCAACGGAGGCCCTTTCTGGAAACAGACAACGGCGTCATCCAAAATGATTAAGAGCTCAGTAAATGCTTCTCTGTACAGAACGACTGATGCACAAACACGAACAGGAAAATAATATTTCTTTTTTAGGCCGTCCCATCTGCCCATGGGCTTTTTAAAAGTTCTGCGGTTTTGTTAACTTGTTTGGAAAGACTGATAAAAGCAAAAGCAACAGCACCTGAGTGAGCAACACCATTAAACCTGTGGACCAGCGCTGCGGCGAGACGCACACATGCAATATTGATGAAGAACCTCTTATTCTCTACATTTTAGATGAGTCGCCATTAAAAATAACCTGCTTTTACAAACGAGAGCCGGAAAAGCCACATGCAATGCAGAGCCACAGGTTTATGTGAATACTTGTACACACACGCAGTTGGCACACATTTATGAATTCCCAAATGTGTATCAACAACATCAACAATTTTGTTGGCTTGCAACACCAAACGGTTTTCACAAAAACGAGATGGTTGCACAGCAAGTAAGCATGCAACTTAAGCATCAGGTTTTAAAAGACTGACAACACTTAGGATGCATGTGGGCAATATGCGAGCTTTTTTAACCGTCTGACACAGGATGAATGATAACGATGATGAGTATGTGAGTTTCAGCCCAGTTTTTACATTCATACAACCTTTTTTCTATACCATCCACCAGCATTTTTATGCAAACTTCAATGTTTTGTTTTCTGTGAGGTTTAGCAAGTTCTGCTGATGTCAATATGCATGTTATAAAGCTATTTTAGCTGAATGTAGGATTTATCGAAATTGCAAGAATGACTTAACAGTCTTGGAACCATCAGCTAAAATGAGAATGAATTTCATAAAAATAAAAAAAAAATTTGTACTATACATCTGTGAGATTCTATAACACCATGTGGCCTTCTGTACTTCGTTGTATGCGTCAGCTTACATCATCATCACAAGACAATCACAAGACATGATTTATATGGCTGTTTTTTTCTTGACTGTCAGCATTTTCATGCAAATTATAAACATAATTAAAAAAATTCTCATTTATTACAATAAAACATAAAAAAACACTAACAGTAACAAACAAAAAATAAATATCTAAATTATATAAACAATTATAAATAAATAAATAAATAAATACTATAAAAATTAAAAGAATACACCTTAAATTCCAGAGTACAGGCACATTAGTTGGCTAAACAAAATGAATATAGGTTTACTAATAAAAGTCTTAAAATTAACAAATTATTTATTTACTACCGTGGAAGTAAAATAAAACAAAATTTAACTAACCTTACAAAAACTCTGTCCATTAATTTAAATCAGATGTTCTCTACTTACTGAAAGTAATTATTTGTTGTAAATATTTTGGTGTATTTTTTTAAGAATATTAAGAGTATTTTAATAATTATTTTAAAATATATTATATATACAGTATATTTTAAGTTTAATTATTCAGTCACACATATACATACTTTTTTTTTAATTTATTATATAGAAATATATTTTTGATTTATTATATATAAAATTTTTCTGACACTAATAATAATGCAGATGGAAAATAAAAACTTTAGAATAAAAATGTTGGTCAGGAATGTCAAAAATCAGGGAAGAACAAGTCCTTACTGTTCAGCCCTGTGACAGTGCCTTTGGTGAAGGACCGCACACAAATCAGTCTCCCATGAGAGTATTTCATAAAGAGCCTGTGTGTGTGTGTGTGTGTGTGTGTGTGTCCTTGCAGGGAAATCAGTTTTGAAGTGACAGAGGTGAAGTGAACCATACATCCACTACACACTGCTACTCTCTCGTCTGATTCAGTGTAAAGAGCTACCATCTACTGGAAGCAAACGTACAGACATTCAAGATCCATGTGACAGATTTCAGCAGCTTTTATAGTCACAGACCGTGTATAACAGTAGAAGATAAACCTCTTAATAGTCTTTTATGACTCTGTCTAGTCGTTTAAAGATGCCTTCTGCTGCCCTCTTCAGGACAGAGGCGTTTATTAACCTCAGCTGGTAGAGATGCACATAAAGGGGTCATATGATGCTGCTAAAAATAACATTATTTTCTGTATTATTATTTCTCCTCTATGCCCCGCCTTCTAAAAAATGTTATGCCCCTTAACATACCATCCCGTCTCCTAGGCCAGAAGCACGAGACTCAGTCCAGCTGCTCCGCTCGTGCACATCCCATCATCGCTTTCTTTTAGCGGTTCAGTCAATGTACTGTTAGGAGTAACTGAATAACTCGGGATATTGGTTTATTTCATGTCAGAGGGAGTGTCAGGCACGTTTATAAACCGAATAACTTAAGTAATTTGTGGATTAGTGCGTACTGGAGACGCGAACCGTTTCAAACAATTCAGTTTGATTTGGTGAACTGCTTCAACAGGTTCACTAAGAAGATACGGTTAAATAGAAAGATTCGTTCACGATCCGGACATCACTGGACTAGACAAAACCAATAAAACCCATTACAAACGAGGCATTTGTTGCATCCAGTGGGGACATAATTACTGATTATAATGACTTATACTGTCTTTTAAAGCGTTGCGTATCACGCTGCGTAAACATAAAACCATGTCTGTATTTGTGATCTGAGAAACAACAAGCATACTCTTCTGCTCAAAACTCAAGTTTGAATCATCATTGGCAAATTATTTAAATATAAAAAAAGTACCTACAGGCTGTGAGTCAGAAGCATCAGACTGTCCTCGCAAAGTTTGAACTGCCAAACTTTATAGAAACAGCCATTTTGCCACAGATGCACTGCAGGCTACAGGTTCAGGAAACAGTCCTCATCCTCCATAAAATGCGAGGCACACATCTGAATATTTGGGTTGAACTGTTCTGGAACAGTGTTGAAATACAACTTAACCACTGATTTCTAGTTGTGTCCTCTTTTGGAAGACCAAACAAAGTTTCACTTCAACGAAACACACAGCGACTCCACAACATGGCACCAGCGGCAACAGAGAGAATAAAAGTTATGCCTTCTATCTTTGCGTGAACATTTGGGTGGCGTTTTGCAAATCTTGCCACATAGTGTCATAGAGATGTGGGGTGTGTTAGAACGACCGTTTCTTAACTTTGATAAAGAATATTTCTTTGGATTTGAGACTTTAGTCTTTGCAACTTTACAGATCTTATTTATGCACCAAGAGCTTGTAACACTCCAAAGAGAAAGGAAAATTTTTAATTGCATCATATGACCCCTTTAAATCAATGATCTGGGATCAAATCGAAACTTATTTTGACTCATCGCTCATTCTGTAACACATTTTCAGTACTGCACTTGGAGCGGAAGCACACTGTTCAAGTGCTTACATCAATTCTTGCATAAAAATGTCTGTTCTAAAGTTTTGTAAATCACCAGGACTATTACAATGATGGCTGATCTAGCAGTTATGTGTCACAGATGCTCCAAATAGAGCTTTACTTGTATTTAACCCAGTACATTTCTTTAATTAAACTTAGGGGTTGCTTAAGCTTAATAAGTTATATAGCTTTCCACCATAACTACCAATGTATCACTTCATCTACATAATGTTGGTGGCAATCATGAAGGCCCATTCCCACCACAGAGTTAAATAAATAATAATTGTGACATTTTATCTCACAATTCGGCCTTTGTTTCTCTCATTATGTGTTTATATATTTGTATTGGGGGGAAAAATCTGGAGGATATTCTTTTGTTGCAATGCATTCAATATTTAATGCTATGACTTTATGGCTCTCTATTCTGATTTAAGGTCTTCATTTAAGGAAGGGTGACTTAAGACTTTTTAAGACCAGCAGTAACCCTGTTTTTATTCTATGGTGGGAACGGGCTTCCATTTGGAACAGCAATTTAATAAAAAAACAAAAACAACAAAGCTATATAGTTCATTAGTTTAATTGGGGGCTGTTTATGGCTGATGGATTAAAATATAATTGATGTGCAGTCACAGCTGGTTATTTACAACAGATTCAAACATGCTTGAACCAATCAATTAAGAGCCAGAACTACCTTAGTGTATAATCTCTGGAAAAACTGTAGCAGTGTAGAATATGCACATAATAATGTGGATCAATCATAGATAATCACTAGTCAGCAGTCTACCTTATCATAAAGTCATGTAACTCTCGGTCCACGCGCTCCAGAATGGGCATCAGGTAGTTCAGGATGTGCTTTGTGCTGTCCATGGTGGGGTCCATGAAATCCCTGCAGTTTCCAGAAGAATAAAACACAAAATACTTATCATAGGAACACTTGCCAACATCAGAGTAAGACAAAAAGAAGCATTTTTTGTAGTTCTGTATCTACAAGGTCATGGATTTGATTCCCAGGGAATGCAACTGATAAAAATGCCACTGTGCTTGCCAAATGCATACATGTTAAAGTTGATGGTCACACACTATCAGTCAAGTTTTTGATTTACAATCTTAAAATATCCATTTGTGGAAAACAGTCATGTGATACTACATTCTCTTTTGGTGCAAGAAGCAATGCATAACACTCAGAGTTAGGTGGGGAAGAACATAAGGTCAGGTTAATTCACCTGAGATGATGATTGGACAGTTTCTCCATGATTGCGATGGTCATCCTCTCTCCCACCACCAGCAGGAAGGTCACCACGATGTCATGATAACCCTGGTAATAGTACAGCTGAGGATTTCTCCTCAAAACATCCAGAATGATGTCGATCAGCTGCTCCTGGAGAACCTCTCGCTCATCCACACGCATGCCTGAGAACAATTACATCACCATAAAAACAAACATATTACTTTAAAAAAAAACATGGCAGATGAAAATTAATTATTCCGTTATAGTAAGACCAAACACACCCGGTTCTAGACATAATGATGTGTAAAAGTCGCCCTGATTATTGCAGCTTCAACCTCAAAGGTCCAAATATCACATGAGAAGCTAAAGGTATTTGTGTTGGGATAAATAACACACAATCAATGCATTGTTCTGAATTCACAGTGAGGGAATGTCCCCGAAGGACACTGGAAAGAGTGGTGATTATACAAGCAAACATTTATACCAAAAAGAACATTGAGAAATTAAACCTTGAATTTATATATATATATAAATCTTAAGCATATTATAGCTCTAAAAATGTATATAACTAGTGGTTATAAGAAGAGGAATATCTGGATATTTAAACGTCAAAAGGTCACAAGACTACATTGAAAATCTGGATTAAAAGTCTAATTTAACTTTGGAAATACAGAACATTTGAGGGTTAAATAAAACAATGCGAAGAAAAGAAACACAACAAAATGAATTTTAAAAAAAGATACTTTAATATCTTATTTCCCTCCCTGTTGTAGACAACGTTTGAAACTTTGTATTTTAGTACATCCTGTGTTGCTGCCTCCTTAAGATGAACTGGTTTGTTGCATTACTCATTTTTAAGCTGGTTTGGATAAAAGCCCCTACTAAATTAATAAATGTAAATATATACTGCAAATATTTCACTAACTCACTAATCAATCAATTAATCAAAAATGCATACTGATAATACAATCTGCCAAGGATACGGGTTGCCTTTTTTTGTTTATTTACTTTAAAATTAATGTAATTTACAATGAAAAACATAATTCTTTGTTAAATCACATTTTTCATATTTTAGATGTCAACTTCTACAGTATACTGGACATCAAGAGTTACACAAAATGTATTAGAAATATGAATCACTAATTTGCATTTAAATTGTTATGTTCTACTGATAATATAATCTCCAGTTCAAATATTTGTGTTATCCAGGTTATTAAAATGTTATTATTAAGCTACTGACTGAAAATAGTTTGGCTTATTTTATTTTTTGTATTTTAAACTTATTTTATTTATTTATTTATTTTAAAAATGTCATGCAATTTACAATGAAAAATTGTAAATTGAGAGAAAAAAAACTTTTTTTTTTTGATCAAATAAAATATTCCACATTTTGGATGTCAAATTTTATGGCATACTGGACATTAACATTTATAAAGGCTGACAGTCCTGACTGGAAGTATGTCTCAAAACAGTCCAGAGTGACTGGATCAAATCATGTGATGGTGTGTCATGTTCTTTGACTCATTTATCAGATACTGACCTTTCGGGAAACGCCGCATTGATCTCCTGACATCGAGCACCACCTGTCTGTAGTCTTTGTGGTCTTCTCTGACATCTTTGGCTTTAAATGAGGAAAATAAGAAAAAAAGGTTTAAAAAAAAAAAAAAACCCTGACGTTTATGTGGTACGTTCCACATGGCCAAACACACACTTACAGGGTTTGGGAGGTAGATTGTACACATTGATACTGAGGAGTTTGGGCCAAACTTTTCTTCTAATGTCATCCGTCAGCAAACCGCCTTCGCTCAGAGCCGCCCGCCGCAGGGTCTCGATGTCCACGGGGTCGCTGTTCAGGGCCTGATGGATGTCCAGGAGCTTCTGTTTCTTCCAGGGCAACTGTTCTGCAGAAAAAGTACAAAATGTCTGAGGCAGGAAGCAAAATTAACACTCAACATGCAGCAAAATAAATGCCCAATTGGCTGTGAACTTTCTTGAAAACTGCACAATGTACACTGAACAAAATTATAAACGCAACACTTTTTTTGTTTTGTTTTTGCCCCCATTTTTCAAGAACTGAACTCAAAGATCTCAGACTTTTTCTATGTACACAAAAGGCCTATTTCTCTCAAACATTGTTCAGAAATCTGTCTAAATCTGTGTTAGTGAGCACTTCTCCTTTGCCGAGATAATCCATCCACCTCACAGGTGTGGTATATCAAGATGCTGATTAGCCAGCATGATTATTGCACAGTTGTGCCTTAGGCTGGCCACAATAAAAGGCCACTCTAAAATGTGCAGTTTTATCACACAGCACAATGCCACAGATTTTTGAGGGAGCATGCAATTGGCATGCTGACTGCAGGAATGTCCACCAGAGCTGTTGCTTGTGAATTGAATGTTCATTTCTCTACCATAAGCCATCTCCAGAGGTGTTTCAGAGAATTTGGCAGTACATCCAACCAACCTCACAACCGCAGACCACGTGTATCCACACCAGCCCAGGACCTCCACATCCAGCATCTTCACCTCCAAGATCGTCTGAGACCAGCCTCCCAGACAGCTGCTGCAACAATCGGTTTGCATAACCAAAGAATTTCTGCACAAACTGTCTCAAGGAAGCTCATCTGCATGCTCGTCATCCTCATCGGGGTCTCGACCTGACTGCAGTTCATCGTCGTAACCGACAGATGCTCACATTCAATGGCGTCTGGCACTTTGGAGAGGTGTTCTCTTCACGGATGAATCCTGGTTTTCACTGTACAGGGCAGATGGCAGACAGCGTGTATGGCGTTGTGTGGGTGAGCGGTTTACTGATGTCAATGTTGTGGATCGAGTAGCCCATGGTGGCGGTGGGGTTATGGTATGGGCAGGCGTATGTTATGGACAACAAACACAGTTGCATTTTATTGATGGCATTTTGAATGCACAGAGATACCGAGACGAGATCCTGAGGCCCATTGTTGTGCCATTCATCCACGACCATCACCTCATGTTGCAGCATGATAATGCACGGCCCCGTGTTGCAAGGATCTGTACACAATTCCTGGAAGCTGAAAACGTCCCAGTTCTTGCATGGCCAGCATACTCACCGGACATGTCAACCACTGAGCATGTTTGGGATGCTCTGGATCGGCGTATACGACACCGTGTTCCAGTTCCTGCCAATATCCAGCAACTTCACACAGCCATTGAAGAGGAGTGGACCACCATTCAACAGGCCACAACCAACAACCTGATCAACTCTATGCGAAGCTGATGTGATGCACTGGATGAGGCAAATGGTGGTTACACCAGATACTGACTGGTTTTCGGACCCCCAAATACAATAAAAATGCACATTTTAGAGTGGCCTTTTATTGTGGCCAGCCTATGGCACACCTGTGCAATAATCATGCTGTCTAATCAGCATCTTAATATGCCACACCTGTGAGGTGGATGGATTATCTCGGCAAAGGAGAAGTGCTCACTAACACAGATTTAGACAGATTTGTGAACAGTATTTGAGAGAAATAGGCCTTTTGTGTACATAGAAAAAGTCTTAGATCTTCATGAGTTCAGCTCATGAAAAATGGGGGCAAAAACAAAAGTGTTGCGTTTATAATTTTGTTCAGTGTATATAACCTATAAATCATGATGCAGGAATAAACATCGTAGCCAGAGCTTCATATACAGATATAATCATGCACTTAAGCCACCAAAACTAAATATGAGGAACAAAATCATGATGACATACAGTAGGATGCTGTGAAATATAGAGCAACAGCAAATAATCTCTTGATTATCTGAATCATGAAATAATGAAAATGTTAATCAGTGAACTAGACATCATTAAACATGTCTCACTTATTCAGTGACATCATAACAGATCTCAGTGACATTATAATGGACCTGTCAATCATTCAGTGTCTAACGTACATAATTGATCCCCTCACACATTCAGTGGCATAATAAATCTCTCATATACACCTTAAATGGTTTTCTAATGGATCTAGAAGCGACATCATAACGGTCTTCTTCATAATAATGAATCTTTCAAATACATTCAGTGGATTTATAACCAGTACCTTCGTGTCTCCTGACAGACGCTTGCGATCCGCTCGCCGGCAGCCGCTTTCTCGCTTTTTTCATCTCTTATAGCAGCTCACAGTCATGAGGATACCAAATACATCCTTTTACGATGATTATAATATAGTTTTAATTTAAAACTGACAGTAAAAACGAAAGGAAAGTGACGCTTACGCTTCCCCTCATATCGACGTCGCGACGTGGACGAGTGAGTGCTCGTCACCCGAGCTTTACTCTCACTGGCTAAACGCCGGTGAGTCACACAACCAACCCTGACTGCTGTCAACGTCTTACCTGATTGGTTTAAAGCCGTTGAAGACGTCGAGAGACTCGACGCCATTGGTTTATATCAAACGTGAGTCTACACCTGCTCATGATGACAGACATGCGGCGTGTTTATATTTAGTTATGTAATATATCACTGACTATCTGAGCCGCAATTTCACGTTTCAATATAATATAATATAATATAATATAATATAATATAATATAATATAATATAATATAATATAATATATTTATATATATATATATATATATATATATATATATATATATATATATATATATATATATATATAATGTTATGTATTACATTACATATTATGTGAAAACAAACTTTTATTTTGGATGCGATTAATCTATTTGACAGCACTATATATATATGTATGTATGTATGTATGTATGTATGTATGTATAGAGAGAGATACAGAGAGAAATTATTATTTATTAATATGCATAAGTATAGTTTAAAAATAATTCTAATTAAAATAATTACTATTTAAAAATAATAAGACTAAAAATATATAAAAATGCAATATTATAATACAATAATAACTTGTAAATGTACTACTAATAATCATAATAATGTTAAATAAATAAACAAACAAAGTGTAATCTCAGAACAACACGTGCAATAAATCAAAATATCTCAGACAATCTGATGTTTGTCTCACATCAGAGATAAAACAAAGCACATTTCCTGATATGATTTTCTTCAAAACGAATGAAATACAGCAAACAGAGTAAATATAAAATGGAAAACGTACATTATTATAACCTGAACTTGTGTTGACATTTCCAAACTTTCCAAATTCATCTTCTTGTATGCTTTGGATATCTAAAAGAATAAATGTATTTGTTATTTGTGAATAAGCCTCTATGTCTATCATTGCATCACCAACGAAACACAAAGTTCTTTATATAAACACTTATCATTGCAGGAGTGCACGTGTATTTTATGACATACTTGTGTTTTATTTCTATTGGCACATCATGTAGACATTGATTTAAAACAGTGTGACCAGTGGCTTTATGATTGAGGAAATTGTGCCATGGTGCATCTGGGTGTCACCGCGCTCGTTGCGCAACGTTTTTACGCAGCGCGGACCGCTTGCTGCGCCGCTTCCTACTCGATTCAGCGCGCTGATGATTTCAAACAGCGGCGAACCGGGAAGAACACGACAGAAACGATGCGTCTGTTTGCTTCGTTATAATCGCGGACATGGGCGACAGAAGCGAGAGGGGCTCGGCGAAGCACAAGCGGAGAACCACGATCGCCGGAGACGCGGCGGGAGCTCAAGCGAAGCGCGGCGGCGCGGGAGAGACGCTCAGCGGGCAGGTGAAGGAGAAAGAGCAGAGGCACGAAACACCAGCGAATAAACACAAGAGTCACAGCGATGCTGGCGATGACGCCTTCAGGTAAAAATGATGTTAGGGAAATATGTGCAGCATGTCTCTCTCTATCGAAAAAGATGCTGGTATACTGTAACATATACACTTGTTCAGGGCTTATGGCATTTTATTTTAGTATTATTTATATAATATTATATTAATATTTCCAGTTTTCATCATTTTAATAATTTTATGTGCAATGTTATATTTTTATTATAAATATTTATATTTATCTTTATTTTATTTTTTCAGTTTTAGTAATTTTAAAACATATTTTCTTTTATTTCAGCATTATTTCAGTTACCGAAAACTATTTTTTTTTTAAATAGTTTAAGATTTAACAATAACAGCACTGTTTATAAGTCATGGTAATTTCATAATGTACTACTATTAACACTGTGACAGTAATAATATACTGTAACATTTACTGTACATATGCACAGGCATAGTATTTTAAATAAAATTTTGAATTAGCTTTGAATTTCCTTTTATTTAAAGATGAATATGAATATATAAGAAAATTAATATATATTTTAAATATTTCTATTTAGCGATTTATGTTTCAACTTTAGTTTCAGTCATTTTAGTATTTTGAATTTATTTCAGTTAGTTTCCAAGGGGCAAAAAAGTTTTTAAAAGTGTTTTTCATCTTATGTTCATATTTTATTTTATTCCAGCTTTTTTTTAATTACCAGATTTTTTTTTTTTTTTAATAGTTTTAGTTTTAGTTAACAATAACAACACTGTTTGGACATGTACCCTGGTAATTTCATAATGTACCATAGTAGTAACTGTAACAATATCAAAGCAAGTTCATTTAAAGAAAGACAGCACAAGAGCACTTTTAAAGCAAAACATCTGACAGAAAGAAGTTTGCTTGGTTGCAAATGATCATATAGTGGTATAGAATTCTTATACATGCATGCATATTTGTTTATTTTGTAGTAGTAACAAATGTAGTAGTAGTAGTAATGACAAACTAATGTATGTCAGTTTTGTTTAACATTGTGTGTATGCACATATTCAGTTAATTACTAATACGTTCAGCATTTGGTAATCGCTATACTAGTTTAATGAAGGCTTTGTGCCTTCATATGCACAGGGAAGAATGGCAGGAAAGTTTAGGGAGGTCAGGACTGAGTAATGGAGTAATCATAATATCATAACTCCAGCAGCAGTCAGTTGCATACAGTGTTTCACTTCAGTTCATGGGTCACTCTGGTCTACATGGGTTTGAAGCTGTGACTTTTGTATTAGAAGCTAATCATGATGTTTCCACAACCCTCCTAAACTGAGAATGGAAGTGAAAGATCTTGCGTAGTGCTGGTTCTCATTTCCATTTGCCAGATTCAGTTAGTTTTTAATGACGTTCACAAAAACCAATACAAATAGCATACTGCTTCCTGTGCTATAAACTGTATTTTTTTAATATAGTGGTGTAGTTATAATATAGGCATTTGCATTTCCTGGTAATAATCTTCACATTTGCATAGTATACATACTGTATACTGCAAAAGTAAAATGAGTTGCATGGTAGCTCTGAAAAAAACTAACTCAAGCTTAAGCTTAACTGAACAGACACAAAAGCTGTAGTATAGTTTTTATTAATATTTTGTATTTGCTTTTATCTTTATATTTTCAATTTTCATTTTAATTTTAGTTTTAGTCATTTTGTTATGTGCTTTTGTCATTTTTATTTTATTTTATATTTTTAGTTAAATATTTCTATTTAGCTTTCATTATTTTTTTTGAGGTTTAGTAATTTTAGTACTTCAATGACTTCATCTTATTTTATTTTATTTAGTTGTTAAGTCAACATTACTATTTTTAACTTTGTTTTTCACTTAATGTCAATATTTTTTAATTAATCCATTTATTTTAATTTATTTTTAAGTTTAATAATTTTAGTATTTCTATTTCTAATTTTTTTAATTTTAAGATTTGTATTTAATATTAATATTAAATTTATAATTTTTAATAGTATTTAATATTCAAATAGCTATTAAAATTGTTTTAGTTAGCAATAACAACATTGGTGTAGATTGTTCACAGAAGAAAAAAAAAAGATTTTTAGGTAACGATGTGAAGATCTGAAATCACTGATAATAACGATAAGATCATCATGACCCCAATCTTTAATAACCTTTATCAACCACGCCTCATACACTCACACACATTAAGAGCTTTCTTCCTGTATACTGAGTGAAATTGCTCAAACTCTATGGCATTTCGTCACTGATTTCAACACTTGCTTGTCCTCGATCGGTGTCTTATAAACTCTGTGTCTTATAAAGAGTGTCTGGGATGCTACAATGTCTGAATGTCATTGCATCAGACCGCAACATATCAAGTGTAAATGCACGCAAATGCTGCAAGATCTTTTCTCAGAACTGCTTTATTTGAAATAGATGACACTTGGTTGATATGTTATTCCTTGCAATGACATTGAGACATGCCATACTGTAAGTGTCCAATACTTTTTTGGTCTGTAGTCTGAGGCCTTCAGTAGCTGTTCAATTAGACCAGAAATGCATATGCAGTTGTTATTGGTAGAAAACATGTCATCAACTACTGCGTGACTCATTTTGTCTGTCTCTTCAGCTGCCATAAGCTGCAGGAGTCGCTGCTCAGCTCCAATAGCGGCTACAGCAACTACAGAGGAATCCTCAACTGGTGTGTGGTCATGCTGGTAAGATTTGAGTGCTTATGGCAATTAATGTCTAATATTGCATGTCCAAAAATATCCATGTTTTCTCTGGATGAGTTTGTTTCTTCATTTGGAGAAATGTAGCATTACATCACTCACCAATGGATGCTCTGCAGTGAATGGGTGCCGTCAGAATGAGAGTCCAAACAGCTGATAAAAACATCACAATAATCCACACCACTCCAGTCCATCAGTTAATATCTTATAAAGTGAAAAGCTCTGTGTTTGTAAGAAACAAAGCCATCATTAAGGCTTTAACTTTAAACTGTTGCTTCTGGCCGAAATCCATAATCCACAATAAGTCAGTCAAGTCAAGTCAAGTCTGCTTTATTGTCAGTTCTTCCACATGTACAGTACATACATACAGAGAATTGAAATTGTGTTACTCTCAGACCCTTGGTGCATACAGATAACACTAACAGTAGAACATTAAATACAGATAATAAAATATAAAGTACAACTATACAAATATACAAATAGGTCATGTAAAAAGAAAGATAAGTAAAGCAGCACAAGGCACATGGCAGATAGAGTGCAAACCAGTGTAAAAAAAACAGTGCAGATATAATGATTGTAGTGCAAAAGAGCTTAGCACTTCCTCCAGTGAAAAAGTCAATTTCCTGTTGTCTCTCACATCAAAATGCACCAACATATTTGTTCAGAACTGTTTTGGACTGTTTTAGCTTGTAAACAGTGCTTAATCACTGCATATTTCTCTCCTGATTCAAAAGAGATGACTTCTTCACTGGAGAATGAAGAAACTGTTTAAAGTTAAAAACGTCTTAATGATGGATTTATTTCTTACAAACATGCAGCTTTTCACTTCACAAGATGTTAACTGCTGGACTGGAGTGGTGTGAATTACTTGTGGATTATTGTGATGTTTTTATCAGCTGTTTGGACTCTCATTCTGACGGCACCCAATCACTGCAGAGCATCCATTGATGAGGAAGTGATGTAATGCTACATTTCTCCAGATCTGATGAAAAAAAAAACTCATCTACATCTTGATGGCCTGAAGGTGAGCACATTTACAGCAAATTTTAATTTTGGGTGAATTATTCCTATAACTATATTCACGCTGCTCTGAGGACATATGGAAATTTAAGTCATTGTTCCTTGAAAAAGATCATAGGGGTTATACACCATGTATTAGTAATGTAAGATCACTGTTGGCTTGAACATTTGAATGGCTTTGGTCTGATGCCACTGGTTATTTTTGCTCTCTCTTCTGCTGGAATCTTTCCCTGTGTCTGTCCTCAGATGATCTGAAACAACTAGAAGGAAACATCTAGTAATTGACCATGCATTTGCCTGAATGATCAAAAAGACTATGTTTGCCCTTCATCACGGTCATACGCGTCAAGTTCATTCTGGGCTATTGTGAACTCAATAGGATTGAATTGAGTGAGAATTTGACCTTTATTCTAGGCTCCGGTCTCGTATAATCATATGACATGCAGCACAATGCCAGACGTATTAGTTTGCACAAGCTGTTACAGAATAAAATTTCTGTGAAAACAGAGAGAAGTGAGTGAAGTTTAACTCAAGTTGTTGTGATAGCCTCGATTCACATGAGTTCCCACATTAAACCGTACAATTCAACCCAGAGGCTGTTTATTCCTCCGCTCTCTCTTTCTCTCTCTCTGTCTGTTTGTTTTTCCTCTAAAGAGAAGCAGCATGGCGTAATTTACTAGTTGCTGTTTGAGGTTTAATGCATTCATCTCATGTTAAGTGTCAAAGAGACTTCAGACTCGTTTGTTGAGCAAGACTAATAAAAATGACCATGCATAACTTGTTTTATCTGCAGTGTACTTTTAGTATTATTTGTATTATAGTTTTTTTATGTTTTTAATTTGTCATTCATTTTTTATTTTGTAGTTTTAATTTTATTTTTATTTTAAGTTTTAGTAATTTTGTTAAATATTATTTAACAATTTTTATTTTAAATATTTCTGTTTAGGTTTAATTTATTTTCATTTCACTTTTAGTCATTTCGTTACTTAATGTATGCTTATTAATTTCAGTTAGCTAACAAGGCAACAGTTTTAAGTTTTTTTTTTTTTAATTTTTCATCTTATATTTGTTTTAATTTTTTGTTTATTATTTCAGCTTTATTTAAGTATTATTTATATAATATTATTGTATTTTTATATTTTGAATTAGCTTTTATTTTTATATTTTTAATTTTATTTTAAGTTTTAGTAATTTTGTTAAGTGCTTTTGTCATTTTTTGTATATATTTAGTTTTAATTTATTTTATTTCAATTTTAGTTTTACTAATTTTAGTACCTCAACTTAAACTTAAAGGTCAGTTTTTTTAGTTAAAGTTTTTCATCTGACATTCATATTTAATTTTGTTTCAACTTTACTGAAAATGATGTTTTAACAGTTTTAGTTTGAGTATTTTTAGTACGTCAGCCTAAACTTATTTCAGTTATTTTGCCATGGTAACTTTTCACTTGTTTTTTTTGTTTGTTTGTCTGTTTGTTTTTTAGTAAATTTTTCTAGTACTTCAACTTCAACTTATTTATTTCATCTAGTTGCTAACTTTTACAATTTTAGCAATTTTTGCTAATTACAATTTTTTTTAAGTTTAAGCTTTTAATCTGATATTTATGTTTTATGTTATTTCAGCTTTATTTCAATTGCCACAAACAATTTTTAATAGTTTTACATTTAGCAATTTTGGTACTTCAGCCTAATCTTATTTATTCCAGTTAGTTGTTAAGATAACTTTAAATTTTAATGCTGTTTTTAGTTAAAGTTTTTCATCTAATATTAATATATTTTTTTAATTATTACTTTATTTCAGATTTATTTCGATTACCAAAAACACTCTTTTAAATGTTTTAGTTAACAACACTATTTATTGGAAATGTACCCTGGTATTTCATAATATACCAACTGCACAGAATAAATCTCACTGGAGAATGGAATGTTTTGCTGAACTCTTATCAGAGACCTTTGCCTGTCCTAGAATTAACTTTGACACACTAACAGATCCTGCCAGCTCCATCGGCAGGCTATAAATACAGTGTCAATGACTCTGACATTTAATATGTGGAGGATGTATGTTCTATTGCTACAGGGGCGCGACTTATGATGATGTGTCAATCAAAAGACAAACTGTCCTTCAAGTGAATCTCAGTCTGTCAGAGCGACCGGCAAAGTCTTAGAGTTCCTCCTTTCTGCAGTAATGAAAAATCGAACACTTCTGGAGTTCACTTGAATGGACGCTCAGATATGTCACCCGTCCTCTAAAAATAAACATCTATTTCACCCTGAACCGCTAAAAAAACTGGAGCAACATCCTTAAAGCCACGGAAAGCAAATCACAGATCTGAAACCAGTATTAATCCTCGCTTTGAAACACCATCGCATTGACATTCTCTGAGAGATTTAGCTTTTACTTCATTTTTTTTAACCATATTCCCATGGCATATCTTAAAATGCTTTAAATCCATTAATGGATCATTATGAAGGTCCAGTAGAAAGGCGGCTGCTTTTGAAAGATTTGGGCTGGAGAAAATACATGGAGAGCAACAGTAGGGTCCTGAAAGTCCAACTCTCATTCAGTTTCTCCATAGAGAATTAGAGTTTTAACTATAATCGATAAAGCTTTCAAACTAGAGCTTGGAGATTTTTAAGTGACATTATTTCGTATAGAAAGTCAGTGTCATTTCAGTGTCTTTGAAAAATATATATATATATTTAATTGCTGAAAACATCCACCAATCAGGTTGCTGTTAACATTGAAATTTGGTTCTCTCTACACTATCAAATTACTTATATTTTTGTACAGTGAAGAAATTTGGTGTAGAAACAATTTTCACTCAGAGATTGATAGTAAATTTCACAAACGATTACAAAGAAATGGCAAGTAACACATTGAACTGAACATAAAATTTTAGATATCAAAGTAGAACATTTTAAAGTAGAAAAACTAAAATAGTATTTTCTTGTTAATTATTATGTACTCCAATTATCTGCATTACACAGTTTTAACATAAACTAATAAAGTTAATGTGATGCATGTTTGTCAGTCAATGAAACGGGTTAGATTTCTGTATTAGTAAACTGAATGTGTTTTAAATACACAATAACCAGGTTTATATGTTTATCATCATCAAATCCAACTTGTTTCAGTCTCATGCATCTTAACTAACTGAATATTGTTTTGTTTTTTTGAATAATATTTTTTTTTAATAAATGCATTTTGATTATTTAAATAGAATTGATGTGAATAGTAAATAATAAACTAATCCACAATTCTTTTGAGTGCAGAAATCTGCCCTATATATGTATGACTGACAAATATGCACCACATTAGGTTTATTAGTTTAGCGTTAAACTCCAAATGGATGGAATTTTTATATGCAATTTAAATAAATAAATCTTAAATTTAGGCCTAAATATTTATTGAATGTTGAAGTCAATGGTAAGTCTAAGGGAAAAGAGCTTAGGTGTGTGTGTGTGTGTGTGTGTGTGTGTGTGTGTGTGTGTGTGTGTGTGTGTGTGTGTGTGTGTGTGTGTGTGTGTGTGTGTCATGAAATGAACCGAAGTCCCACAGCCTTTAAGCAATTACCATAGCATGGATCTATGTGCTAAATCAATTAGCGATATGCTTTTAATGAGGTCAGGGTTAAATCTGGCAGCTTTCCTAAAGCAAATCTAATCAAATGGCCTTTGGAATGAGAAAGTCTTTCAGCAAATCCTCTTCTGTCGTAAATCATCGGCTGCGACTCTGAGGTTACAAGTGGTTCAAAGTCTTCAGGCCTTGTGTTTTGATTCACAATTAAAGCCTCAGGTTCTTATGCTGCTTTTAATTAATAAAATAATGAAATCATTGTGAATTTAGTTTAAAAAATGCTGATGTAACATCCAGCACAAGTCCATTTTCAGTAGCTGAGTCTGAAATATGAGCGCAGAAACCTAAAGCATGAAAACTGTTCCAGAGGGTCAGAGGTCAGATGCGTTTATCAGACTGAAGTGCTTTATCTGAGGTTGTTGTTGAGCTGTAGACTTTGTTCTCTGCTAGTGACAGTATACAACACATTCATTGGTGAGAAGCATGTATCTTTCTATTTTAGAGTGTACAAATGTATGCTGAACATCTTAAAGGAATAGTTCACCCAAAAATTAAAAATGGCTGAAAATGTGCTCACCCTCAGGCCATCCAAGATGTAGATGAGTTTTTTGTTCATGGTAACAGATCTGGAGAAATGTAGCATTACATCACTCACCAATGGATGCTGTGCAGTGAATGGGTGCCGTCAGAATGAGAGTCCAAACAGCTGATAAAAACATCACAATAATCCACACCACTCCAGTCCATCAGTTAACACCTTTAAAAGTGAAAAGCTGTATGTTTGTAAGAAACAAATCCATCAAGACATTTTTAACTTTAAACTGTTGCTTCCTGCTAAAATAAAAGTCCTCTACACATAGTATTGCTTTCTCCAGTTAAATTGTTGTGTCTTGTAAGAATCAGGAGGGAAATATGCACAGATCAAACACTGTTTACAAGCCAAAACAGCTCTAAAGAAACATGTGGCTGGATTTTGACGTGAGAGAAAAACAGGAGATGGACTTTTTCACTGGACAAAGTGTTATTATGAATTATGTACTCATATTTTGGCAAAAGTTTAAATGCCTTAAAGATGGATTTGTTTCTAAGTTGAGTTGAGTGAATGTAACGATCCACTCAACTCACGATGTGATTCCCGATACTGATTTCATGATACAATTTTCTCAAAATTTTATAAACAAAATGAGATTTAAGACAAATTATAAATGAAAAGCCATCCTTTTATTATTTCTCTGACAAAATGCTGCACATGTCTTTCTGAAATTGAAATATGTCAAATAACAAAACTAAACTGAAATTTTTAAAACAAATCCCAAATCAATTAAATGAATAATACAAAATAAAAGAAACATAAACAAAGTAAGGTTTTGCCTGTGTGCTTTCCATTTAAAATGAGAGGCAACCACTGCATCTTAATCATGATCCAAACAAAGTTGCTGCGTACATGCAGTTTTTTAATTTAAATTAGATTGTATAATTTTCGAAATCTGAAGCAGAAACAGAATGGTTTGACTTTAGCTTTGTGTAACTTTACTACATAAATCATCTGAACAAAACTAAAACAGCAGACGGGCTGAATGAAAACACAATTCACTCTCTGACAGCAGGTGGCGCTTATGGAGCAGCAGCAATACAGTGTTTCCTTGGTTTCCGCTGTAAACAAAGCAGCTACAAATACCACATTAATATACATTATATGGAGGTTTTCAACCGGCTCGATGTGCGTCGTTGTTTGGACTCTCATTCTGACGGCACCCATTCACTGCACAGGAACCATTGGTGAGCAAGTGATGCAATACTACATTTCACCAAATCTGATGAAGAAATAAACTACTAAATCTACATCTTGGATGGCCTGAGTGGGAGTACAGTATATTTTCAACAAACTTCATTTTTGGGTAAACCACTCTTTCAAAGAGAGCAGATTCGCATACAAAATAATCAATTGGTTTTAATATCCAACCAGAAATGTTTTAGCGATATATTCCAGATGAGCACGCATTTAATATTGCATCTTCTAGATAAAAAGAAACATATGAAATAGACAAGAACATGACAAAGCCCTCTAAATCACCATATTTTAAATTAAACATAAGTTATCCTCCAGTGCATCTCTTGTTTTCCTTTAGTTTTGCCTGTAGGCTTGAATGCAAGTGAACTGTAAATGCATTACATTGGTTTATTTGTTTGTGTTTAAAGGTTCTGTCCAATGCACGGTTGGTCCTGGAGAACCTTATAAAGTAAGTATATCATTAACATCATTTGTTGATAATTCATAAATAAAACAGCAATGGTAATTTGATTTCTCATGCTCAGTGACTCACTAATTTCTGGCTAATGATCCAGCTGAAGTGTTTGAATGAGACAGATAATGACTGTGCCTGGCAGGAACTAAATACTTGTCATTAAGCAAACACTTTTATCCAGAGCAGCATATAGTGCACTAATCGCTGCTCGTCCCTCTGGAGAAAGACCTGTTAAATAGCAACAGTAATGATGAAGAAACTCTTCGCTTTGTTGGTTGCTTCTATCAGGTGTTGAATACATGAGCTTTGGCTTCTGGGATTTTTCAGCCCCTTCTCACTATAAAAACTTTTATTTAACATGAGCAAAAATGAGGCTTTTCCGAACAAACACCAATAGCAATACATTCAGATTTGTTTGTTTGTATGAATAAAATTGAGCCTTTTTTTTTTTTTGCTTTTTGCATTGTGGCATTTTTTTTTTTTAATTAAAATTATACACATTTTACGCCAATTCTCATTACTGTTTTGTGAAAAAATACCATTCTTATTACTTATTTACATTCTTATTTAAATATTAATTGTGTGTTATTTATATTAAATAGTATTTATATTGAATGTTTTTATATATATATATATCTATTATATATATAATATATATAGATATATATATATGTATATCTATATATATTATATATATATCTGTATACTATCTATATCTCTATCTATCTATCTATATGTTATCTCTCTGTGTGTGTGTGTGTGTGTGTGTGTGTGTGTGTGTGTGTGTGTGTGTGTGTAATGATTTTATAATTGATTTTCATCTTTATTTTATATACATTATACATATAAAAAAAAATGTGTGTGTCACAATGCAAAAAAATATTTTAGAAATTTTATAAATCATTAGTGATTTCATAAATAATGTTCTAAATTATTCATTTAAAGCAACATAAATTATATATATATATATATATATATATATATATATATATATATATATATATATATATATATACACACACACATACAAAATGCAATATGATTGTTAGCAGTAAACAATGTAACATATGTAATACAATATGATGAAAAATTGAAGGTAACATTCATTTACCACATTAAAATGTAAGGTTTCTCATTAGAAACACATCGAAATGACATTTTCTCCTCTTGTCTTCAGATATGGGATTCTGGTGGACCCCATCCAGATCATCTCTCTGTTCCTGAAGGACCCATACAGCTGGCCGGCTCTGTGCCTGATCATTGGTATGATAAGTGTGTGTGATTTGTGACCTACAGCACATTCATGCAGATCAGCTCATGCTGAAGACATCATTTCACACCACATTTACACTTTCTGTCATGCATAACAATCCACGTCTATATTCCATGCATACTCAGTTTAATGTGCCGTGTCTAATCTGTTTGCTTTTGCAGTTTCCAACGTCTTTATAATGGCAGCTTTGTACATAGAGAGAAAGCTATCCGTGGTGAGTTGCATGCTGGGAGTTGCATACTGTACACAGGCTTACAGATATAACCAATTACACTAAAGGGTGAATCTCACAATCCTGACAAGAACATGACCAGGTCACTGCATTTGCATTGTGACATTATTTTCAAGACAATTAAGCATATTTTCCCTCCAATTCTTTTTATTGCTGTATGTGAAAATATCCCATTCTCACGATTTGTTATTTGTGAATAAACTATATATATATATATATATAATTTTATATGGATGAAATATGACCTGGACATTTCTTAATGAGATTTGTTTGTTTATTGCAGGATAAATGTATATCTGTTAGCACAAGTGTTTTCATTGCTGGTTGATTTTAATAAAGTTGTGTAATTTTTTTTTTTCAGGGCACCATCTCAGAGTGCACTGGAACATTCCTTCACTGCATCAATCTTGCAGCTCTTTTATTTGTCCCAGCTGCTACAGTTCTCAGCGTATCCTCGATGACCCCAGGTATCATCTTCCATCAGTGTGCATATGTTCATACTAACACCTTTAACCTTAGGTCTTATAAGAAAATGTCACTATAGCATTGTTTTCTCATGCACTAAATACAAAAAACTCTATTAGTGGTAGTTTTTACCTTTTGACCATGTGATTTGGTTGTTTTTAACTAGAAAATTATGCTTTTGATGTAATCTTTTATCTTAAAAATTGACTAGTCACTATGTATCATTACATTTAGCAACTGTTTATTGTGATCTTTATGTCATATGTCTTGTATGTAAGTTCTGGGGTGTATTTTCTGGCTGTGTTTCAGTGGGTGGTGTTATGGCATTGGGTGTCTTCACCGTTCTCTTCCTCAAGCTCTATTCATACAGAGATGTCAACAAATGGTGCAGAGAAAGCAGACGTGCCAAAGCCCGAACCCTGTCTCACTCTCACTCCTGTGAGTAACACTCCAACCTTACTAAAAACCACACACATTTTTATCATGCATATCTGACATCAGGCAAATTCTTATATTCACACGCATTTCTGTGCATGAATGCAAACGCTTCTAGATACACAATCGCTGTGTTCTGAAATGCATAATTGCACAAATCTTAATGCAGTGCATGTATAGCAATTATAGCATGCATTAGAATAAATTGCTCTCTGTATGAATGCATTGTTTTGATTTGCATTGAATGTTTTATTTTGCACCTATAACACCTGCCACTTGTTCCTCTGTCTCTCCTGTAGCACCTGTGGTTCATGAATCTTGTGTTTTGTCATCTGTTATTTGCTCTCAGTGTTTGTTAGAATATGTACAAACAGAGATGTGATTTCTGTTTGCTCAGAGTCTGAGCATGAGCACTAATGCTGTGCTGTACTGCCACATACTGGACAAAGAAAAATAGCACGTTTAATGCAAACCTTACAATGTGTTGAGGACATGTATGCTGTGTTGTAGAAACTATTTTCACTGAGAAATTTCTAGTAAGTTTTATAATTAATTACAGAGAAATAGCAAGTAATACACTGAATTAAATGTGAGATTTTGAAGGAGTAAAACTGAAATAGTTTCTTGTAAAACATACTCCACTGATCTTTGTTTTATTTACAACTTGCAAAAATCTGTTGTTTCAAAAAAGTCTTGACTTGATGAAGTTTCATATTCTAGCATGATCAAGGACTGTTATCATACTCAGCTTTGTGTTTTTGGTCTCTTGGCAGAGAGTATCTGAATGAATTCAGTGTGTGTTAATGTTTAATTTTCTCCTGTAGGCCCGTCTGTGCACAAAGCTAACGGCACGGCTGGATACACACACGTGAGCTATCCAGGAAACCTCACACACAGAGGTCAGTCACTACAGGACAAACACAACCTGCTTAATAACTGTCAGTTATGAAGGAATTTCAGTAATAAAAATATAAATATATAAATATATATAAAATATGAATTAAAATGTATAAAATGGAATTAATAACTATATATATATATATAAAAGTTTGGAAACATTACTATTTTTAATGTTTTTGAAAGAAGTTTCTTCTGCTCATCAAGCCTGCATTTATTTGATCAAAAATACAGAAAAAACAGTAATATTGTGAAATATTATTACAACTTAAAATAATAGTTTTCTATTTGAATATACTTAAAAAAAAAAAATTTATTCCTGTGATGCAAAGCTGAATTTTCAGCATCATTACTCCAGCCTTCAGTGTCACATGTAACATCCAGTCTATCACATGATCATTTAGAAATCATTCTAATATTCTGATTTATTATGAGTGTTGGAAACAGTTCTGCTGTCTAATATATTTGATGAATACAAGGTTAAAAAGAAATGCATTTATTCAAAAAAAAAAAAAATTCTAATAATATATATTCTAATAATATATTTTCTTTAATATCACTTTTTATTAATTTAACACATCCTTGCTGAATAAAAGTATTGATTTTATTTAAAAAAAAGAAAGAAAAAAAAATACTGACCCCAAATTACTGACCAGTAGTGTATATTGTTATTACAAAATATTTATATTTTAAAAACATAGCTTCTTTTTTTTTTTTTTTTTACTTTTTATTCATCAAAGTATCCTAAAAAAGTATCACATGTTCTGAAAAAATATTAAGCAGCAGAACTGTTTCCAACTTTGATAATGAATCATCATATTAGAATGATTTCTAAAGGATCATGTGATAATGATCCTAAAAATTCAGCTTTGCATCACAGAAATAAATGATAATTTAAAGTATAATAAATTTAAAAACAATTATTTTAAATTGTAATAATATATCACAATATTACATTTTTTTTTGTATTTTTGATCAAATAAATGCAGGCTTGATGAGCAGAAGAAACTTCTTTCAAAAACATTAAAAATAGTAATGTTTCCAAACTTTTGGTCTGTACTGTATATATATATATATATTACTATTTAATTCTTTTTTACATTTATTTTATTTTATTATTTTTTACAGACATTTATTATTTTATTTTCGTTCCAACTCTGTGTTACGAGCTGAACTTCCCGCGGTCTCCACGGATACGGAAGCGTTTCCTACTACGCCGACTGCTTGAGATGGTGAGTATATGACAGCAGAAGCTGTCCTGAGACACACGTTTGCAGTTTGCACTTTCTGATCATTTTATACCTATTTTTCTTTCTTGCAGCTGTTTTTAATGCAGTTAATGATTGGATTAATACAGCAGGTATGCAAATAGTAGTTTAAATAAAAGTTTTTGTATATAAGTGATATGATGTTTTTAATGACGTTTATTTATTTTTTATTTTATTTTTTTGATAGTGGATGGTTCCAACGATTCAGAACTCAATGAAACCCTTTCAGGTAGAATCCCACTTTAATGTTTTAAACATTTAAACCCTGAGACATAGAAAATAATAGTTAGAAAAATCAAATGTTTTGAAATGGTTGTTTGAACCTTTAGACCAAAAAATTGTTTGCATGTGTGTGTGTGTGGTTTTTTTTTTTTTTTAAGTAGCATATTTGATACTTCAGGCTTTTATGGCTCTCTCATATAGTATGATATAGTGTATATACAGCTTAGTTTAATTCAGAGGCCCAAACTGAGCAAAAATATGCAATGTGATGCAGATGCTGATATTTATATGGACAAAAAGCGATGATATTCTAATAACTTGTAAATCAGTGTGATCTGTAAAACAGTATACCAGACTACTTACATAAAATTAAATAAATATCAGATGTCACTATACAGTATATCTCCCAATAATATCTCTTAGTAAGATGATATTTAAATGCTTAGTTTTATGAGCAAAACATATAATGCAATGCAATACAGTGATGATTAAGAGATTTTTCAAAAGCCTGATGATCATATTTGAGACTCACATTTGAACATGATTTTTCTCTAAAATGATGTAGGCGTTATCAAGTAAAGCGAAGTCCGGTATGTGTTGAAATATTAAAAAGACATGTGAAGCACAAGCTGAAGGTGGACTTTTGTACAATGATAGTAAAAGACCTTTTATTTGCTAAAAAGTATGAATCGGACAACAGAAAAATGCATTGAAATTGAAGGTTGTCCAGGGTTTGAATTAGTTAGGCATACAGAAACACTTCTTTAGCATGCTGTTTTTATCCATTTATCCTCTTTATCTACTTATTGATCATAGAGTCTCTGGCTCTTTTGACAGGACATGGATTTGTCCAGAATAGTTGAACGTCTGCTGAAACTTGCGGTAAGAGAAACAAATGCAAACGGATGCTGTTGCTGTGGATTCTGTTGCTAAGGCTTCTGTTGCTAGTGCTTTCACTGTGGCACTTGCTGTTGCTATGGTGCGAAATTTAGTTTTCCCTGTTGCAGCTGATCAGCTCAATACAGTCATAATTAAACAATCTGAATAGGATTCTGTCAAGTCAGCTAATGATTAAAATAGAAGACACAAAATATTGTAAATTATTGTATTATGTTAAAGCAAAGTAGGAAACTGAATTATACAGTTTAGCATTATACAAAACATTTAAATGCTGAATGCCACAACTGACCAATCAGAATCAAGGATTTCAAGCAGCTTGAATTTCACAGCTGATGTCATGTTTGTGGCCCCTCCTCCTCAGAGTGTCTAATGGCACAAGCCCCGCCCCTTCTCCCTGTCCCACTACAGGTGCCCAATCATTTTATCTGGCTCATCTTTTTCTATTGGTATTTCCACTCCTCTATGAACTTCGTAGCGGAGCTCATGCAGTTTGGAGACCGCGAGTTTTACCGCGACTGGTGGTGAGTGGCTTCCTCCGTTCAGAGCTGATTCAGGCTTATCAAAACCTGTAGTAGGCCTATGTTAAACCACAGTAATATGTAGTATTTAGTATGTTAAATTTTAAAGATTAATTTACATCAAGGATGGTAACTATAAAAATAACTATAACTGTAAAGTTTTAATAATTCTTTGAGAAGTCTAATCTACAACTATAATGACAAAGTAACTAAATCACTGGAATCACTGTAAGAACTATTTATTTCCAGCTAATGAATGATAAAAACATTGTTAATCAGAATCCACTTGAATTTAAAGAGCTCAAACATTTAAAAAAATTTGCAGTGCGTTATTATAATAAACAACGATATATTACATTTGTTTGGACGCTATACAATTTTTATAGTTATCATTCGTTTTGTAAACGGCCCTTAACTCGTAAGAGAATGGCGAAATCTACAACACAGCTATAATAAAAACACTACAGAGGAATGATATCATTGGATATGGAAGCCTGTTTCACAAAAGAAAAAAATTTAAACGGTAATTGCAATCTCACAATTCTGACATTTTTCAAACAATTTTGAGTTTATATTTCATAATTCTGGCCTTTTTATCTCATAATTCTGAGAAATTGTGAGAAACAAAGTTTTATTGTATTTTATTCTGTGGGAGAAACAGGATTCATTAGTTGCAATCACTTTTTTAGAGTGATTTATTTCCACTTGATGACAATCAATCAGAATCCATCCAAATTTACAGAGCATTTAAAGCGGCACACAACAAAATTTCACAATTGTAATAAACAGAACATTATTATCTGTTTGGGTGGACGCTAATATAGTTATTGTTATATTTATGGTTATAATGAATGGACCTTGCATTACTTTTGGAGTCACTGTTTTATTATTATTTCCAGACCAATATCAAAAATAATGTCCAAAATTCCTAAAATAAAGTATTTTAAAAACATTTGCACATTATTATTATTATTATTATTTTTTATTTTTTTTGCATTTAATGCATCACATTGCAGAAGTAAAATAGCATGCAAATGCCATTTCATGAGAATGTTTTCACACTGTGGAGTTTTGAGTTTAACTGATCTTTATATGCGCAGGAACTCTGAAACGATTCCGTATTTTTGGTCGAATTGGAACATTCCTGTTCACAAGTGGTGCCTACGGTGAGCCGAGTTTATCAACTTATGTGATTGGATTTGTCTGTTATTTGTGCACCAGAGGTGGTTTTCTTGCAGCAGTGTTGAGCTTTGTGTTCATATTACGACAGAAATCAGTTCTGAGATAAGTTTGTGTTGTCTGTTCATGTCTTACTGTTGTTTGTTCATTGATTTCTCATTCTCTGTTTCCCCTCAGACACTTTTATAAGCCCATGTTGGTGAAAGGAGTAAATAAGTTTATGGCCCAGTTAGCCGTGTTCTTCATGTCAGCGTTTTTCCATGAGGTCTCTTTGCTCACTTACATTGCTACAATTTACAGTCAGGTTATTTTCTTGTGTCTTTAATAGTCCTGACAATGTTTTGTGTATTTTTTGCCAGTATTTAGTGAGTGTTCCTCTAAAGATGTTTCGCCTCTGGGCGTTTCTGGGAATGATGGCACAGGTCAGTCTTAAATATTCAATATTGCTTGTTGAACATCAAACACAATTCCTCATTTCACATTCTCTTTCTGTTTCAGATCCCACTCGCCTATTTTGTGGGCCGATTCTTGAGGGGAAACTATGGCAACGCCGCCGTCTGGATGTCGCTGATCATTGGCCAGCCGATCGCTGTGCTCATGTACTTTCACGACTATTACGTGCTGCATTATGGGAACGCGGCAGAGGGCGTCGCGGCATGAAGCAACCATTTCTGCAATAACCGAGAAATTGAATGTAAAAACAATGCATATATTTTTAGAAGGGAAATTTTTGATTTTTTAACAGACTTCCGTCCAAATCAAACGTGATCATTATTCCGAATGACTTGAGCAGGTGTGTTTTATAACGTGCAACCTAATGTTAACACTGCCGAGCCAAAGCAGCACATCATTGCAATGCCTTCTCAGTAATATTTCATACTTGACATTTTCATACTAAGATGATCAATCAAAGAGGCGCAAAATCAAAAGTGCCACAAATGTGTTTGTATTTTTCCAAATGCATTTCAGAACTCATCTGTGTCTGCGATATATGTTTTTTTATATTCTCTGTGCTGTTGCTTTGGTGGTGCGATTGACTGAATCAGTGAGTTTTTGCACTTTATTCAGAAATGCATGACTTTTGTCAACCTTTTAAAGGTTCATTTAGAATGTAAATGCTTTTATGTTGATTTCAATGCCTGTTGTTAATTTTATGAGACATGACTAAACAGTACATTATATCAGCATTGTACATGAATCTGTGGAATTGTTGAAGCCAATATTATGTGTCATTAAATTTGCCTGAAGTGTTATTTAAATGGGATTTAATGGGATTCAAGTACCAAGGTGGCCTAAAAAGATGTAAGATGTTTTTAGCACGTAATTTTCTCAACTCAAATTTGAAAACCATTTTGTGAAGTTTTTGTCTACTGAATTTTTATTTCGGAAAGACATTTCCCAAGACTTTGTATGTATCCCTCTCAGCTGCATTTTCATTCCTGTCAAATCTGGGGCTGGTTGCATAAACTGCTTAGACTAGTCTTAAAAAGTCATCTAAACTGTTTTCTTCAAGACTGGTCTTAACTTTTTAAAGTCAAAAACAATGACGTTGTCGTCTGTGTGGACACTAATGTAGTTCTCTTTCATAAGTTCACACAACACTGCGTAGCTATGACGCAATGGGATCGCCCCTTGGGTGTGTCGATTGTCTTAAGCTCGTATGGAATCACGCCAATTCATTGGCTGATCGATTTATCTGGCCCGTGTTTCGGCTTCTTTCTCTTTTACACTTTGGTGACTGCATTCAGTGGAACCTCGTTTCTCCTCGTGGTGAAGTGCTATGAAGTTTTGTCATTGCCAGCCGCCATGCTCGACCTGCATAGTAAGTGTGTTAAATAAATGGGTTTGTCTCACACGGGCGAGGCTGAGGCCCTCCATGAATCTGCAGCCTGGGGTTCAGATGTGGAGCTCAAGGCTATAGAGAGTGCGCAGATGGGCCTTACCCTTTTCTCTCCCTCTCTCGCCTGAGTGCTCTTGCACAGATTCACAGATTGAGTTTGTAGCGCGTGCTACTGAGTGGTCGGATGAACTGCGTGAGTCCTGGTCCTCTAAGCTCGACGAGCGCTTCTTCAGCAGGCCTAATTCACGTCCGTCATGAAGAAAGCTGCCATTTTTCAGTGGTCTGCATCACGAAATCTCCAGATCCTGGAAGCGGCCTTTCTCTGCTCGCCTTAATAAACCCTGACTTCACCAACCTAGTGGGTTCTGTGGAGCAGGGTTATGCCGTTATTTCCGTGATCGAGCTTTGTGGTTCTCTGAGCTAGTCTCCCTTCTAGAGCACACCTCATGGGAGATTCCAATCAGGAAAGACCTGCTGTCTCAACTCCAGGGCAGGATCTGGCACCCTCGGCCCAAGATTTAGAGGCTATGGGTGTGGCCTATGAAGGGTGATCAGCTGTGACCTCTGGTCTTCCTGTGGACGATCAGGAAACCATTGATAATGCTAGGGCTCCTTCTACCAGGAGGCTTTGTTCTTCCAAGTGGAAGGTTTTTGGGTCGTGGTGTTCAGTCAATGCAGTGGATCCAGACCGTTACCCGATTGGTTTAGTGCTGGAGATTCTGGACGAGATGTTTGTGGCTGGAGCGGCTGCTACAGACTTGAGAGTTTATGTTGCAGCTATCACTGCTCGCAGGTATGCGGATGAAATCTCCCTAAGTAGGCATTGTTTGGTCTATTCATTTATGTGTGGGGTAAGGCGTTTTGAGGCCAGCACGCCCTGTCAGTGTTCCTTCCTGGGACTTGTCTGTCATCCTGGAGGGCTTATTGGAGTCATGGTCTAAGTCTTTGGAGACTTAGACCATGACGGATTCTGACGGATTCTGACCCTTAAGGTGATGCTCCTGTAGGTGTTGACTTCTATCAAACGCATAGGGGATTTGCTGGCTCTCTCTGTTAGCGAGTCATGCATGGAGTTTGCTCTGGGCCTTGTTAATGTATTTCTGTGGCCCAGGCCCGGTTATGTTCGCATGGTCTTGTCCTCATCATTTCGCTCCCAGGTGGTCATGCTTCACTGCTTCTGCCGTCCTCCTTTTGCTTTTTTGAGGACGAGAGGCTTCAGCTGCTTTGCCTTGTTCAAGCTTTGAAGCTCTATGTGGACCGCTCTAGCCAATGGCGCAATTTCTCCCAATTGTTTTGTTGCTGGCTGCAGAGAGCTCATTGCATCAAAATAGGATTTCTCATTGGGTAAGGGATGCTATTTCACTTGCGTATGAGGTCTGAGATCTCTCTTCACAACTAGGTATTCAAGCTCATTCTACCAGGAGTGTCGCTTCCTCTCAGGCTCTTCTCAGAGGAGTTCCCCTGGAGGATATCTGTGAAGTGGCAGGATTTATCAGGTTTTATAGCTTGGATTTAAATGCGACTCCTGGTTCCCAGATTCTTTCTGCTTGAACTAGTCGTAACCACAAATAATGGACACCAAATAACAAATGAGGCTGTATTTTGCTAAATACTTTTCTTAAAACTTGTCACCAGACCTTTTGGTGCATCCTGTTGGTCAAATGTTGTAAAAAAACATTTTATATATTCTCAAATATTGTGAACAGAAATCTTTGTTTTGTTGTCCTCTAAGTATCTGGTTAAAACATTTCGGCTGCTGCAGTGCTTGGTCCCATTATTATTATTAGGATCTAGATAACAGTTTTAGTCGGACTCATATTACCATGGTTATGATAATACTGAGATGTAAATTAATTTTATTCCATTGTAGCTGCTGCATTCAGGGGTGATAACGGATTTGTTTAAAGAGTTTTTGAGTTACGTTTAAAGTACAAATAATTTGAGAGACAGATTTAATAACCAGCAGATTTTTCCAGTGAAAGCCAAAGTTTGTAACTGAAGACACATTACGTTTTACTTGCAGGTTTTGGCAGCTCATGTTCCAGTTTAATAAATCTTTTAAAACATCAGCGTATCTAGTTGTGTATGAAATATGATGTGACAATATCTGGAGAAAATGGCTTTGTTCCCTTTTTGTATGTGATAAAGTGTCTACAAAATGCATAAATGTAAAGGTAAAATACTCAGACAGACATCAGGGTTCACTTTGTGCATATAAAATATTTATTCAGCAGATGAAAACCAATCACAGATCCAAAACAACACTTGAAAAACAACAAAGATAGTGCCACTAGAAATCCATCCAGTATAAACATGTGCAGACAAAACAAAGAGAGGAAATGAAGGAATCCAGTCTGCTGTCACTGCTGTGGAGAAAATACACAAGATTAATACAGAACAGTATAAAAAAAAAAAAAAAAAAAAAGTATGTGCATGAGCATCTCACCTTTGCTTTGTTTTGTACTGGTAAATAGAGTTTAAATTCAGCGGGGAGCTCATCCTCAGAGTACAGCCGGTCAGAGAAATACACCCTCCTGATGCGACAGTTTGCGTGAATCTGAAAGTCACGAGGACAGCCATCACAAACCCCATAAACACCTAAATCACAGTCTTCAGTTTCACTCTGCTCAAATATCATAGTTAATACTGTAAATACATTACTAAACTATTATCTGCTTTCACTGAAGTCTCTTCTTTGGTAATAACCTTTGGCTGAATTTTGGGATGCACATATATTAGCAACCATTATCATAATTTATATCAGCACTGGTTTAGACTAACACTGGAAAACAGATATTATCAAGGCTTGTTGATATCATAAACTATTGATATCATAAACTATTCCAGTACTGCCAGATTTTTACACGGAAGTAATTCTTATAATCTTAAAATTATATAAATGCATATAATACTAATTATTTTATTTATATATATATATACACACAAGTATTACATTTAAAAACATATTATAAATTAATTATTTTCAAGACAATTAAGTCAACTGTAATGCAACAGAAATGTAATGCAAAGAAATGATGACAAAGAATTTATGTATCATGGTAATATATGTTCTACTGCTAGATTTATGCCAATTTTTTCATTTTATAATATTGTATTACTATATATTTTTTTTTACTATCAGCAGTGTTATTTTAGTATCACTGAGATACTATTATAGTTTTTATTAATATTTTGCATTTTTTATTTTCATTTTTGTTAAACCTTTAGTAATTTTGTTGTATGTTTTTGTTATTTTTATTAGTTTTTTTTTTTTTTTTAATAAGTCTGTATAGTTTTTATTCATTTTTGTTTCTTTTTAGTTTTACCTAATAGTTTTAGTGAGTCAAGATAAACTAAATGAAAATTAAAAATGTTGCCTTGGCAACTAGCTGGAATAAAATAAGTTTTTATATATTTTAGTTTAGTTTTCATTTCAAATAATGGATTTTTTTATTATTATTTTGGTTTTAGTTTAATTAACTATTATAAGACTGACCGTCAGAATCATAAACAATAAATCGACCATTAAATCTAGAAATTGAGCACATCTAGTCTTAAATGAAATGTATCACAGTTTAAAAAACATATTTGTCCCAAAACAGAACTCTTTATGCACAACACAATTTCTTAGTTTTCCTCTTGATTTTGGGGTGAAATGTGATCTGGATCAGTCTCTCTCACCTGCACTCTCAGCGTCTCGATGTAGTTGGTGCCGTACGCCCTCCGTGTGAAATCTGACAGGTTGAACTGGATCTGATTCCAGCCGTCGTCCAGCCGCATGGGCATCGTGCAGATGAAGGGCTTCACGCGGGTCGTGCTCTGATAGTTACTCGCCCTGAACCTCCGCCGCACGTTCTTATCGTCCAGCACCTGGACGCATCACACATTCACACATTTCTGACATCACAACCCAACATTGTATAATTATGCCATCCCATGACGAAACCAGTTCCCCACCTGAACTTCGAATGTGAAGTACTTCTTGAGGTTCTTGATGATCATGACGAGAAAGGGCAGTTTGATGCCGAGGGTTTTCTTGGGGTCAGCGGGACACGTGATGTAGGTGGTGCTGTGGAGATCAGAGTCAGACACACACGGGTCAGGTCTGATCACGATGTGTGTGTGTGTGTGTGTGTGTTCAGCATCAGACAGACGGACGGGGACACACTCACCTCACATTCGTCCCCTCCACCTCAAGAACCAAAGACTGGATGTCATTGTCTGTGATGCGCTTTATGTGTCCGTTTCTGACCTGCAACAACATGTTTGTTTAGTGAGTTAGTACATAACTCATATCTACATAAACCTCTCTATACTTATACCTCTCTCTCTCTCTCTATATATATATATAAAATTTTAACAGAAATAATATAAAATATTACAAAAACTTATTTCAGCTAGTTCCCAAAAATTAAAATTTTCATGTAGGGTTATTATAGTCAACTAAAACTAAAACCATAAAAAATTATTTTTGTTGCTTGAAATAAAATAAATGTTAACCGAAATAAATTATTACAAAAACATATTTTATTTTGCCTAGCTGCAAAGGAAACATTGCTCATTTTCATTTAGTTTAATTTAAAGTATTAAAATAAGTAAAAATAAAATAATAATAATAATAATTAATCAAAACTACATAGACATACTAAAAAATTAATATGTATATAAGGTTTATTATGGTTAAATAAAGCTATTAAAAACATCTATTAACGGATTAATAATAATAATAATAATAATAATAATAATAATATATATATATATATATATATATATATATATATATATATATATGTGTGTGTGTGTGTGTGTGTGTGTGTGTGTGTGTGTGTGTGTGTGTGTGTGTGTGTGTGTGTATAATGTATATATAAACTTAAACTTATTTTATTCCAACTAGTTGCCAGGGAAAAATTTATAATTTTCATGTTGTTTAAGTTGATGCACTAAAATAACTAAATAAAGATAACATAAATATAGACATACTATAAAAAATACAAATAAAAAAAAGACAAACTTTAACTAAAATAATAAAAATTATAAAAATATAATAAATAATAAAATTAATTAATAATAATAACTCATTCCAACTATTACTAAACACCTAAAGAACTACCGTTATTCATATATTATTATTCATATATATTACTGCTTAGGTTCTTGACAGAATGCCTAATACTGTCATCAAGGTAATGCCAAAACCCATGATAATAACATAGTGTATAACGTGTATAATATTACCGAGGCCATACTTCTCACTCCTAATCTAGATTAAATGAAAACTACAGCTTTGACAATAAGCTTAACATGTCACTTATGTAGGTTATCTATGCATTAGCAGCATCTGTGCTCCACTCGACCATCATTGTCACATTCTGCTCACCTTTTTGTCCCAGATCTGCAGGGGTTTGCTGCCGATGCTGTAGAGGATGGAGAGAAAGCCGCTCTGGAACGTGTTTTTGAACATAATCCTGCAGTTTTAGCTCAAATGAAGCCACACCATACACAGTTTATTCTGCTTTGAATGCGTCCGACTGGATCTCCGGACTCCCAATCTCGGGTTCCGCCTTACAAAGAACGATCGCCGAATATAAAACTAAAGCGCTTAATAACGAGTTTAATGTCGCTTCTGATCTGATTAATCCTCAACTTCGACACCGACCGGGTTTTCGGAGTTTATTTGGGAGTTGCTAGGAGACGTGACGTGATCCGGTTATCACCTCGGACCCTTTAATGTTGACACGGCTGTTGCTATAGTAACGGAGAGTCCCAGTGGCGTGACAAGAGCTTTATATTAAAACAGTGACCTGATATGCAGTGAATAATAATACAGCTGTTCTTTATCAGTTTAATAGTTCATTGATAGAAAATGCTAGATATGGGTATATACGGAATAGCACACAATTAAAAAATAATGTACAAAATATAGCATCTCAGAATGTTTAACTTTTTTATTTTACTATATTTTATACTTTTTTATATATATATTTTTATATATTTAATATGTTGGGAAGTTTTTCCAGGAATGTGCGTGCTTGTTTTGCTTTTATTATTAATGAAAAACAATAATATATATATATATATAGAGAGAGAGAGAGAGAGAGAGAGAGAGAGAGAGAGAATTAATGTTTACACACACACACACACACATATATATATATATTTAATATGAGATCATATTAAAATCATATAATCATTAGATTTTTAATATGATATTTAACTGTCCATATGGCCATATATATATATATATGTATGTATATGTATATATATATATATATATATATATATATATATATATATATATATATATATATATAAATATATAAAACATTAAATATATTTGGAAAAAAAAAACATTTTAACAATTTTATTTTGAATTTTTTTTGCACACAAGCAAAGAATTGCAAGTTTCTATCAAAATATGAAGATTAATTTACTATTGAATCTGTGTACAGATTGTCATCCATCAACATAATTAACTAAGCTTCTTACTGTTCTTAATTCAATTTAATTTAAAATTAATTCAATAAATTGAATTATGCAACTCATTGAGTTCATGTGACAATTGAACACTGTTGTCTTAAACATTTACTGATAAAACAGTATGCAGTATACAGTAAACTGTGAAGAATCTCTGTTACTGATTCATATAGTAACAGATCAATATGACACACTGATATATCAGTGGATTTGATCAGCTGTGATCACACGCTCGCGAGACACAGAGAAGCGTTCGTTCCCCCGAAGCCGAATGAGTTGGTGAGAGCGACTCTGCGTCCGCTGGAGCTCCAGGTCTGCGCTGTGCAGGGCACATAGTTCAGGTCAAACTCTGGCTCGGTGCGGTCCAGGTTGAGTGTCGGTGGCAGGATGCCGTGGAGACACGCGAGGGCAGTGAAGGCGGCCTCCAGCGCTCCGGCGGCTCCCAGCAGATGACCGCTCGCTCCTTTAGTGGAGGACACGGCCAGTGAGTACGCATGCTGCTCAAACAGCCTCTTAATGGCGGCGTTCTCTGCAGCGTCTCCGAGCGGCGTGGAGGTGGCGTGAGCATTGACATACGTCACTTCTGAAGGAGACACTCCAGCATCACGGAGAGCAGCAGACATGCACCTGAAACACAGCACGAGAAGTCTAGCTTAGACTGAGCTGATCCCTGCATACAAACATCATCACTGCCTACATAATAAAAACCCCAAATTAAGTATATGTGATCCTGGAGCACAAAAGCAGTCTTAAGTCACTGGGGTATATTTGTAGCAATAGCCAAAAAAAAAATAAAAAACTGTATGGGTCAAAATTATAGATTTTTATTTTAAGCCAAAAATCATTAGGATATTAAGTAAAGAACATGTTCCATGAAGATATTTTGTAAATTTCCTACTGTAAATATATCAAAACTTAATTTTTGATTAGTAATATGCATAGGTAAGAATTCATGTGGACAACTTCAAAGGCGATTTTCTCAATATTTCGATTTTTTTCACCCTCAGATTCACCATACATCAATGGAAAGCTTATTTATTCAGCTTTCAGATGATGTATAAATCTCAATTTCGAAAAATCGACACTTAAGACTGGTTTTGTGGTCCAGGGTCACATATTATAAAATAAAATTAAATGTAATAACAAATTTGAAAATATTTTATTTCTAATCAATCAAAATGCACAGAACTTTTTTCAGAATATCAAAAGGCTGTGGAACCTCTTTGAACGGTCTTATATTTGTACTGTTTTTGTTTTTTCTTTTCTGTTTAATATTCTTTTGTAATGCCTGCTACCAAATAATGTTATATATGATTTCTGTTATGTTGCAATAATAAAAAAAAAGTCTTACAAAAAGGTTACAATATTTTGTTTATTTGTATACTAATAAGTGTACGTAAGGGCTGTATGACATTTTATTCTGTATCTCTTTAACTTTTTAAGTATTTGACCAGTTTTTTATCTTTTGATAAACTATTCTATAATACTGGATTTTTTTATTTCCAAGGTGAAGCTGGACATCACTCATTTAATTTAAATACATTTCTTTTAATATATACTTAATTTTATGGTTTTATATATATTAGTAAATATTAATGAAAATTAAAAGTAATAGAAGATTTGGTGGTTTTAACATTTTTAACGATGAATTATCTTGCACAGTACGTTTTTTCAAAAACAAACAAAGTACCTCTTTTAACTCTTTTTTTTCATGTTCTTTATTGTCTGTCATTGGTGTAAGTTTAGCATCATTGATACCCAATTATATTTTTTCTTAAAATACTGAATTAGATTTAATGTTTACATTTTCTCTTTTTGCTTTAATTTTAGTACATTTTTTAGTAATTTTTAGTTTTTGGCATTTTATTAATTGTTTTATCTAAATCTGTCTATACAGTATTTATTAATTTTTATTTAGTGGTTTTAGTTTATTCAGTCTTAGTTATTTTAGTACTTCAACTGAAGCTATGAAACAAAATAAGTTAAAGTTTTTTATATTTGATATCAGTTACCATTTGTTTTATTTCAAGTAATGAAAATTTATTTTTATGATTGTAGTTTTAGTTAATAACTCTGTCTGTCCTCAGATAAAGTTGTGTATAATTCCGGTTGTGTTGTGATACAATCTAATTAGTGTAGTGATTATTTGTAAGTTATTGGGTAAGAGAGTATTACCGAAAGGCTCCGTCTCCATCTGCGGTTGGAGCCGTGATGTGGCTGGCGTCTCCAGAGAGCCCATATCCCAGCACCTCAGCGTACACCCGCGCACCTCTCTGCTTGGCATGTCCGTATTCCTCTAAAACCAGCACGGCTGCCCCTTCTCCCATCACAAACCCCTCTCTGTCTGGATGAAACGGGCGCGAGGCGAGTCTGGGCTCCTGGTTCCAGTTGGTGCTGAGGGCCCGAGCGCGAGCGAACCCGGCGATGGACAGCGGACTGACGCAGGCCTCCGTCCCGCCGGCGAGCATCACCTCGGCGTCACCGTGAGCGATGAAACGAGCGGCGTCGCCGACAGCGTGAGCTCCCGTGGTGCATGCGGTGGACACGGCGTGACTGGGACCCTTGAGTTTGTGTTTGATGCTTATGTGTCCTGCGGCCATGTTGACCAGGATACGCGGGACAAAAAACGGGCTGACTTTGCTGTAGCCGCGTGTCTGAAAGGCCGAGGCCGTCCGAGCGATCTCCTCCAGAGACACCATACCCATCCCAACCGCCACACCGGTGCTCAGCTGCTCCTCAGGGCTTCTGGGAAACCATCCGCAATCCTCAAGAGCCAGCTGGGCGGCACCGACAGCCATAACCGTAGCTGGAGACATGCTGTTGATCTCTCCTTTAGATGCAAACGCCTCTTCATTGAAATCTCCATGTTTATCTCCTCGCGGCACACGGGCCGCCACCTTACACGGCACTGTCTTATACTCCTCTGGGTCCAGAGCAACCAAACCGCTTTCTCCACCAATCAGACGCTGCCAGGGCAGAGCACTTCCTGTCCCGAGGGGAGAGACGAGTCCGATGCCGGTGATCACCACCCTCCTGTAACTCTGAGCTGCTCTAGTGTAGCGTCTCAAGCACATGCAGCTCTTCACAGTGGACAGAGAGCCACCACGGAGTCTCAGTAACATCTTCTGACAGCATCTCAGAGACATTGTGACCAACCTGTGCTGAGAAGACTGAGGCCACATCAGATCTTCACTGAAAAAAAAAAAAACTGTAGGTCAATTTCATGACCCATATCATAGTAAAACATCATGATTATGTTTCTATTATTCACTTTTTTTCTCATGTTTCTTTATACATTTGCTTCAAAATAACATTTGAACCAACATATATTTCTATTTCTATTAAATACATACATATTATATATACAAAAGCCAATCTGACATGCTATCGTATAATAATATCTATCTCATCTATCATAAAGCAGAATATTAGATATGGAAAATATAAACAAATAATGTGCAGTGGAGTGGATTCAAGTCCTCTGTAACAACCAAATAATATCTAGAAGACTAAAATTAAATCCAAAACTTCAACAAATCTCTAAATGTTATGTTGCAACATGAAGCATTGATCAAAAATGAGAATTTTAATGTATTAACGTTATAAATGTATAGATTTAAGCACGTCAAATAGTTATATAAAAATTTATTTTGATTATGGTAGAACAGAATAAACATTAAATAGATAAAATGATCAAATCTAAGCCTATTTTAAACTTTATTTATATATAGTTAAACATTTTATATACATAACATTTTATGTATTTAAAATACTTAACGTAAATATGTTTAGATATAATAAATATGACAATATAATAGCATGTCATACTGGCTAACCACATATCTTTAAAATTATTAATTATTAAAATACAGTTTACTAAAAATGTTTTACATTTGTTCAGACAATATGCTTTCAAGCAAAGAATAACCTTGAAAGATAAAATCACACTATCAAGCTCGATTTAATCATGAAATAAATATTTTCATGCACGACTTGCCATCTATCCACTTCATTAACTTAAATACATTTCACATAGAATTATAACTTAACAGTAATTCAACTCAAATACGTACTTATATCCACGTGGATTCAGCAGCGGCTGAAGTAAACAGACCAGAATCAGACAGTGGCTGACTTCCGGTTCATGTTGCTTTTCATAATAAAGGTCTCCAGACTTGGTGCTAAAAGTCCTCATTTGATAATCAGAAGTCGCGATTTACACATTCATCTCTAAATTACTAATATGATTCATAATAAAGGCAATAATAATGTATTCTATAATAATATATATGTTATGAAATTATAAAAATGATAATTTAGTTTTGATAATTAAAGCTAAAAACTCGATCATAATGCACAATGTTCCCATCTAACGTATTTTGAGCTGCAGCTCGTCATATTAATGGTGTTTCAATATTAGCTCACCTGAAGATGTTCGTAGATTTGTGTTGGATATCTTCAGCGTGGAAAGCCGTGATCTTCGGAATGGAAATATGGATATTTTATTTGTAAACATCATATTTTTTCGCTTATTTCAGTTAATCTCACAAAACTAGCGAGCTAAGCCGGTAGTAGTACTGACAGTTTCGTGTAAACATTGCTGAAAGCACGAAAAGCGGAGGAACAGACAATTGTTACCAGTTCAAAACAGCCTTTCATTTTCGAAATTCAGCATCGCTTGTAATGATTTTAAAAAGCACGTCCTACTGAATCGGAGCTTTTCGAAACTCCGAATCAGTTAAACCGCGTCGCAAAATGATTCACTGTTTCTAAGCGCTCCAATCGAATCTCATATCGCGAATCATTTGATTCGGATCGGGACTTCATAGCGCGTATCGCGAGTCATTTGATTCGGTTCGCGACTTCATAGCGCGTATCGCGAGTCATTTGATTCGGATCGGCACTTCAAAGCGCGTATCGCGAGTCTTTTGATTCGGATCGGGACTTCAAAGCGCGTATCGCGAGTCTTTTGATTCGGATCGGGACTTCAAAGCGCGTATCGCGAGTCATTTGATTCGGATCGGGACTTCATAGCGCGTATCGCGAGTCTTTTGATTCGGTTCGGGACTTCAAAGCGCGTATCGCGAGTCATTTGATTCGGATCGGGAATTCATAGCGCGTAGGCTACCGCGAGTCATTTGATTCGGTTCGGGACTTCATAGCGCGTATCGCGAGTCTTTTGATTCGGTTCGGGACTTCAAAGCGCGTATCGCGAGTCCTTTGATTCGGATCGGGACTTCAAAGCGCGTATCGCGAGTCATTTGATTCGGATCGGGACTTCATAGCGCGTATCGCGAGTCTTTTGATTCGGTTCGGGACTTCAAAGCGCGTATCGCGAGTCATTTGATTCGGATCGGGAATTCATAGCGCGTAGGCTACCGCGAGTCATTTGATTCGGTTCGGGACTTCATAGCGCGTATCGCGAGTCTTTTGATTCGGTTCGGGACTTCAAAGCGCGTATCGCGAGTCTTTTGATTCGGATCGGGAATTCATAGCGCGTATCGCGAGTTATTCGGATCGGGACATCATAGCGCGTATCGCGAGTCTTTTGATTCGGTTCGGGACTTCACAGCGCGTATCGCGAGTCTTTTGATTCGGATCGGGACTTCAAAGCGCGTATAGCGAATCATTTGATTCGGATCGGGACTTCAAAGCGCGTATCGCGAGTCTTTTGATTCGGATCGGGACTTCAAAGCGCGTATCGCGAGTCATTTGATTCGGATCGGGACTTCATAGCGCGTATCGCGAGTCTTTTGATTCGGATCGGGACTTCAAAGCGCGTATCGTGAGTCATTTGATTCGGATCGGGACTTCAAAGCGCATATCGCGAGTCTTTTGATTCGGATCGGGACTTCAAAGCGCGTATCGCGAATCATTTGATTTTAGACTTTAATATTTTCAGGCTTAAATTGTTCCAGGAACACTAATATGACCATTCTTTATTTCTACTGTAAATGTTTCCTTATATGATAAAAACAAACATCTGAATCCAATGTGTTTAGTAATGGTTCTAGGAGAAGCAGCAAGGACAGCAGGGGGTAATGATTATTTGTGTTTTGCAGTAATAAGAAGTTTTATCATTATTATTACTCTAAATAAGAAGTATTTAGAGTTTGTTTCTCTTCAGCTATGCAATTGTAAATTTTAGAGCTATAAACAGATGTTAACCAGTGTAACTATGATAGAATAAAAGTCCATGACAAATTGTGTGTTGATTGAAATATTTTTAATAATGCCAGTACAAAAGTCTTTATTATTACTATTACCATTAATCAATTTGTTTGTTTATTTAACTGGGTATTTGATTTGTAATGTATTTAGAAATTTATAATAGAACAGAACTTTTATAAAAAAAAATACAAATTGAACAAGGGAGAGTTGAAAAACATGATTCTAAAATACTTATGCTCCATTAAGGCAGAAACATGGATGTCAGGTGCAGAAACTGCTGCTTCTAGACGGTTCCTGACAACATCACCAGACACTACTCTGGCTTCGGCGTTTTGCTTGTTTACATCACCGTCATCATCAAAATCCATATCCGCATAAATTATGTCACCGGCATAATTGATGCGGATATGAATTACACAGCTTGAAATAACTATGGGGTGAATTCTGGGCTAACCTCAAGGGCTTTAAAAAAGATGTACCTCCAGTGGCTCTTCAACATGCCGAAGGCCCTCTCACTCACACATCTGGCACTGGAATGATACCTCTTGTAGTGGGCCTCAACTGGAGAGGCAGCAGGTTCACGGTAGGGTGTCATGATGGTAAACGGTGATGTCAAGCAGGCGTACCCTCCATCTCCCAAGATGCACCTGTCCTCAGGTGGATACAACTGCCTGCTGTAAATGGCACTATTCTTGAGGGCCCTTGCATCATGGACTGGTCCAGGAAAGCCAACGCAGATTTCCAAGAATTTCCCGTTATCACATACAGCCTGGAGCAGCACTGAATGGAATAATTTCCTGTTAAAATAACAGGATGCATTGACGGCTGGGGGCTTTACGCGGATGTGGAGGACATCAGTAACTCCGACTGCCATGAAAAATCAGGAGAGCGTGCCAGCCTGGCAAGTCCTCTTCACCTTGAGGGAGTTGCACAATATTTTTTTTGTGCACAACCCTGTGCACTGTTGACTTAGGGATAGCAAAGGCTGAGTCAACAACCCGATACGATGCAGCATGGGCCAGCCAGTAAAGAAACATCACAACCTCGATGTCTTTTGGCCATCCATGGTCAAATTCATAAGGCAGTGCAGCTATGAGGTTGATTATGGATTGTGTTGTCACGGCGTGCTGCTTCTCTCTTCAAGCTGGTAGGATACATTTTAGAGCAGTGTAAGCTTTTGTTTATGTGTGTGACATTTAGCTAGCATGAAACACAAATGAATTAAGTTATATTTTCCTACACTCTAAAAAACGGGTTGTTTACTGTACCCAATATCTGGACATTGGATCACTTGTTGGGCTATTCTTAATGTTTATTGGGTTATTTCTATATTTTGGGTAAAAAAAAAATTTAAATGGACAGAAGATACATGTCACGAAACGCACACAGACAGGTAGATCCAAATGCAGTGTTTATTAAAGGGTAATCCAAAATCATAAACAGTCCAGGCAGGGGTCAAAACCAAACATAAACAGTCCAAAACACGAAACACGAACATCCACTAGGGAACCAGGAAAAAGCAGGGTGACATGCAACAAGGACTCCGTCTCAATGACAGAACAACCAGGGTATTTATACACAGGTGCAAACCATGTAAGTGGTGACAGCTGAATACAATGAACAGTGATGAGCAGATAAGGCTAGTGGGAAATGTAGTTCTGAAGGGGGTGACAATAAGGGGAAGTGAGACCTCTAGTGGACACCCAGGGATACACAAACCAGACACCGTGACAATACAGTAACTTAATATATATAATACATATAGCCTAATATATATATATATATATATATATACATACAGTATACAGATACAGTAACTTAATATATATAATACATATAGCCTAATATATATATATATATATATATATATATATATATATACATACAGTATACAGATACAGTAACTTAATATATATAATACATATAGCCTAATATATATATATATATATATATATATATATATATATATATATACATACAGTATACAGATACAGTAACTTAATATATATAATACATATAGCCTAATATATATATATATATATATATATATATATACATACAGTATACAGATACAGTAACTTAATATATATAATACATATAGCCTAATATATATATATATTTATATATATATATATATATATATATATATATATATATATATATATATATATATATATATATATATACACTCACCGGCCACTTTATTAGGTACACCTATTAAATTCTTGGTAACACAGATTGTTAATCAGCCAATCACATGGCAGCAACTCAATGCATTTAGGCATCTAGATGTGGTGAAGACGACTGGCTGAAGTTCAGACCGAGCATCAGAATGGGGACGAAAGGGGATTTAAGTGACTTTGAACGTTGAATGGTTGTTGGTGCCGACGGGCTGGTCTGCGTATTTCAAAAACTGCTGATCTACTGGGATTTTCACGCACTACCAATTCTAGGGTTTACAGAGAATGGTCTGAAAAAGAGAAAATATCCAGTGAGCGGTAGTTGTGTGGACGAAAATGCCTTGTTGATGTCAGAGGTCAGAGGACAAAGGGCAGACTGGTTAGAGATGATAGAAAGGCAACAGTAACTCAAATAACCACTTGTTACAGTATGCAGAATACCATCTCTGAATGCACAACACGTCGAACCCTGAAGCAGATGGGCTACAGCAGCAGAAGACCACACCGGGTGCCGCTCCTGTCAGCTAAGAACAGGAAACGGAGGCTACAATTTGCACAGGCTCACCAAAATTGTACAATAGAAGATTGGAAAAACGTTGCCTGGTCTGATGAGTCTCGATTTCTGCTGCAACATTCAGATGGTAGGGTCAGAATTTGGCATAAAGAACATGAAAGCATGGATCCATTCTGCCTTCTCTCAATGGTTCAGGCTGCTGGTGGTGTAATGGTGTGGGGGATATTTTCTTGGCACACTTTGGGCCTTAGTACCAACTGAGCATTGTTTAAACGCCACAGCCTACCTGAGTATTGTTGCTGACCACGTCCATCCCTTTATGACTACAGTGTACCCATCTTCTGATGGCTACTTCCAGCAGGATAATGCACCATGTCACAAAGCTCAAATCATCTCAGACTGGTTTCTTGAACATGACAATGAGTTCATTGTACTAAAATGGCCTCTGAGTCACCAGATCTCAATCCAATAGAGCAGCTTTGGGATGCGGTGGAACGGGAGATTCGCATCATGGATGTGCAGCCGACAAATCTGCAGCAACTGTGTGATGCTATCATCTCAATATGTACCAAAATCTCTGAGAAATGTTTGCAACACCTTGTTGAATCTATGCCACGAAGAATTAATGCAGTTCTGAAGGCAAAAGGGGGTCCAACCCGGTACTAGCAAGGTGTACCTAATAAAGTGGCCAGTGAGTATATATATATGGTGGTGGACGAGGAGATACCTCCTCACAATGTAGAGCACTTTGAGTGCTTAGAAAACGCAGAAAAGCAATATATAAATGTAATGAATTATTATTATTATTACATATGTCAGAATACAAGCGATACTTTTTTATGTCAAATTTACATGCTACACCAAACAAACGTGCTGTGCTCAAACATAAACACCTTTCTATACAGATAGACCTGGTTTTGCCCTAAAATAGAGATTAATGATTTATATTTTAGCATAAAAAAGTTGTCGTTGATTCTGAGGTAACGTTAAACAACAACAGCAGTAAAACGAGGACTGAAAGCTGTTTTCAGCAGCATGAGCTCTTACTATTTTGTCTCATTTCTGTGGGATTGTTTCATTTGTCTTGTTTGTTGAATCCAGGGTAAACAGGAGGAACTGAAGGCAGAGTTTGCAAAGTTTAGCCCACCGCGGACAGCAGGAGAAATGTGTGCTTTATATCTGCTACCAAGAGGAAGGAACTGCTAGATCCGCCCCTGCTGCAGGTCCGCCTGGGATTTGTCTTTTAAATAAATGTGCTTTTGTTGTGGTGCTTACAGACCCGTGTGTTTTGATTCCTGTGCGGTTATTTTGTGGTCTTATATGATGTCAGAGAACTCTTGTGTGTCCGGGACCCCTCAGCGCCTGATGCCTCTGGCCCTCAGGGGAGAATGGACGGCACTGGAACAGCAACTCGAGACGCTGGAGAAGGGAGATCCGGAGATCTTGCAGATCGACGAGGTGAGATGCATTGCAGGTGCTTTTTATTAAAAAAGTTATTAAATTCAGTTATGGAAAAAAAAGGCTATTAGATCTATATTTGAATTCATCATAATTTATTATGGCTTATAGAATAGTTTAGAGTATGGTAGGAACTAAAGTAAACACTTGGAGTGTAAAAATTATAAAAAATTATATATATATATATATATATATATATATATATATATATATATATATATACACACACATAAAGAATTAAAATTAACTATATAGATGAATTAAGTGCTCTCTCCACCTTCAATACCATGACTGAGGTACCCTTGAGCAAGGCACTGAACCCCCAATTGCTCCCCGGTGCCGCAGCATAAATGGCTGGCCACTGCTCCGCAAACCAATGTATTTACCATAATTGGTGTGTATTATAAAACTGCTGTAAATATATATTATTTTATAAAATAAAATAAAAAAAAAACTTGTACTGTCTGAAGTTGTATTGTGGTAATACAGAATCTCAGATAACTTCATAAGCATAATGAATCTGTTATGTGTTTAAAAAAATATTATTATTATTATTATTATTATATTATTTTATGTTCTTAATATCATCACAGTTCTGTGCTTATGCAGTGTTCAAGATGCTGTATTAAAAAAAAAAAAAATTTGAATGCACTTCAGCATATTTTTTTGCATCTGTATGTTCAAGCTGTTCAACATTTATATTGATTTCCCTCTTGTGTAATCCAAACACTTCAGCTCTGAATATAAGCGCAATATTGAATCATTTCTCTCTGGAGTGAAATATTGACTATGTTCCCTTGTTCTCCCGCAGGAGTCTGGATTGAGCCTCCTGATGGTCGCGGTGCAAGAGAGCCGTCTATCTATCGTTGAAAGATTGCTGGAACTGGGGGTCAATCCAAATGACAAAACAAAGGTAGGAGTTTCCCATCATCTTGAATCAGGTCTTAACTTAAATAACTCCCACTCATCTGAAACAAAACCAGCACACGCCACTCAGTGCAGATGATGTTCATTATAGCAGGCAATTAAGCTTTTAATGGAACGGTTCAGTGGTTTAGTGGTTTAAATAACTCTATTTTCTGAAGCAAAGCTGCTTGTTTGCTATGTGACAAATTCACCCAAAAATGTAAATTTGCTGAAAATGTCCTCACCCTCAGAATGTCTAAGATATACTGTAGAAGAGTTTCTTTCTTTGTCTGAACAGATTTTGAGAAATGTAGCATTGCATCACTTGCTCATCAGTGGATGCTCTGCAGTGAATGGGTGCCGTCAGAATGAGAGTCCAAACAGCTGATAAAAACATTACAATAATCCACACCACTCCAGTCCATCAGTTAACATCTTGAGAAGCAAAAAGCTGCATGTTTGTAATAAACAAATCATTATCTTTAAACTGTTGCTTTTGGCTGAAATGTGAGCCCTCTGTCTATAATCTTGCTTTCTCCAGTGAAAAAATTATCTCGTCTGAATCAGGAAAGAAATTTGCACAGATCAAGCACTGTTTACAAGTGAAAACAGTCCAAAACAGCTCTAAAAAAATATTTTGATGAATTTTGATGTGACAAAAAACAGGAGATGGACTTTTCTTTTTACTGGAGGAAGTGTTATTATGGATTATGGACTCATACTGTATTTAGCTGGAAGCAATGGTTTGAAGTTAAAAACATTTTAATGATGGATTTGTTTCTTACAAACATGCAGCTTTTTGCTTCACAAGACATTAATAAATGAACTGGATTTGTGTGGATTATTGTGATGTTTTATCAGCTGTTTGGACTCTCATTCTGACGGCACCCATTCACTGCAGAGGATCCATTGATGAGCAAGTAATGCAATGCTCCATTTCTGCAAATCTAATGAAGAAACAAACTCATCTACATCTTGGATGGATTGAAAATTTCAGCAATTATATATTTTTGGGTGAACTATTTCTTTTCCTATTCCTCATTTTAGGTATTTGCTCAAATCACAATTTATTACCTTATTAACTTTTTTTATGCGGTCATGAAATCTGACACATAAAGCATGTAATGTTTTAGCTGTATTACAGTATGTAGGTGTCAATATCTGAGTTTTACAGCTCAGTGGACACCTCAGTGAGTAAATGTCACTCTGTGGGTGTTTAAAAGTGCAGCTCGGATCAACTGTGAGCAGCAGGTTGAATCTGACAGGAAAAATAAAGAGGTGACGAAACTTGAAATTGGACATTTGTGTAAGAGTGAGTGAGTGAGTGAGTGAGTGAGTGAGTGGGCGAGAGTTTTACAGCAAATCTGTCCACTTGCTCAACATGTGCTACTCTTTCAAAAACATCAGCTTTTTCATAATAACTTTTATTCAGCAATTACGAATTAAATTGATCAAAAGCAAGAGTAAAGACATTTGTAATGTTACAAATAGTTTTTATTTCTAATGAACACTGTTCTTTTGAACTTTCTCATGAAATAATCGTGATCAAAATAAAATGCATCAGGGTTTCCTCAAAAATATGAAGCAGCACAACTGTTTTCAACATTGATAATAATCAGAAACGTTTCTTGAGCAGCAAATCAGCATATTAGACTGATCCAAAGTCAATGAAAGTATGAGGGACATAAATAAAGCAAAAGTCTCCAAATTACGTCTGTATGCATGTTCCATTTTCTTGTCCTAGCTTCTGTAAGTTTAGCATTGACTAGTGAAACTAGTTGCTTAGATACAAAGGGCAGTCGCAGGCTGTGTTCTATAACATACTCAGCTGCCTTGTTGTCTGCTGTCTACATAGGCAGCTGCCTTCTAAGTCATCATCATAACTGAATTAGAAGCTCAATTAGCCTTTTTCACAAAAATCTGAAATGATGTCAGCGCAGGGTAAAGTTAGTTCCGTTATAGGTTTGCGACTATTATATCAGTATGGCCTTTCCTCAAATAATCATGAGTTAATATGCAACAGTATCCTCTGTGTCTCTCCATATCACTGTATGCTGCATATGCTCTTCTGTATCATCTGAACCACAAGGATCAAAGCTTAATACACGTAGAAACAGCGCATCCTTGTGGCGCGGATGATACAGAAGAGCATACGGTGATATGGAGAGTCACAGAGGAGACTGCTGACAAAGGAATTGTTGAATAAAGTCGTTATTTTTGTTTTCTTCACTTACAAAAAGTGTTCCCGTCGCTTCATATAACCCAAATTGCACGTCTGATGGCAGATGGAGTATTCTGACGATGACTTTCATACCTTTTATGGACCTTGACACTGTTATTTATTTGGCAGTCTATGGGACAGTCACAGGCCTCCCGGTTTTCATCCAAACTATCTTAAATTGTTTCCGAAGACGAACTGAGCTTTTACGGATTTGGAATGACATGGGGGTAAGTGATTAATGACAAAATTTTCATTTTGGGGTGGAGTATCTCTTTAAGTACGGCCGCAGTTGTCACCGGAAAAACTTTTACCCTGCTAGCACCAATCCGGAAGCCAGAAACACGGAAGTGTGAAAAAGACTAATTGAGCATATGCACGATTACTTACTTGTTTTAGATAAGCCAGCTGAGTCATTTCCGGTCAACTGCACTGTGCCGTAAGGGGAGCGCACTTTGCTCGGTTTCTCTACATAATCCATTCACAATTTGGAGAAAAGTTTTGTTTGTCTAAGATGACCAAACATCCATGTATACCATTTCAGGAATGATAAACATGAATTTTAAATTTACGCGAGAGAATCCGTTAAATCATGCCATGAGTCATTGCTATGATTGACAGTGACAACGGAATGAATTATCTGACGAGCCGATGTCAAAATAGAGCTGTGCATTAAGTGATTCAGACTAACAAAACTACAGCAGCAAGTCTATGTCAGATAAAACTTAAACGATGTAGTTTTTAAATTAAATCTTAACATTTAAAAATATTCAGTGCATTATTTATTTGTTATAACTTATTTAATTTGTATTTAACTATATAGGTATTTAAATAATTCAGCATTATAGGCTGTTGTCTGGCCTTATTTATTTCTTTAAATGACAAGTGACTTTGTGACTTCCTGCACTTGCTATACTTCAGTGCGATAAAGTACTAAATTTGTTATAATATTTATTTTATAATAAATCAAAAGACGTGAAAAAAACTAGGGTGTTGAAATGGCAGCTGCAGCCAGTGATCCTATAGCTGTCATCTCATAGTTATAACGGTAATTTCATTTTCATCTTAAAAAGTCTTTATTTTTTGCCGAGACACGTTTTTGGCACATTTCTTCATGTCGTCTTCATGAATTAGAACGTGAACCTTTAATAATGTAAATTTTATTGCACAAAGTTGAGAAATAATAAATTATGCTTTAAATTTTTATATGATTTTAAAAATGTGTTCTTGACTATGACGGTTGGCCTAAAAGATTGATTATCGAGAATACATTACGATGTTGTTTAACCCTTGTGCGCTCCTCATTTGAGAGTCAGACTCATGGTCTTCACGGTCAAAAATGACCAGACACCTGAAATTTAACTTTTTTTTCTTCAGTAAAATCAATCTTTTTCCCATTGAAAATAGTACAAATATTTTTTTCTATTTTTTTATTATTATTTTTCAATTAATGCAGTATTTCAGATTAAAATAGAGACTAGGCCTTTAAAATCAAATTTTTGGAGGCAGAATAGCACCTCCTGGTGAGAGCAAAAAAAAGAAAAACCTGTTGGTGTAACCATGAGATCCCTGTATAGGACTCTATAGAGAGGCTTGTGAATTCCCTAGTTGTTTTTATACATAATTGTTTACTTTTATTAGGTTGTGGATTTAAATGTATATTAAGGCATTCTCAAAGACTACTTTTTGTCAAGGTCTATATTTGTTGTTGTTTAAAATGTTGATTTGAAGTGTAGTTTTTTTGCATTATTATTACTACATTCAAACCTGAACACAGAAAGCATTTTGTTACACAAAACATTAAAATCTTATATTCTATAAAAATTCTATAAAAATGCAACAAAAACAGGAATGCTTTATCAGAGCTTGATTCTTCTGGGTCTGATCTGATTTTACCTCTTATTTCAGTCTTCTGACTGCTATATGGTTATAGCCATACCTATTAATTTGAGTATGTATAATTCTGTGTGTGTGTCTGTGAGTGTATGTAAGTAAGTGTGAGTGGATGTATCTGTTTTGCACTGTTTTGATGTTTTAGAGTGTAACCCCTTCCTTGCTGTCCACTTTTTTACTGCATTGTATAGTCGAATTATTGATTTTATTTTACATAGTTGCAGTGTTACAGTGTGTCCGTGCGTGTGTGAGTTGTTGTGTTGATTTTGCACTCTAGATGTTTTAGAGTTTCACTTCTTCATTGCTGTGCAATTTTTTGCCTGCATTGTGGGGGAATTGTAGATTGTATACACATAAAAATGTTCTGTATTGTTCTGTTCTGTATTTTTCCCCATTTCCCATTCATTTCCTATGGTCTGTCATTTTTGACTGAAGACAATGAGTTAGACTATTTTTTTTTCATGACCACTTAGCTTTTTCGAATCACGCCCTCAGTTTTTGTGTGTGTGTGTGTGTGTGTGTGTGTGTGTGTGTGTGTGTGTGTGTTCACATACCAAGTGCCATAAAAGTTTCGTACCATTCTGGTGAAGCTACGATTTTTAAAAATTCTAAATGTTAAATTCTCCAGTCAGAAATGACTGCACAAGGGTTATGGTAGTGTTTATTTGTCAGCATTCAAATGTAAAGTTATGTGTCTGGGTACTTTCCTGTGATTACCAGACTTTGCATATAAAATTATATGTTCTTTAATAACATGAAACTGTGTGTTAATTCCATTACCATTATTTACAGTGTTGCAATTGTTTTGTTTCTCAGTTTCTGATAAGAATGAGGCAGGAGAAGTTTCTGTGAGAGTCTCTACCTTTGTATAGCAAATATAAAATGAGCTTCACCGGAAGATTACGAGCTTATCTTATCTTTATCCGGAAGTTCTAAATAGCTCTCCGTGCATATGGTCAATTGATTTGAAACTCTCTACTTACTGCAGACATCAAGTCCTTGTGTGAAGCACACATGAGGCTAAAAGATACAGTAAAAGCAGTTATAATATGAAAAATGATAACAATTTCAAATAACTCTTTTCTATTATAATATCTGTTAAAATGTAATTTATTTCTGTGATCAAAGCTGAATTTTCAGCGTCATTACTCCAGTCTTCAGTGCCACATGATCCAACGTTTTTGCATTCGAATGTGGACTTTTATTTTAAAATCAATTTTTTTGACAGCCCTAGTATAGAGTAGTATTGCATCCTTCATATCTCCGAAGAGTCTTTAGTTTTATCAGATTTATAAAAGACAGATACAGTTTTACGCTTCTCTCCGAAAACAGTTGAGCTCCTGGAGGCGTGCTGTGGGCGGAGCTTAAAAGGAATTAAAAGTTTATCTTTTGTGTCTGGATTGTACCTATTATGCCCAAAAATGCTGTGTAGGCCGTTCACTAGATTTTTGAAAGAGCCAAAATAATATTAAGTCATTAATAATAATACTAAAGTTCATTTATAAAATTCATATGAATGATGTTTCCTCCTGTGTTTTTCCTAGTATTGCCGTGTTCCATGAGATCAAGCCGGAAAGATGCATTCTTGAATAAATGTATTTAAATTATTATTATTATTATTATTATTATTATTTTAATTTGTGTCTCTTTCTGTGTTTCTAAGCCCAAACTGCTTCTGCCACAGTTCAGTTACCATGGAAACTCTCCTGGAAATTCCTGGCGATTATAATGTTTCAGACTAATGATGGCCATCTAGAATAGTGCTAACGGTTGTGTTTCTATTGGTTTCTTTGTCGTTCACCACACTATAAAGTTACAGTAGCATTAGCATGTTCCCTACTGTAAACGGCTGAAATTGCAGACCTAGTTAACATTTCTCTCTTGACAGGATGGCATAGATATTTCCAATACCAAAAATGACTTACAATTCATTTTAATTCACCAACCGCCTGCTTTAGACAATCAACATTAATGCTGTGGGAATGTGGATGCAAACTATATGTTCAGTTGTAGCCTGCTATTATATGTGTTTATATGAAGGGGCGACTGCAGGCAGTCAGTTTGCTCACAAACTTACGAGACCTGTGGTCATTCAGTAACTCTTGGCGATCCCGCTGGAATGTCTGTCCAGCTTCACATGTGTGTAAAGGCGATTCACTGAAACGTTGGAGTCAATTCGTGTCAGTGACTCAAAGTTTCTGCCATGAAACTGTCCTTGGATAACCTCTTCAAGCATTATAGTCTTCCCCTTCACAGTCTGAGACACAAACTCCTTTGGAAACAGACAATGAGGTCAATAGGGCACGGGACAAAATGTCATCCATGACATTATTACAGCATTTACACTTTGAAGTCAGTATCAGAGGTGATCACTACAATGTACCATTGCATTTGATTTTCTCTTCATTTTATCGAAAGCCCTCATAACTTCAGATAGATTAAATATATACACTACAGGTCAAACATTTGGAATCGGAAAATTTTAAAATGTTGTTGAAAGTCTCACCAAGGCAGCATTTATTTGATCAAAAATACAGTAAAAATGGTGAAATATTATTTACAATGAAATTTAAAAAAAAAATCTATGTGAAAATATTGTAAACTGTAATTTATTCCTGTTATCAAATTATGAAATTTCAGCATCATTACTCCAGTCTTCAGTGGCACATAATCCTTCGGAAATCATTCTAATATTCTGATTTGCTAACATTCTAACATTTCTGATTATTATCGTTGTTGAAAACACTTGTGCTGCTTCATATTTGTGTGGAAAAAATATGTTTAATGTGGAGAAAATAAAAAATAAAAATATCGTACCTTTCCCAAACGTTGGACCATTAGTGTATATTAGATACATATTATACCTATTTTGTATTAAAATGTATATTAAACCTTAGAAAAACAGAAGTAACTTTAAATGGAACACATCCTGACAGATATTTTGAGCACAGAATACAACTAATGACTACTCATACTAAAAAAGTTACACTCTTGTGTTTTAATAATATGTAATGTATGAATAAATAATGTTTTTATTTATCAGGATGGTAGATCAGCGTTACACATCGCTGCAGCTCACTCCAAAGAAGATATCGTCAAACTACTGGCGAGTAAAACTGATCCCAATTTACCAGCGGGGGTAAGATGTTCAGTTTACTTTTATTTTCACTTTATCACATTCAGCTCATATTGAGATGTGGGTTTTTGTGTGAGGAAAAAAGACCAAACAAATTGGTACAAATGTTTCTAATAGTTAAATTTTTACATGCATGGATTATTTAATTGCATTAAACATTTAACTAAAAGTCACTCAAATGTCTGTTTCGTGGCCTTCAGGCACACATTTCTTACTGTTGCACATTTTTAATAATGTAAATCACAATCTGGTAAAACAGTCTTTTGATGTGATTATTCACAGACCTCTGAATGCATGATTATGTCTAACCACATGGGTCTAAGAAAACATTTCCTGTTTGTACAGGAAATGAGCATGACTGTGCAGTTATGTAAACAGTCTTCACTTGATTGACATTTCCCAAGAATTACCACTTGAATTTTTCTCACTAAATTACTTCCCAAGAATTATCACAATTGTCCAGTTGTTTCCACAGGGAAAAAACATTTACAACAGTTAAAACATTTTGTGTGTAAATCTCATGAGGTTATCATTGTACTCAATGCGTGTCAAAGAATGAAAGTTACGTGACATACAGCCAAGTATGGTGACCCATACTCAGAATTCGTGCTCTGCATTTAACCCATCCAAAGTGCACACACACAGCAGTGAACACACACACCGTGAACACACACCCGGAGCAGTGGGTATCATTTATGCTGCGGCGCCCGGGGAGCAGTTGGGGGTTCGGCGCCTTGCTCAGGGGCACTTCAGTCGTGTGGAGAGAGCGCTGTACATTCACTCCCTCGACCTACAATTCCTGCCGGCCCAAGACTCCAACTCGCAACTTTTGGATTACGAGTCCAACTCTCTAACCATTAGGCCATGTTTTCCCGAATAATACTGAATACATCAGTATTAAAATGTCCAAAAACACATGAATTGCATATCACACTTTTTTTTATAGTATTTAATTCTCACACTGATTTAATTAAATTCCCATTCATGTTTAGCCCAATGATCAGTTGCCCCTGCACTATGCAGTTTCTCGACCGACCGGAGGACTCAGAGTCATGCAAACACTGCTCCAGTTCAGCAGCAAAGATGCCTGTCTTACACCAGACAAGGTAAGCACTGATCACCCTCATTGATTCATTATATGAAAAAAAATGTGCTCTCCAGAAGCTTGCATTCTGCAAGTGAAAGGTGGATTGAAGTGCCATCCCAAAGAGGCACAAAATCCTGCTGGTGGATTGACCTGCCCAACTTGATCCGAGTCTTTAACCATCTTCAAGAAACGGCTGAAGACACATCTCTTCCATCTACACTTGACCCTCTAAAACGAACACTCTCTATTCTATTTCTATTCTATCTATTCTAACATATAAATACATACACACATACACACACAAACACACATATATATATTAAGGCTGATCCGAATACCATTTTTTGAGCTTCAAACTTCGGTAGTAATCAACACTGAATATTCGAATCTTCGGAGGGAGGGGGCTGAACATATTCTTCTCTCAACAACGTGTCTACACTGGATGCCGCGCTGCGACAAAATACAATAGAACCTAATATGCTGCCTACACAGGATGTGGCCTGGCATGGCAGGATAAATTCCAGACAATAAACTGCTGATACATTCTATTTATGACATACTGACACAAATTTCAAATGATTTTCAACAGTCGCTTTGTCACGTCCAGTGCAGACAGACTTTAGCTGTTGCGGTACAGCGCAACATGACAACTGTCACGTCCGGTGTAGACACGGTGCAATAAAGGCATGAATCTCTGTGTGTCTGTCTGCAATTGTACAGGTACATCTCAAAAAATGTGAATATCATGGAAAAGTTCTTTATTTTTTGTAATTTAATTCAAAAAAGCAAACTTTCTTATATTCTAGATTCATTGCACACAAACTGAAATATTTCAAGAGTTTTTTGTTTTAATTCTGATGGTTACTACTTACAGTTTAGGAAAATTAAAAATTCAGTATCTAAAAAAATTAGAATATTCCATTTTGAGCTTGATTAGTTTGATTAATTTTGAGTATAAATACTGGGTACCTCCTGAGCTAGTTTAGAACATGCAACCACAATTATGGGAAAGACTGCCGACTTAAAAGTTGTCCAGGAGACGATCATCGACACCCTCCACAAGGAGGGTAAGTCACAGAAGGTCATTGCTGAAAGGGCTGGCTGTTCACAGAGTGCTTTATCAAAATATATTCATAGAAAGTTGACTGGAAGGAAAAAGTGTGGTAGGAAAAGTTGCACAAGCAACAGGGATGACCACAGCTTTTGGAAGATTGTCAGGAAAAGCCGATTCAAGAATTTGGGAGAGCTTCACAAAGAGTGGACGCTCAAGAGTCACCACGCTCAGACGTCTTCAGGAAATGGGCTACAGCTGTCACATTCCTAGAACCAAGCCACTCCTGAACCAGAAAAAAAACGTAAAAAGCATCTCACCTGGGGTAAGGAGAAAAAGAACTGGACTGTTGCTCAGTGGTCCACAGTCCTCTTTTCAGATGAAAGTAAATTTTGCATTTCATTTGGAAATCAAAGTCTGGAGTCTGGAGAGGCACAGAATCCGAAGTCCAGTGTGAAGTTTCTGAAGTCAGTGATGATTTGGGGTGCCTTGACGTCTGCTGGTGTTGGTTCATTGTGTTTTATCAAGTCCAAAGTCAATGCAGCCATCTAGCAGGTGATTTTGGAGCACTTTATGCCTCCATCTGCTGACAAGCATTATGGAGATGCTGATTTCATTTTGCTGGAGGACTTTAGCACCTGCCCACAGTGCCAAAACCACTTCCAAGTGGTTTGCTGACCATGATCTTACTGTGCTTGATTGGCCAGCCAACTCACCTGACCTGAACCTCATAGAGAATCTATGGGGTATTGTGAAGAGGAAGATAAGTAACATCTGAAAAACAATACAGAGGAGCTGAAGGCCGCTATCAAAGCAACCTGGGCTTCAATAACGCCTCAGCAGTGCCACAGGCTGATCACCTTCATGCCACGCCACACTGAAGCAGTAATTCATGCAAAAGGAGCCCCAACGATGTTTTGAGTGCATAATTAAACCTTCTTTGGAGATTTCTGTTTTGTAAATCTTATTTTTTTTTTTTTTGATTGATTGATTGATCTCTGAGAAAATATTAAATTTTTTGGATATACTGAATTTTTAATTTTCCTAAGCTTTAAGTCGTAACCATCAGAATTAAAACAAAATACTCTTGAAATATTTCAGTTTGTGTGCAATGAATCTAGAATATAAGAAAGTTTGCTTTTTTTATTAAATTACAAAACATAAAGAACTTTTCCATGATTTTTAAGATGTACCTATATTATGTCGAGAACTGTTCATCCATTTGACTTCACGAGTGGCAGGTGTGTTGCTGCGGACCAAAGGGAGTACAGTGTCTCATTTTGGTGCAATATGGACACGCGACACGTTCCGAATTAATAAACTTTTAATAAATTACAGAACAGCACGAGCCGAAAGCGGCGTGCCTCACGCCTATATGTTCCCAGAACGGACACTGCACTAGTAATACAAAACACACTGGGCTGCATTTCCCAAAAGCTTCGTAAGCCTAAGAAGTTCATAAAAACGATAGTATGATTGATCTCAATATTACGGTCTGTTTCCCAAAAGCGTCGTAACTTAAGTAGCACTTGAAAATCATCGTAGATCTACGTGTGCTCCGTAGTACGGTAATCGTAAAGCCCTAAGTGCATCGTAAGAAGACCGATTTATACGGTCACCTGCAGGACAATTGGCAGATTGCACCTTTAACTTTATTTAAGTGCAATGTGATTATAATATAAAGATTTTATTGTACTTTATTGTACATTTTATTACTCGTTTTTTGTTGTTGTTTTAAATGAATTTATACATGAAAAGGAATTAAAAAGGGCTGAAAAGGGGAGTGGGGGTACCGGCACTTCTTTTTATTCACTTCAAGCACTGTCGTTTTGGATAAAAGCATCTGCTAAATGACTAAATGTAAATGTAAAAATTACAATAGTTAATTAAAACCAGTTTTTTTTTTACTATGATGGCCAGATTATGTGATGTTGTCATATTGTAATCGTTGGATACAGCTAAGAAGATGAATCACCATTATGAGTAAGTACTAGAACTTCTTCACTACGAGATCAAATGTTCCTTGCCGTTTTCCTCTCTGTCCAGGACGGCTGCCTTCCGCTGATGCTGGCTGTCAAAGCCGGGAATGTTTTGATTGTTCGGGAACTCCTCTCCAACCAAGCAGAACACCAGCTCAGAGCCGTGAAGGCGGTAAGCGTCACATGACATTACAAACCAGGATGCATTCATGCGATCAAATCAAGTTATTTTTTTGCCTTTTAAGTCAAATAAGTAACCGTAATGCAAAACGCCTTTTCATATTATTTCCAAACTCCATTTGTGAAGTCAGCAAACAACTTGTTCTCAGTTATGGCATAAAGAATAATCAGATAAAAAGCTCTGAATGCTATGATTTAGCTGGTTTTAAGTGTCACCAGTGGACATTTTGAATCTGTTAGTGGCACTGGCGATTAACTCCTGGGAACCAGCGGGAAATGGAGAATGGGCCACAGCCAGAAACAGTCTGGTATGACCCTCGAGTGATTTTTCCCCCTGCTCCAGCAGGAGGATGATGAATTCGAGATGAAGGAGGGAGTCCATAGGGCACAACAGAAGGAAAAACACTGGGAGAAAAACAGAAACAGAACGGAGGGGAAACACACAATAAACTGTTTCGGTCTGAGATTCTGTTACACTTCCCTATGGCGAAGAATGAGGAGAACAGGAGTACATGAACAACAATAGTCTTTTAATCCAAAATATCCAGGAAGCACCACTTGGCAGATAGGCACACAGAAAACACAGGGGTTGACGTTCAAACTCCAACAAACACAAACTGAAAGGACTGGGGCTTTTAAACATAGGATAATGGGGAGGAACGAGATACACCTGGGAATCAAATTAACAATCAGGGGAACACAGGTGCTGTTAACACTAGTTAACAGAGAACACATGAGGAAGAAAACCACAACAAAAACAGTCCGGGGCGTGACACACATGCACACACGCACACATGGGGAAGTGGGCAGACATTTTTGCTGCAGTGCCGGGGGAGCCAATATCCTGGAAGCTACTTAAAATTTTAAGAGTCATTCATTTTTTTTTTTCAACATAATGGGAAAATAAAGATTGCATTTCTAAATATTTTACGTGTGTTTTTAAACTAGATTTTTAAAAGATTTTGGACATCCTCATTTTCCTTTGACCCATTATATCAAAACAGTGTTACAGTATTTTAGTGTCATAAATATAGTATTTATATAGTAATTTTGCATCTCAGCATGAATGTATCTGGTTTGCATTCTGATAGTTGAGTTGTGTTTCCAGGCGAATGGCGACACGGCACTTCATATCTGCTGCAGACAGAAAGATGTTGAGATGGCCAAAGTCCTGGTGGAGTTTGGGGCGAATCCGGACTCTCAGAATGTAAGAAACTCACACACACACACACACACACACACACACACACACACACACACACACACATTAGCATTTTATTTAAGTCCACTTGAAACAAATAATTTACGGGACATAAATATTATAGAAGCAGTTAAATACATGTACAAAATCATGAACCAGTGGCATGCAATAGGTCTTCACAATATTAAGCATATCGCTCAGTTGTTATGGGTATAAACAAAAGCATCTTTGCCGTATATGGCGGCTGCCTATGATAGAGGACAAAGCACAGTACTTTGCTAGCTGTTTAGCCCTCTTTCTGGGCATCCCAAGTTGTTGAAGCCCTCTTACAACCAGCCTGTGTGTATCCTAAGCTGCCAAATATAAAAACAAGTAATCAGCCCCTATAACCTATCTCTGAAATGGTATTTAAGAGTTTTTGATATTTAAAGACTTTAGTCATAAAAGCTTCCTCCATACTAGAGTCAAAGGTGCATGCAACTTCCAAAACGAACACCTCTACACTCCTCGATGATCAAAACGACATCTGGTGTATTACTAGACAAACATGAAAAGATTTCAGAGTTACCACTGCAATACTGAAACGTGGATGAATTTACACAAGAATGTTTGTATACTCTTGCTAAAGGTGATAAATGGTTTGATATGTCTTTCACTATCAGGTCCACCATTCTGTTGTGGCGTGCTATGTGCATTCCCTTGTAAACATGACAGCCATTCAGGATATGTGGCAGTGTTTCAGTGATCTGTTCTGTAGTATGATGCAAACAATGAGGAACCTGAGTTGTAGGAAACAAGATAGATAGAAAGGTTGAGTCTGGTAGGAAGAACTTGTCATCTGGCTTTTACTGTGAAAATGGCAGTGTCCTCACTGAGTGCAGTAGTCTTAAGAAGTGAGTGAGAAACAGAGTGATCAGTGAAGAGAAGACGTGCAAGTTTTCCCTGAAGGTTCAGTCCAGTCCGGTGTTGTTTTTGGTGATACTGATGTAAATCCATGAGAGTTTGCCGGGCACCTGCAGATGTTAGTGGGTGGTTATAACCAGTGTATGTGGCTGACAACTCCCTAACGTCTTTGTCATCATTATTCAGCATATTCAGAAGGTGGAAAATCCACATGCTGGTATAAATCCATATCACGTTTCATACCCCCAGCCCTCCTTTCCATTGGGGATGTACAATAATGTCACGAATAATGTCACAAGTGCTATGTGTATTTAGTCCAAACCACTTTCGCACTATAAGCTCACTGTTTTTGCTTAAAAATCTGCACCCCCATTCACTGCCATTATAAAGCTTGGAAGTGCCATTATAAAGCTTACATCAAATCCAGACATTATTTCCCTTGCAACAGTATGCCAGGTTTCTTTTATGCAAGTTATCATGTGCATTTTCCACCAAAATTATAAAGTCAATTTACCCGAATATGAGAGCCAGGAACAGAATAAAGGCCCTGATTTACTTCAAACAAAATCGAAGAACGAAATCATCAATCAAATGACGTAATTTCGAACAAAATCAGGCTGAAACGAAGTTCGTTTTGAGTTCGTTCCGGCAGTTCGAAATAGCTCACCAAAGCAAACTTTCGGGGGAAGTTCATTTTGGCTCCTAAACACCTTTGAGATACTACTGGTCCATGGCAGTTATGCAATTGGTGGGTGTTCTGAAACTCCACCTTGTTTGACGTGCATTTTTTTTTCCCGGTTCATTTCTCATTCAGCAGAGGTCATGCAGGAAAACAACATCTCCTAGTCACTATCAACATGAACACACTGGAGTCTCGAATAGATGAGCTGCCACAGATGTATCCGCACCCGTATGATCACTTGCAGAGAGACTTTAAAGATTCAGAGAAAGCATTTAATTCCTAGAAAGAAATTGCAACAAAGATTGGGGCCAATGACCCGGAGTTATGCAAAAAATGACGTAGAGAAACGTCAGATGCAAGTTTTCCAAAACCATGAAAAGAATGAAAGGAAAGAGTAAAGATATAAGGTAGCAAGTACCAAATACATGTGTTTCAAATAAATGTTACACCATACTGCTGCTGCTGCGGTTGTTGTTCTTTCAATAAGCAAATTTAAAAAGTATACAATAAATGAAATGCCATTTGTTTTTTATCAAATCATGACACCACACAAAATATAAAAAGGTGTAATTATATATTCAGTTTAATAAAATAAATGAACACTAATAAAATAAAGCAACAAACAGGTTTGTGTTATTGCAATGACTCCAATATTTTTCCACATCATGCTAAAGTTTTCAGACTATGAGCTATTCACACTTAAAGAGTGATTATGGGAATAGTATGATTCTTTTGTATTGCAAACATGATACTTGACTCTGAACTGCTGCTAATCATTATTCTTCTGTCTATAATATTCTGACCATTGGGGCCCGTCACACACCTAGATTGCCTACACTTCATCGTTGTTGTGTTTAGGGCATACGCTCGAGCGTCGTGACACGTTTACATTAATCTACACCCCGCCTCCAGCAGCGAATGCAACAGTATACCATCGCTCAGCCATTTCGAACTTCTGTTCGCCCCCAAACAAAGATTGAAAATGAACTTCATTTAAAGTATATCAGGGCCTTAAAAGAACAGATTTGATCTCACTGAGAGCTTCCATAAGAAAGGACACAAGACAATGACAGAAGTGTTGATGGAGTTAATGGACAGAAATGAGAAAATGGATTTTGGCTGATTTTGTACCCAAGGGCCTTGTTGACATTTTTGGCGCCTTTTGATTGCTCACCAATTATGTCTCTATGTTAATGGTTTCCCCCCGGGGGAAAGGATAGAAGGGGAAGAACGTCTCAAAAGCATCCGGGACAATTAACCCTGTATAAATGGAGACAAACAGTGTGATTGCTGATCACATTAGCCACATCCTGTCTAGATAACCTACTAGTATTCATATGCTGTTATAGTTATTTATTTATTTATTACAATTTTTAAATTAGCCTTTATTTTTACACTTTAATTTTTCATTTTAATTTATTTTTAGTATAATTTTTTTTATGGGCTTCATAGTTATGAAAGTTAACTACTTAAAATTAATAAATAAAATAAAATAAAATAAAAACTTTCAGCTAGTTGCCCATGAGACATTTGATTTCAGTAGTACTTAATGTACTAAAATAACTAAAACTAAAATTTAAATAAAAATAATTAATTATTCAAATATAGACATTAATCATAATAAACACATAAAAATGTATAAAAATGACAAAAACACAAACAAAATTACTATTACATTAACTAACTATGGAAAATATAAGAATAAAAACGCATTCAAAATATTAATAAAAAAATATAACAGTATATCATTTTATTACTATTAAGGTCTGATTTATTTTTATTTCAACTTTAGCTTTTATTTATTTGCAGCAATTTTAGTGCTTCAATTTAAACTAAATGAAAATGTTGCCTTGGCAGCTAACTAAAATAAGTTACGTTTTCCATCTAATATTTATATTTTATTTCACTAATTTCAGATGTGAATCTGCCCAGAGGAAAATATCATTGCTTAGATGTTGCACTTTCATAGTTAAGGAGACTAATAACTTTCATATTTTAGTCATTTTGTGGGCAAGCAAGAATCTGCCAAGAATATTCTGCGTCTTTGTCACTGGTGTTTGTTCTTAATTCCACATTGTTTGTTTTGTGAAATCATAACTGAACAGTGTCCTGCTCAGTATGATGTGCAAATGTTTCTTTTCTCCATAGGGACATGTTTGAATTGTAGCATTTAACCCAACGGACCAGACTTTGATTACTGATTCTAGGAGAGCAATGCACAGTTTGAGACATAAGTCAGATCTTATCTGAAGCTCCGGAGGAAATTGATTCGCTCCATTTCATCTCATTGTTGTCTAGGAGAAAGAACTTTGTATGTTAGAGTGATCTTTTTAAACGAGATTTCTGTTCTCATCCAAGTAGTTGTGTGTTTTCATGTTTTAAAACATGACAAGTAAGATTTCATTTCTTTTGCACATATTTTTTTTTAAATTTATTTATTTAGAGAGAGAGAGAGAGAGAGAGATTTTCATTTAGCATTTTTTAGTAAATTTTGTTGTTGCCATTTTTATTAGGTTTTGTGTGTGTGTGTGTGTGTGTGTGTGTGTGTGTGTGTGTGTGTGTGTGTGTGTGATTATATAGGTTTTATTTCAGTTTTAGTTTAGGTTATTTTAGTACTTTAAATAAAAAAATAAAGTAAAATTAGAAATGTTGCCTGGGTATCTAACTAATATATATATATATATATATATATATATATATATATATATATATATATATATATATATATATATATATATATATATATATATATATATATATATATATATATATATAAATACAGATTACAGATATAAATACAGATTTATCTGCTCAACCAGTCACAGCACACCATTCAAAGGATTCAAGGATTCAAAGCGTTTATTGTCATATACCCAGTGAGAAAAACAAGTTTCCCTGAGCAATGAAATTCTTACTTTGCTGTCCACAATGAATGCCAAGACAGTGCAAAACTATACATACACAAACTGTGCACTATACAAACTATACACGCATACATTGTAAGAAACATAATAATAAAAACTATGCTGCAGTAGTAGGAATGTAGACTATGAAAATAGAAGTATAGATGTATATCGTAGACTATGTATAATAAAGACTATGTATATCTATATATGCAAGGATAGAGTAGGAATATAGAATGTGAAAAATAGAAATATAGATAGAAATATAGATGTCATTTATAGTGCATTTATAGTGCTATTAGACTCTTAAACAGGTAGCTAGCTCGTGGACTTATCTATCTCAGAGAACAATCGGTTCAAATTGATTCATCTCATTGAACATTTGTAATGTTTTTGCTGTTATTACTACCATTGTATATTTGTTAATATTACTCATGTGGCCTCATCTCAATTTGCACATTTGTTACTGTTACTGCTGCTATTGTTATCATGCAGTTGCTCTCAATTTGGACGTTACTGCACTATTGTTTTTTGCACATAAGTTATTACTGTACATTCGCATATATAAAGCTTTAAATACACTCCACATCTAGTTTTCCTCATCTACTTTGTAATTTGTGATCAACAAACAAGGGCTGCACGATAAATCGCATGTGATTGTCATGTGCATCTCGTCGGTAAAGCCGGTTCTGTGATTAATAGTACCGATAAATCTCCAATACGTGCTTTTAGATGGAGTGACATTTAATACACAGAGCCGTAGATCACTGACAAGCTGCGCTATATCGCGTTCATTAGATGAATCGCATTCGATTATGAACATGATATTGCGTAGCTTGTCAGTGTTAGTGTTTTTATTAATGCCATTTATGTTTTTGTTAATACAGCACATAGCACTAGTCAACTAAATAAATGTAACATGGCAAAGATGAATGCACTTTTGAAAGTTGCAAGTTGAAATATTCAGAAAGTACTGATACACACACTGAAATTATTTTACCAAGTTTTATGACAAAAGCAAACAAATAAAATTAGCAGCACAATGCACTTTTTATTTACCTAAACAGTGAAATAAAACATTTTAAAAAAATTATGGCCAGATTTTAAAACTTTTCTGAAGACATTATGCATTCACACAAATAATGAAATCATATATTCTAAATAATTTCCCTCAGCAGTCTGCCTTCAGTCATTTTTTCACACAAAACGAAACTATGTGTTGCGCCTGCATGAGACTCTTAATAACTTTGATAAAAGCTGAACTGTATTTACTGTGAGTTTTTCAAATGCGCTATAATCAAATACGGGTTTAATGATAATTAAAATACATAACGGGATCATTAAAATAACCTCAGGGCCGATATGTCAATATGTCTACTGGTAGCTCGCGAGCGACGTGTTGGAGACCCCTGCATTAGAGCATCCAAATGTGCTTCATCTTCAGACACACACACACACACACACACACACACACACTGTTACGGAATTATGTGTAATTGTGTATATTATGTTTTGATTCTGTATATTGCGTTTAGTTTTGGTATATTTTGGTTGTTATCTCTGTGTGTGTTGTTTGTTCTAAGCAGGATCCTGTGATCAGTTGCAGGATGACTCCACCTCTCTTTGTAGGAATTGAATCGTGATGATTAATGAGGTTTTATAACCACCTTTTCCGCTCTCTGTTGTTGAACTGTGATTCCGGGCCAAACGCACTTCTCCTGTTTCCTCTCCAGCCACCAGACCAGCTTTACATATTATTCTGACTCTGTGGCATTCGTTTTCTTTTCAGAGATGATGTTTGTAGTGTAGACCTGCCCTTTTCTTTGAAATTACATTCGCTCTGTTTCTGTTAGTGTAGTTGGGGAAAATTTGTTGTATTTTGAATTGGATATTTGTAGGGAAGTTAGCTTTGATTTTCTTTCGTTTAGTACTTGTTTTGTTTGTTATTTTGGGCCTTGGGTCTTCCTGAAGATAATACACCTACTGGTTTGTTTTCTGGAATTTCTCAATTGTATTATTTATTTCCTTAAACCTCTTTTTTTTATCTTAATAAAACATTAATTGTTTTCTTGAATCTTGGGTCAGTGGTTTATTCTATTAAAAAAAATTTTTTTTTTTTTTTTTTTTTGGTCTGACGACTGGGTGGGAAGGCATTTTTCTTTTATTTATTTGTAATACACACAAACACAAACACACACACACACACACACACACACACACACACACACACACACACACACACACACACACACACACACAGGCTGAGATTATTTGAAACATGGAGACCAAAAAGGAGAAACTGAGCTTTGCAAATTTACAGAACATATGAGTCAATATTGTGCTGCTGTTTGGAAAACAATATTGTGTTTTCATTTCTGTGTGATTTCTCTAACTGGAATGGACAGAGTGGGGTTGAGCTAATTACCCAAAATGCCTTGTTTCTGTACAGAATGAATGGCAGACTCCTCTGCACATCGCCGCTCTGGAAGGAGACGAGAACATGCTGAAGTTTTTATACCACTGCAAGTCCAGTCCCCACATCTTAGACAAGGTGAGACAGAATACACAAAGAGAGGAAATATACAAGAGAAATTATTATAATTGAACAGTCGATTCAATTGTGAAGACAGCCCATTTATCTACAAGGATTCCCAAATGTTTTTGTCAGTTGAAGCCCTTTAATCTGTATATTAATATTGTATAATACTATATACAGCTCTGGAGAAAATTAAGTTTCTCTGGATTTACTAGGCATGGGTTTGAGTAAAATGTTTATTTTTGTTTTATTCTATAAATGTCTGACAACATTTCTTCCAAATTTCAAATAAAAATAATGTCATTTAGAGCATTTTTTTATTGCATGAATGACAGCTGGTCAAAATAACAAATGTTTTCATTTACTGTGATCTAGATTTCTTAACTCTTCTAAAGGGAAATCATTGGTATGGTAAACATGTCTGAAAACATGGCATCTTTTTTTGTTATTTTGACCAACTGTCAAAGAATGCTACATTTTTGTTTCAGATTTGGAAGAGATGTCATCAGTAGTGTACAGAATAAAACAAATTAAATTTCACTCAATCACATAACCATAAATTGTAAATCAAGATTTTTTTTTTTTTTTTTTTTTTTACAGTTTTTGTTAAAAAAATAATAAAATGTTTTAAGTATTGTTTTTATATCTAAATGCATTCAAATTGCCTTCAGGAAATTAAATAAAGACCAACTAAACTCGACAACACTTAATATTTCAATAATTTAACAGTCCTCATGTTCACGGTTCACTGATGTCCATAACATGCAGGCAAGCATATAAAATATTTAATCTTTTGCAGTAAGTGTTTTACATTTATTTAATTATTTAGAAATTAATTTTTTTAATTATTACATTTTAGTAGCATTTTACTTTTATTTAAAATGTATTTTTATTTTAATTTAATTATAAATGTTTTATTATTTTTTTAATATTACTTTTTTGTGATTGAACGAGTTTTATTTTTAATTATTGTTTTTTTGTTTATTTTACATTTTTATGATTTTATTAATTTTCAGTTTTTTCTACAATTATTTATTTTAATTTGACATTCTTTATGATTGAATTAATTTTCAGTAAGTTTTTATTTTTTTATTTTATTTTACATTTTTGTTATGCAATATTTCCAATAAGTATATTATAAAAAAATTTTTGTTTACAATTTTTTAATTTTTAAAATATTTTTATGATTGAATTCATTTTCAGTTAGTGTTGTATTGGTTTTTAATTGTATTGCATTTTTATTGATTTGATTTAAATTTTTTAAACTTTTTTTGTTTCATGTCTCTCTTTCTCTTGTGTTTCAGATGGACAGATCACCTCTGCTCATCGCCGCAGAGCAGGGACACACCAACGCAGTCGAGATCCTCACTGAGAAGTTCAAGTCATGTGTGTCAGCAAGAACAAAGGTGATCCACTTTGATTAAATGCAAAAAAAAAAAATTAATTAAATTAAGTATAAACTCCATCAACTGACCCTTAAAAATGCTTAAGAAAAACAGACACGAATGAGCTGTCCTACACTAAGCGTATGGAGGTATAAAATGAATGACGAGCAGCTCAGATCATTTGATATAAAAAATACTGAGATCTCTGACTTGCAGACTTGCAGACTTTTTTTGTGCACAGTTTGAGACGTTGCTGTGAAACTCTGGAGGAGACGTGCATGCGTGAGATTACTGGGGTCTGTTTCCCAGGAGATTTTCAGCAAATGTTTCCATTTGTTTTCAAATGAATATCATTGCTGTCTAGAATAAAAGCAACTGAAGAGATCTCATATGTTTTTTTTGTTTTTTTTTTCGTTATGTCAGTGTGTTGTAATCTGTGAAGATGTTACTAATGTATCTCTCCCGGATGATCCCGTACAGGATGGCAGCACACTTTTGCATATCGCATCTCAGTGTGGTCACCCTGCAACCGCTCTCACGTTACTGAAGAAAGGCGTCTTGCTGCACATGCCCAACAAGGTACTGAACACATCAGTGAAATTCATCTATATCAGTAGACTGATTATCACAAGCTTGAATGCTTGGACCCAGATGTTCAAAATAATTCAGTTGTATTTCAGCTGTCAGACTGGCTTAGATCTTGAAAATTGTTTGTTCTAAAGAAGAGAAAAGTTTCTGAAATCAGATATCGGATTAGATTACATACTCACACAGCTTTTGATTCTGGATCAAACCTTTAGTATTTGTTGTTTAAAACTTTTTAATAAGATTAAAATAATAAAAAAGATTATTGGAGTAAGAAAACACGATCGCAATCCTTCTGCTTCAGTGTAACATGCAATTTCTTTGTGATTATTTGTAAATTTACCTGCTTGAGTCTCTGAATGAAAATAGTTTCAAAGTAAATCCTACAGTTGTGGTCAAAATTTTACATAGACTTTACAGTATCTGCAAAATGCATATGTAAACTTTTGAACGGGGTCATTTTTATAAATTCAACTATTATTTTCTCTTGTGGACTTATGTGTAAACATCTTATTCAGTACAAAATAAAAAAAATAACATGTATTTTGTACGATCCCTCTTATTTTGGTAAAAGAATTTACATTTTGCTAATACTTGTCACTCTATGTTGCTCACAAACAAATGAAGATGAAGAATAGTGATGGGACTGGTGATACAGTGGCTCCGATGCAGTTTTCAAAGCACTGTTGTATCACACACTGTGCCGATGCTTGTATCGAAATGACAGCATCACGTGATGGATGATGTTTGAAGCACTGAACGCCATGCAGTATTGGAAGATTGGGACAGCTGGTTTGAAAAAATTGGCTCTTCGTAACCCCACTTGATGTAAGGGACTGTAACCTCGACATCAGACAGAAAGTCAGTCATGTTTTATAGCTGCATGCACAACATAAAGGTCAAACAATATTTTTAGCAGCTACCTAGGTCAATTATTAACTATGATCACATGCTTGTGTATATTATTGATCAATATGTGAATCTGTTGACCAGACTACACATGACACGAGTTAACTTATTATATCAGATTAGTTAAAACTGTACTGATTCCAGACTGATTCCACTCTTGTGTGTCACGGACTTCCAAAACTCGGTATGGTCACGTGATTTTGCGCTGTGATTTGTTAGATATGTTGGAGAAAACAAGTCTGACCACCAGATGTTGCTAATGTGCATTGTGTTAAAAGCTTCAAGTAATGAACATTTTTTTCCGGCACAGTTTGGTGAAAGCCTCAGAAATGATGAAAAGCCTCAATTTGATGAAAGTTCAAAAAGCCTTGGTTTACCATCACTAAAGAAGAAGTTTTAGAAAGTCTTATAAACAATCCAACACACAGGGTAACATACGAGACCGGGCCACAAGAACTGAAAGCACAGGAACTTATAAAAATACACAAGATAATGAGGTGACACAGATGAACTAGCAAATCAAATGGTTAACCATAGTGACAGATGCGGTTGTGGCTAGAAGGGATCCAGCTCCAACTGGAAACTAACAATGAAATGTAATTTTGTGTTTTATTAACATCTACACCTACCCGAACCCGAAACCTACCCCTTACAATAATGAAAAAAATAGTAATTTTTGTTGTACAGTGTGACAAAAATTACGAGGTATTGATGTGCACATGCCCAGTAGAGCCATACGTATCCCTTCTAGCCTTAACCGACAAAATGCAGACAGGGGAATGGTGCAAGCAAAAACTGAAAAAAGTCCAAACTGAACTGAATACTGCAAAGTGTATGTAAAATTTGGACCACAACTGTATACCTTTTTTTTTTCAGTGTTATTTACCATTATAGTATTTACTAATATTTCAAATGGTCAGATTTGGGTATTTCAGGAACAAAATTATGTAAGAATTGTAAAAAAAAAAAAAAGAAAGATAAAGAATTGGTCAAATAGTACAACACTGGTATCATGGTAGTTTATATACATATTTATTTATATTTCACTTAATTTGTTTAAGTATTGCAGTGATAAATTAGGTAAAGTAAAAAATAAAAATAAAAAAGGTAATAAATAAATAAATAATTTTTTTTACTTTTGTCCCCATAAAATAATCCCCCAAACAACTGTCTATATCAAGCAAAAACTCTCTCTCTCTCTCTCTCTCTCTCTCTCTCTCTCTCTCTCTCTCTCTCTATATATATATATATATATATATATATATATATATATATATATATATATATACATAATACAGGTGCATCTCAATAAATTAGAATGTTGTGGAAAAGTTCGTATATTTCAGTAATTCAAGTCAAATTGTGAAACTCGTGTATTAAATAAATTCAATGCACACAGACTGAAGTAGTTTAAGTTTTTGGTTCTTTTAATCATGATGATTTTGGCTCACATTTAACAAAAACCCACCAATTCACTATCTTAACAAATTAGAATATGGTGACAATCAAAACACCTGCAAAGGTTTCCTGAGCCTTCAAAATGGTCTCTCAGTTTGGTTCACTAGGCTACACAATCATGAGGAAGACTGCTGATCTGACAGTTGTCCAGAAGACAATCATTGACACCCTTCACAAGGAGGGTAAGCCACAAACATTCATTCCCAAAGAAGCTGGCTGTTCACAGAGTGCTGTATCCAAGCATGTTAACAAAAAGTTGAGTGGAAGGAAAAAGTGTGGAAGAAAAAGATGCACAACCAACTGAGAGAACCACAGCCTTATGAGGATTGTCAAGCAAAATTGATTCAAGAATTTGAGTGAACTTCACATTAGAATGGACTGAGGCTGGGGTCAAGGCATCAAGAGCCACACACAGATGTGTCAAGGAATTTGGCTACAGTTGTCGTATTCCTCTTGTTAAGCCACTCCTGAACCACAGACAACATCAGAGGCGTCTTACCTGGGCTAAGGAGAAGAAGAACTGGATTGTTGCCCAGTGGTCCAAAGTCCTCTTTTCAGATGAGAGCAAGTTTTGTATTTCATTTGGAAACCAAGGTCCTAGAGTCTGGAGGAAGGGTGGAGAAGCTCATAGCAAAATTAATTAAAGCAAAAGGAGCCCCTACCAAGTATTGAGTACATGTACAGTAAATGAACATACTTTCCAAAAGGCCAACAATTCACTAAAAATGTTTTTTTTTTTTTTTTTTGGTCTTATGAAGTATTCTAATTTGTTGACCAAAATCATCACAATTAAAAGAACCAAAGACTTAAACTACATCAGTCTGTGTGCATTGAATTTATTTAATACACGAGTTTCACAATTTGAGTTGAATTACTGAAATAAACGAACTTTTTCACGACATTCTAATTTATTGAGATGCACCTGTAAATATTTATATATATAATTCTAAAAATGATTTTTAATAATATTTTGATCTGGTCATCTCTTCCTGTTTACTAGTTAGAGCATGAAATAAACATTAATGAACATCAGAAGGTATATTTTAACCACAGAAAGTAGTCAATACACACCATTTTTCAAGTTCAAATCCACCAAAGTTAATCTACTCTCCTGTCTGGTTTGTTTGTCGGACAAAACGGCAGATTCGGCGATATGATTGGTCAGATTGCCTGTCAGTCAAACTCTCTGTGAAGAGTCAGTTGCATCCTTATTGCATGTATATTTGTCATTTTTCTTTGTTCATTGTGGGTCAGATGAGAAATCTGAATATTTAAAGAAATAGAAAATAGAAAGGGATGGTTTTATTATTTTATTGTGCTGTTTCTGTCTCTTATAAAAACATTTAAAGTGGTCTAATGATGACTGTTCTGTCTGTTGTTCATTATATAGCCTGCACTTTGATATGTGACTCCTTTTAGAGCTCTGGTAGTCCAGACTTGGTCATCTGAAAAAAAGTGTTTCTGGATCAGGGCGATCCAATCCAGTGCTGCTTTGAAAAAATCTCATTATCCTTCACTTTAATTGCATTATATATTTTTGCACTATAAGAATAAAATTCAGTGCATGAAATACTTTGCAGTAAACTGAATTCCTTGCATTATAGGACTTCCAAATTCAGATAATTTTGATCCAGATTAAACTCTTTTGAACAATTAAACCTTGTTTTGCCTTTTAACTCTGTTTAGATCCAAATTGGCCTTGGGTAATCTTATTTATATAATGTGGATGTTGTGTGATGTTGTGCAGTCAGGGGCGTTTTGTCTTCATGCTGCGGCTAAGAGAGGCCACACGGCTGTAGTGAAAGCTCTGCTCGAGAAGGGGGCACTTGTGGATGGCATGTCTAAAGACGGACAGACGGCGCTTCACATCGCGGTGGAGAACTGCAAGCCGCAGGTGGTGCAGTTGTTGCTGGGTTTCGGAGCAAATGTGCAGCTCAGAGGAGGAAAGGTAAGAAAAACACACCTGTAAGGATCTGATTTATCATGAAGACATTTCCATCAGAGTTCAGTGAGGTGTTATTTAAAGGGGTCACATGATGCTTTTTTAAAGATCATTATTTTGTGTATTTGGTGTATCAGAATATGTTGACATGCTTTAATTATTTTTCAAATACTGTACATTATTGTAGGTCCTTTATGCCCCGGCTCTCTCAAATGCGTAATTTTCTTCAAAGTCCCTCCTTCTGACAAGTGCAGTCTGCTCTGATTGGCCAACTGACCCAGCTCATTGTGATTGGCCGAACACCGCAAGCCCTCGTCAGAAATGTAACGCCCCTTTCCATAATCACGAGATTCATCTTTCAAAATAAATGTAAAGACAGTTAATAATATCCTTAGTTTTACCATCAGTTCAAGCTCGAAGAGTCGCATGACAGACACAGTGATGAAGCTCGTATGTGTTTGCAGTACACAAGCCACAGTCGGTTAAGACAGCTGACTCCACTGTTTGACTGTCTCTCTCTCTCACACACGCACGCACACACAAAAAATAGCAAATACTTAAACTAATAACAAAACATACAGCTGATTCAGAAGTGCCAGATTGTCGTAGCAAAGTCAAAGTTACCTCCTCTCCTAGGTTCACGAAATGGTCATCCATAAAGTCCACTGCTGTTCTGTGGTAAGTAATCTTAAAGCTTCCTAAATGCATCTACTTTCAGAAAGCCAAATAAAGTGAGGGACTTAACTTTGATAAAGAATATCTCTTTGGATTTGAGACTTTAGTCTTTGGAACTTTACAGATCTTCTTCATGCACCAAGAGCTTGTAACACTCCAAAGAGAAAGGAAAAATTGAAATCGCATTATATGACCCCTTTAAAAGCATCATCTTAACTAACATTAAAGAAATAGAGGTAATGCTTAACAATAAGGCCCCATTAGTTCATGCATTAACTTACAATGATGCATTTGTAACAATACATTTGTTAGATTATTTATATCTTAACTGTTCATTGTTAGTTCACTTTAGCTCAGATCTATTAAATAGTATTAACAAAAACATCTTTTAATTTTAATAATGTATTATTCAGTTCAGTTATTAGGTTATGCCAATACAGCATTTCTCATGTTAATTTAGTTTAACTACTAAAATAACTGAAACTAAAACTGAAACCAAAATTAATTATATTAATTTTTATTTTATATTGAAATTAATTATATGTTATTTTATATAGACACATTAAACATAAAAAAATTATGTAATTTTATATAGACAAATTAAAAATATGAAACCGAAAAACTAAACCATAAAATTACTGTTACATGAAATAAAATAAACATTAACTGAAATAAAATATAATATAAAAATATATATATTAAAAAAAGCAGTTTTTTTAGCTAGCTGCTAAAGCAACATTTCTTATTGATGTACTAAAATAACTAAAACTGAAATTGAAAAAATTATAAACACATACATTCATAAGCATAAAAAAAACTAAAACTATAAAAGTGTTGTTAGTTGAAAAAAAATGTTAACAGATATACAATATATTTAAAAAACTTAATTTAATACTAAATTTAATACTAATTACTAAAACTAAACTGAAAATTGAATAATAATAAAATAACAAGCACAAAATAAAATGACTAAAACAATACAAAAATTCAAATTAAAATGGAAAATATAAAAATAAAGCTAATTAAAAATATTGATAAAACCATTATAGTATCTCAATAAATCTAAAATAATACTGTTATTAGTAAATATTGAAATTAACATTAACTGAAATTAATATACACAGTTAATGTATATATAACATACATTTTGGGGTTGTTCATTGTTAACAAATGGAACCTTATTATAAAATGTTATATAATAATTATTTTCGCCCATTCATGTTTTTATATATTCCATGGAACACAAAAGGAAAACATTTGAAGGTTTTTTGAAGTAGAAAGCTTTGATTTCAGGTCCAGTAAAGTTTGGGCTGCATCGTTATGCAAATTATAGCTGTTTTGCAAAGTGTAAAAAGACAGTGAAGAAGTTTTATCGGTTTATGAAATTTTACAGCGAATGAAAGGAAACCCTTGGTTCATGTGTGCATCTTTTATAAAGGCGCGAGAAACCCCTTTGCACATCGCAGCCAGAGTGAAGGAAGGTGAACAGGTGGCTGAAATTCTTCTGAAGAGCGGAGCAGATGTGAACGCAGAGCAGGAGGTCAGTTAAAAGAGGGGTGTCACCTCTTCACTGTGTTTAACAGAGTTAAAACTGACATTAAAGGGATACTCCACCCCAAAATGAAAATTTGGTCATTAATCACTTACAACCATGTCGTTCCAAACCCGTCAAAGCTTTTTTCATCTTCGGAACACGATTTAAGATATTTTGGATGAAAACCAGGAGGCTTGTGACTTTCCTATTGACTGCCAAGTAACTTACACTGTCAAGGTCCAGAAAAGTATGAAAGACATCATCAGAATAGTCCATCTGCCATCAGTGGTTCAACCATAACATTATGAAGCGATGAGAATACTTTTTGTACACCAAAAAAAAAAGACTTTATTCAACAATTTGTCTCCTCTGTGTCTCTCTGCATCACTGTACCGACATTTTGGAGAATATCCGCTGAACGCAGGCACCGTACGCTCTTCTGTGTCAGCCGCGATCCACAGATGCGCTGTTTTCGTTCAAATCAAGGATGCTCCGATCGATCGGCCGAGAGCGGTATCCACCGATAATCACATTTTATGACTCGATCGGTACTCACTTCACTCGGCCGATCTCACGAACCAATCGCAATTTGATGACGTCAACGCGTGAGGATGTACATGATGTGTGGGGACATAAATGGTTTGGCACCGCAGTCATGTCATCGCCGGTGTGGAAATGCTATGACATTTCGAGAAACATTGAAAAAATCATTTGTCATGTATGTTTGGTATGATGATATGATGAATGGATGGTTAATTTTTAACAGCTTTAACTGCTGTGTTTTGTTGTTTCTGTTGTTGTTAAAATAACCGTGTCATCTGCAGCTCTTTGGCACTGGCGTGCATCCGGAGAGAGAGAGAGAGAAAGAGAAAGCACACGGAGCTAAAAGGGCTTGAATAAAGCGCGTTTGTCTTCTGATAAAAATACTAGAAGATATAGCTCTGGAAGATATTTACCATAAACGACTCTGAGCGCTTGTTATGTTCTCCGCTCTGCTGTTTTGACGTGCTGCTCAATTAAAATGGTGCTGTGTTTCGGCTCATGATCCGTATTCTCGTCACTTCATAAAATTCAGATTGAACCACTGATGGCAGATGGACTGTACTGACAATGTCTTTCATACTTTTCTGGACCTTTACAGTGTAAGTTACTTGGCAGTCTATGGGACAGTCTCAAGCCTCCCGGTTTTCATCCAAAATATCTTAAATTGTGTTCCGAAGATGAACAAAGCTTTTACGGGTTTGAAACGACATGAGGGTAAGTGATTAATGACAACATTTTCATTTTGGGGTGGAGTATCCCTTTAAAACAGCGTTTCCCTCTCTGCTCAGAATGGAGAGAGTGCTGTGCATGTAGCCGCGCGTCACGGTGCTCTGGAGATGATACGAGCGCTGATCCAGGAGGGCGGAGACGTGACCTGGAAATCTAAGGTACTTTATTAAACATCAGTCCTGGAGAAATACTGTATTTTTAAGGGAGAAAATACAACAACAGCAAATTAAATAATAAATGATACAATTGTATTATTTTATAAAATGCTATTAATTATATTACTTATTAATATTTCTTATTATTTTATGCATGAACTAATGTTAACTTTTGCAGTTTTTAATGTTAAAAATGTATTAGAATATGTAAAAAATAACATTAAACAAGATTAATAAATGCTGGAAAAGTACTGTTCAAATTTGTTTTTTGTTAACAATTGCATTAACTAATGTTATTACATACATGTTCCTTAAAACTGTATACTAAAAACTGTAATCAAACACTTGGTGGTTCCCATTGACTTACATAGTAGGAAAAGAAATACTATGGAAGTCAATGGGAACCACCAACTGTTTAACATAAATCTTCAAAATATCTTCTTTTATGTTAAACATAAGAAATAAATTTTGTTTATATTTATTAATTTAACCCCAACTTTAAAAAAGCTATACTAAAATGTATTTATATATATATATATATATATTTTTTATTTAGTAAAAATGTCCTGTTCAAAAGTTTTTTTTTATTTTGTATTGTATTCTTTAATATTTATTAATTATGCCCCCAACTTTGAAAAAGCCATAAGATTTATTTATTTATTTAAAATGTCCTGTTTGATATTTCTTTATATTTTATATATTTTTTTAATTGTATCCTGTATATTTTGTTCATATTCATACTTTTTAATTCAAACCCCAACTTTAAAAATAGCCATACTAAGATTTCTTATTTTTTAATTAATTAATGAATTTATTTATTTAAAATATCCTGTTTGAAAGATATTTATATTTAGTTTTTTGTGTGTGTGTGTGTGTGTGTGTGTGTGTGTGTGTGTGTTTTATTCTGTATGTTTTGTTTTTTGTGTATCAATTCAACCCCCAATTTTTTTAAGCCCTACTAAGATTTATTTATTTATTTATTTGGATTTTCACACTTTTTGTCTTCTCTTGTAGGAGATTTAATTTAGTTTGCAGTCACTTTTTGGAATTATATACCTATATTATCCAAGTCTGAATCTGTATTATTATTTTTGTGAAGGTTGGTGAAAACCCTCTCCACGTTGCGGTGCGTCACTGTCATGCTCACGTGGTGGAGGAGATTTTAAACACTCTGACCAATGAGAGAAGCCGTCAGGAGGCAGAGCTCTGTGTGCGTGAAGGGAACCAGGTCAGACTCACAGATCAATGAGAACACATGTTAAACTACAAAAGCACCAGAGACAAATGAATCCCAGCATGATTTTCTTGTGTTTGGCGCCCCTGCAGAAGGGCGAGACGCCGCTGCACCTGGCAGCCGAGCTCAGGAGCGACGCCGTGCATCAGCCGGACGAGGACACCTGCATCATCAAGATCCTGATGGAGCATCACGCTGACGTCACTGCTGTCACCCGACAGGTGGGCTTTGTGCTGTTTGACAATAGATATTTTCACATAAAACTGGCATTGTGAACCTGTTGTTTGTTCAGAGTGGAGAGACGCCTCTTCATTACAGCGCCAGGGTGGGAAACACTGCCGTTCTTCAGGAGATGCTCAGTAACGTCCCCTCCAACCAGCTCCAGACCGCCATCAACAAACAGGCCAAGGTACAAATCAACAAAGAATCTGCCTTACATCTCAGAAAGATCTCGGAGTGATCCGAAACTGAATAGACTCAAATGTTTTCTTTTCTTGTACTTTATCCATTCTTTAAAACATGCATATGATCATCTTATAAAACATGCAAAAATGTGCTAATTAAGAAAGTGATTTAAAAAAATGAGTTGGTAACATTATTTTTACTTTATTTTTAAAAATCAAATGTAATAAAAGGGTTTCATATTGTGGTATAGATTTATACTATTATAGTTCTTTTTTGTTTTATTTTTTTTATTAGGTTTTATTTTTATATTTTCATTTTTCATTTTAATTTTAAGTGCTTTTGTCAATTTTTTTATGATTTTCTTTTTTTATTATTTTTATTTATTTATTTTTAGGTTTGTATTACGTTTTTATTTAATTTTTGTTTTAGTTTAAATTCCATTTTAGTTATTTATTTCCAGTTAGTAATTTTAGTGCTTCAACTTAACATTATTTAAGTTAGTTACCAGGGCAACATCAAATTTTTATTTATGATTTTCATCCAATATATTTATTTTATTTTATTTCAGCTTCATTAAAAAAAAAAGAAAAACTTTATTTAACAAAAATGTATTTCATATTTTTAGTTTTAGATTTAGTTATCAATAATAACCCTGAATGCACACATGTACTGTCAGCTCCACTGTAGGCAGTTTGGTCCATTAGTGTTTAAGTGTGTGTCTGTGTATGTGTTTAATTGTTGGTGTGTGTTCATATGTGTCGGACAGAATGGCTGGTCGCCGCTGCTGTTGGCTGCAGAGCAGGGTCACACAGAGGTCGTGAAGATCCTGCTGCAGAACAATGCCAGAGTGGACGTGTTTGATGAGGTCAGAGAGAAGATTAATCACTAAAGCAGCTTGTTTCTGCTGCGTTTGGATCAGTGCTATTTATTTACTGTTATGAATTACTTTTTATTTTTATATTTTCACTTTTCATTTTCATTTTACCTTACGTTTTGGTAATTTTTTTATGTACTTTTGTTATTTTTATTAGGTTTTTGTTTTTTATATTTATGTTTAGCTTTCATTTATTTTTCTCATTTATTTGATTTTATGTCATTTATTTGATTTATTAATTTTGAATTTTTAAATGCTTAAAGCATTTATTAATCTATTTAATGTGAATTTTATTTTTTCCATTGTTCTTACATACATTTTTAAATCTGTTAATGTTGGTTAATGTACTGTTAAATAACATGGAGGAAAAAAAACATGAACAGCTTTATTTTTAACTAAAATGAAAATAGATTTTGTTTGAATATTGTAGTTAGAAATAATTCTTTATAGCTGACAGTACCCCTGATAATAATAATAAAAATAATATGCCATATTAATTTAATTATAATAGTATGATATGATTTTAATGATATAATAAATGAATAAGGTTTAATATAAAATATTTAATAATTATAGTATTTTAGTACAGTTATTTTACAGTAATTGCTGTATTTATTTACCATGGTATGTACATGCTACTCCAAGAAACTTGTAACATAGTAACAGTATTAATTTGCTAGAAAAATTGTAGAAACAGTTTTCACTTAGATATTGCTAGTTTCACAATTTCACAATTACAAAGAATTAACACATTGTATTAAATGTAAAATTTCAAAGTATAGTAAAAAAAATATATATATATATTTTCTTATAAAACTCCAATTATCTTTGTTTTATTTACAACTTAAAAAAAAAATCACTTTTTACCAAAATCATTGTTTTCTGTTTACAATAATACTAAACAACATGCATGATGATTCTTTTCAATGTTGGAGAGTTTATATATACAGTATATATATATATATATATATATATATATATATATATATATATATATCAAGAGTTTGGTTCCACAATGAGAGTTTCCGCCAAAATCAGTTATTGTATCTGGTCGGTATTGAAAAGTCCGATTTTTAATTTTATGCAAAATGCGATATTTGCGCATAGTTATTTGGTCATGTTTTCTCCCTTTTTTTCCAAACGGCGACAAACGCCATTCTCCTTTCTCTGCAGAATGCGATATATCCGCTCAACCAATCATAGCACACCATTCCATGCACTCTAGACAATAACAACCAATCAGAGCTCTAGACAATTATGGCGGTGCTTTGAATACACCTGGCATCCTAGTTTTCATCATCTACTTTGTACTTTGTGATCAATAAACAAGGGATGCACAATAAATCGCATGTGATTGCCATGCGCATCTCATCAGTAAAGCCGGTTCTGTGATAAATCTCGATCACGTGCTTTCAGATGGAGCGGCATTTAATACACAGAGCCGTACATTTCTGACGAGTTATGCAATATCACGTTCATTAGATGAATCTCATTCAATTATGAATGCAGTATTGCCTAGCATGTCAGTTTAAGTGTTTTTGTTAATTCTATTTATGTTTTTGTTAATATAGCGTATAGTACTAGTTAACTAAATAAATGTAACATGGCAAAGATGAATGCACTTTTGGTAGCTAGTTGAATGTAAGGGAAACATCATTTTGGAATTTCTGTGCTCTAATGTGATATTGTTTATGTTCTTGTTCATGATGAAATTTTCTTTTATTGTTGTAATTAATTTATAGCAAACAAGATGACCCGCTGAATTAATTTTCGGAGCGATGACTGATGAGTGTATTTTTAGTCCAGTGCCTGTATATAAGATTAGTATTGACTAACTTCAGAGGCTGTCATATGTGGATCAACTTACTTTGTTGTGTATTTTCAACAGTTTCAATATGAAAAATAACTTTCATATTGATTCAATGGATTTATTGCATTTTAAAGAAAAAAAAAACTATCATGGATTTAATGCATTTTGGGGAAAAACATTTTTTTTATAATAAATATTTGAAAATCAAAATCTGGATTTGAATTTCTAATGTTATTATAACCTAAAGATGCTATGTGAAAGTTTGAAACAGAAAATAGTGGTTTTCATCTAGCCACTTTCTTGATAAAGAAAACACCTTTTTACTCAAATTAATCAAAATGGATTTATTGCTTTTATAATGGATTTACAGCTTTTTTGACCAAACTCTTTATATATATATGACCGCTCTATATATATAACATTTTGTGATATAATACCATTTTATTTTGAGACTTTCAGTTCTAGATTTTTTAATGGATCTGAATCTCTGTGTCCTGAAGAACTGCTTCAAAAATAATGAATTGTGGATTTATATTAAATGTCATCAGGAAGGGAAAGCCGCCATTCATCTGGCTGCAGAACAAGGTCATCAAGACATTGTGGACATTCTGCTGGCCCATAAGGCCTTTGTGAACACCAAGACCAAACTGGGCCTGACGCCTCTGCACCTCAGTGCTCAAAATGGCTCGGCGCAGCTCGTCAAGTTACTGGTGGAGACCCATCAGGCCAGTGTTGATGCTCTCTCTCTGGTAAGAACTGAAAGCTCTGTGCAGATATAATATGATCTTAAACCCAGAGATATTAAACTGAACGGCTCGTTTTCACAGAAAAAGCAGACGCCGCTGCATTTGGCAGCCTTCAGCGGACAGCTGGACGTTTGCAGCAGCCTGTTAAACCTGAAAGCTGACATCACTGCCACAGATATTGTGAGTGCAATGAGATGCATTAACTAATGTGAATAAGTGAAAACTTAAATGTAAAGTTATACCAAAATAAACCTTAAAATATTAATCAAAGTTCCTATTGTAAACCCTTGAACACAAGATTTGGTGAGATTAGTTCAAGTTGTCCACATAGATAATGCACCAGGCAGGTATTTGGTGGAAAATAACTTAATTCTCTTTATTTCTCAATAAGGTGAGGGTGTGGGGATGGGGAAAACTGAAACTAAAGCCTTTCTTCCTTCTGTGGTTGGTTCTTGGGGCAGCCGATCAATATCTCTGAAGGGAAAACAGAAGAGATGAATGGATAGTAAAGTGTTCAGGCTACTCATGACCCCACTGAGCTTCAATCCTTAAGAACTTGTCTTGTGACTGGGCTTAGGGCAATCCAGCATTCAGCATCTGCTCATCTACCCGATTGAGCCACTATTGAGGCCTCTCAGAATGAGCTTTATTGCCAAGTATGTTTACACATACGAGGAATTTGTTTTTGTGACAGAAGCTTCCACAGTGCAACAGAATGACAGCGACAGAACAAAAACAGATAATAAAAGAATAAAAAAATAGAACAAGTATGTAAGGAATAACAATATACAAATTGACAATTGTATGTGCAGGTATATTACAATAGACAGTTTTGAATGTACAGGTATATTATGTGCAAATTTAAAGTGTAGACTAAGTATGTGTGTTAGATAAATAAGTATATGTGTGTAAATAGTGGTGTGTGTTCCACATTTATTGTCAAGTGTTCATGAGATGGATTGCCTGAGGGAAGAAACTGTTCCTGTGTCTGGCCATTCTGGTGCTCAGAGCTCTGTAGCGTCGACCAGATGGCAACAGTTCAAAGAAGAAATGTGCTGGATGTGAGGGGTCCAGAGTGATTTTGCCAATCCTTTTGCTCACTATGGATGAGTACAGTTCTTGGAGAGAAGGGAGGGTTGTACCAATGATTCGCTCAGCAGTCTGGACTACCCTCTGAAGTCTTCGGGGTCAGATTTGGTAGTTGAGCTGAACCAGACAGTTACTGAAGTGCAGAGGACGGATTCATTGATGGCGGAGTAGAACTGTTTCAGCAGCTCCTGTGGCAGGTTAAACTTCCTCAGCTGGCGAAGGAAGCACAACCTCTGCTGGGCCTTTTTCACCATACAGTCAATGGGAGTGTCCCATTTCAGGTCCTGAGAGATTGTGGTGCCCAAGGTGTTGGGTGTTTTTTCAAACTCGCAGTAGAACTCATTCAGATCGTCTGCCAGTTGTTAATTCTCCACAGTACTAGGGGATGGTGTCTTTTAGTTGGTGATCTCCTTCAGACTTTTCCACACTGATGCTGAGTCGCTGGAAGTGAAATAAGTCCTTATTTTTCCAGAATAATTCCTCTGTGCCACTCTGATCTCCTTTTCCAGTGTGTATTTGGCCTGTTTATACAAGACATTGTCCCCCTTCCTGTAAGCATTTTCTTTGGCCTGACGGAGCTGTCTAAGTTTTGCAGTGAACCATGGTTTGTCATTTGTCAAATAAGTTAGATGAGTCCTGGTTGGAATACAGATATTCTTACAGAAACTGATATATGATGTTACAGTCTCTGTGAGCTCGTCCAGATCAGTGGCAGCAGCTTCAAAAACACTCCAATCGGTGAGATCAAAACAAGCTTGTAAATCCTGCTCGGTTTCATTAGTCCATCTTTTTACAGTCCTTAATACAGGTTTAGCTGATTTTAGTTTCTGTCTGTAGATCGGTATAAGATGAACCAAACAGTGATCAGAGCGCCCCAAAGCTGCTTGTGGAATGGAGTGATATGCATCCTTGATTGTGGTGTAACAGTGATCCAATACATTACTGTCTCTGATGGGACATGTGATGTGCTGTCTGTATTTTGGCAGTTCACAGGAGAGATTTGCTTTATTAAAGTCCCCAAGAATGATTAAAGCAGAGTCCGGGTGTTGTTCTGTCTCTGGTCTGATCAGCGAGTTTCTGTAAAGCCAGGTTCACGTGTGCATGCAGATGAATGTAAACACTAACGTGAATGAACGAGCAAAACTCCCGCGGTGAATAGAACGGTTTCTAGATTCTAGATCTGAACAGCACTGTTACATCTGTACACCACCTTTCGTTGATGTAAAAGCATGTCCTGCCACCGCGCGATTTCCCCATTGATTCTGCGTCACGGTCCGCTGAACAGCTGAAAGCACGGCAGATTGAGCGCGCTGTCTGGAATGGCATCGTTTAGCCAAGTTTCCATGAAACACAGAGCAGCAGAGTGTGAGAAATCCTTATTTGTCCGGGAAAGCAGAAGAAGTTTGTCCGTTTTGTTGGGTAGAGAGCGGAGGTTCACCAGATGGATGCTAGGCAACGGCGTTCTGCGTTCGAATGTCCAGCAATTCGTCTCTGGTGAAACCGATTGCAGGAATATAACTAAAGACAGGACAAACTAACAAAAACAACTGCAGAACACGTCACGGAGGCCGCCATCAGCATCTTGCACTCTGTTCCCTTTTATGTGGTGGTTGTTGATTGTCCCTAACAGCCTGCAGCTGAGGCTTCCTGTTAGAGGGGAAAAGGTGGACACCTGTGTTGGAGCTATCCCTGGTCCTGAACCCTCTTACTGGGTGGCTCAGCCCTTGTTTCTTCCTCTGATGAGGCTCTCCATGGTGCTGAAGGTGTTCAGTTTGCTTTGTGGGGGACCATACATCTTTCTGGCCACCACACTATGTTATGATAAAACCTGTTTATATAACGTTTGAGGTTATATAAACCACAAGACCAGTTTTAAGTCGCTGGGGTATATTTGTAGCAATAGCCAAAAATACATTGTATAAGTCAAAAATATTGATTTTTCTTTTATGCCAAAAATCATTAGGACATTAAGTAGAGATCATGTTCCATGAAGATATTTTGTAGATTTCCTACTGTAAATATATCAAAACTCAATTTAGTAATATGCATTGCTAAGAACTTAATTTGGCCAACTTTAAAGGCGATTTTCTCAATATTTAGATTTTTTTGCACCCTCAGATTCCAGATTTTCAAATAGTTATATCTCAGCCAAATATTGTCCTCCATACATCAATGGAAAGCTTATTTGGTTAGCTTTCAGATGATGTATAAATCTCAGTTTCAAAAAATTGACCCTTATGACTGGTTTTGTGGTCCAGGGTCACATATTTTCTTTCTTTATAAGTCGGAGATATCATCTTTATAGCTGTTTAGCTGACAGAACTCCAATAATAATAATAATAATAATAATCCTACTATTTTGTGTTATTGAACTAAAATATTGAACTTGAAATAAGTCATCTAAATGAATGACAAATAATAGTTTAATTATAAATCTTTTACACAGGCAAGTTTATTCTATAACTGCTCAAAATTCTGCATAAAGACAGTAAAATATTAAAAATAAATATTTATATTACATTAAATCAGAATTATTCATTTTAATTAATACATGACTGTATAGTCACAGTTTCATATTTAAATAATTTAGCATCTTTTCTTATTATAGTAATGTAAATGCACCTTTTCATGGTGTATATGCTACTTCAGATGCAGCTTTTGTGCTGCCTGTGCTGTCTAAAGGAAGTATAAGATTTTAAATATCTATTCTTAAAATGTTTTAACTTCTTGAATTCCCCCAGTCCTGTTTTTCCGATGCCCTCTATTACTGACAGAATCCTGGTAATAATGACAGTAACCCTGCCATCGTGGGTCATGTAGTGGTGTTTGCTGTGTGTTGTTTTAGCGCAATCAGACTCCTCTTCATCTGGCGGTGGAGAACGATCACTCGGAGGTGGTGAAGCTGTTTCTGAGGCACCGGCCTAAATTAGCCAAGCTAGCTAACATGGAGGAAGCGACCTGCACACACATCGCTGCGGCTAAAGGCAGTGTGGCCGTCATTAAAGAGCTGCTCCTGTTTACTCAAGGACCAGTCACACTCAACACCAAGGTCAGACGTCAAAAGTCATTTTATGTTTTATTAGTTTATCATTGAAATACTATTATAAATATTTTAAAGATTATTTTATGTTGTCCACAAAAGCTGCATCTGTAGTAGCATACACACCATGTCACATTTTAGTCGTTTGAGTCTATCATAGTTTTAGTCTAGTTTTAGACATTTCAGGTAATGAAAATGTTTTTGATTTTTTTTTTTTATTACCCTGCATATCTTCTGCTCTTTCTAACTCGGCAGGCTAAAGGTTTGTGTCCGCTGCATTTGGCTGCTGCTGGCGGTCACACGGAGTTAGTGAAAGTTCTTCTGGACGCTGGAGCATCAGTGACAGAGGAGGACGCTGTGAGTTAGAAAGACAAAATGTGTCAAAGAACTTTTTAACATGATAAAGAACAATGATAATTTCATAATAGTGCAACTGTATATTGACCTTTGACCCTTTCAGGAGGGCATGACGGCCATACATTTGGCTGCCAAGAATGGACACACTCATATTCTGGAGGTGCTGAAAGACAGCGTTTCACTGAATATCCTGAGCTCCAAGGTGCTTCATGTGAACACATGACCTCTGCTTATAAAGGTTAAGCAGAACAAAAATCTGCTGTCATTTTTCACTATTAGTGAAACATCTCTCTCTCTCTCTCTGTGTGTGTGTGTGTGTGTGTAGACGGGTTTAACTGCTCTGCATGTGGCAGCCAGTTTCGGACAGGTGGACTTTGTGAGAGAAATCCTGACTAAAGTTCCAGCTACAATACGCAGTGAATTTCCCACCAACAGCGACAGCAGCAAAGAGGACATGAAGAGACAACAGCTGTTAGCTGAGGTGATGCGACACACTGAGATACACTGCAGAGCATGGCCGTTAGAAAACAAGGCATTTTTAATTCTATTTCTTCATTTGGGGGATGCTTGCTTTGCATTGCAGCTTTACATTTTGTTTACACTGCATTCCAAATTATTATGCAAGTGACATATCAATAGGATTTTGGTACAATAAAGAGTCAGATTTTTGTTTGTGTGGTTTTTCACATCTTTTTAGATAACTGGTATCAGTCTCAGACAGGTTTGGTCAATAGTTTGCCACGTCTTCTTAGGTAAATGGAAACCCTACTTAAAGAGGTTGTTCCACATTATTAAGCAAGTCGCAGTTCTTATGAAATATGGTGAGGAAGAAAGATCTTCCTGAAGATGAAAAGTATATTTGAATAGTCTGAGATTGATACCAGTTATCTAAAAAGATGTGAAAAACAACACAAACAAAAATCTGACTCTTTATTGTACCGAAATCCTGTTGATATATCACTTGCATAATAATTTGGAACGCAGTGTATGTGTTTTCACTAGGAATCAAACCCTTGAGTGTTGTTATTGTCATTCTGATAACACAGATTAATTTGTAAAGTTTTTTGAATAAGGAAAAAGGGAAAAGGTTATTGAACTGAAATTTAAAATCCAAAAATGTAATAAATGTCTACACATTTCCAAATCCTGTATAACATAAAATAATAAAAACAAATTATTATAAAAGTGTATATTTTCTTATGTTTGTTATATATTGATATTTATTAATATTTTTTATTAATCAGTTCATGATTATATATTTATAATTTAATGTTTAAAACAATAATTATTTTTTTTCCATTATTTAAAATTAGTGTGTGTGTGTACATTTACACTTTTCACAAAAAAACAACTAACTTTTTACAGACTAAATGTTATAGTTTATTCTAAATAAATTGTATAACTGCTTTCAATTTTGTATAAAGTCCCAGTGCAGCAGTAAAATATTATAAAATGTGTATAATAATTTTTATTTTATATTTATATTCTTTATTTGTTATATTATCATAAATATTTATATTGTACTTCATCAATTTATAATTAAATATATAATACATGTAATATAAATAATATATTTATACATATTAAAATACAAAAACATTAATTTCATATTATTTTGACAATATTATTTCCTGTGTACTGTACAATAAATGCATTTGTCATCTCCATACAGTGCATAAATCCACTTTTTCATTCTGTATATGAAACTTCTTCCACCTTTGCTGTGTAAAGTATATTCAAGATGTATTCTCTCAAAATAAGTCTTAATATCTTAAGGTAATTTTCCTTTTACTGAAACAAAAGCCACAATGTACATATTAGTGATTGTGAAGAATCCGTGCATGATTTATTATGTGTGTGTGTGTGTGTGTGTATGTTCAGTCAGGTTACACTCCTCTGCACCTGGCGGCTCAGTCCGGTCATGAAAACATGGTTCGCTTGTTGCTGAATTCTCCTGGTGTTCAGGCCGATGCTGAGACAAACATTCAGGCAAGAGATCAGAAGCACTGCTGCGCACTGAAGCGTGACGTATGAGCGCGGTTCTGATGGTCCGTCATGTGTTTCAGGGCTCCAGTCCTCTGCACCTGGCGGCTCAGAGCGGACACACGGCTGTGGTTGGGCTGCTGCTCAGCCGCTCAGGAACTCTGCTGCACCTGACCGACAAACGCGGATGTACCTGTCTGCATCTGGCCGCCGCACACGGACACGTGGCCATGGTGAGAGTCCTGCTGGGACAGGGAGCGGAGATCAACCACACGGACATGGTGAGAAGAAACCTGCCATCCAAAGAAAAATCACATAGGAATATCTCAGCTGTTTCTCACTGACAACAATGAGATTAAATGGTCGAATGGATGCTTGTGTTGGTCTCATGTTTCTCAGATGTTTTTTGAGAAAAGACCCTTGTAATCTCACATGTGTCTCCTCTAGGTTATAAGAAGAGATCTAAATAGTGTCTCAAACTGTGCTCAGATTTCCTGAGATACCAAAGCAGTGCTGATATTGTTAAAGGGATAGTTCACCCAAAAATTAAAATTTGATGTTTATCTGCTTACCTCCAGGACATCCGAGATGTAGGTGACTTTGTTTCTTCAGTAGAACACAAACAAAGGTTTTTAACTCAAACCGTTGCAGTCTATCACTCGTATAATGGAAGTGGATGGGAATCACGGTTTTGAGAGTCAAAAAAACAAACAAAACCAAATTAAACCCTGCGGCTTGTGATGATACATTGATGTGTAAAGACAGAAAACGATCGGTCTATGCAAGAAACTGAAAAGTATTTATTTTACTTTTTTACCTCTGATTCACGCAATGTCCGAACTGTTCGAACTGTCCTGAGCGCGTTCTCAACAGCCAGCATGTGACGCATCTTCTACTTGCTTTATGGCGGATCACAGACTTATAAGTGCATTACCTCCACCTGTCTCTCAAATGGACCACTGACTCTCCTAATTGAGATTGTAGATAGAGTGTCAATGGTCCTTTGGAGAGATAGGTGGCGGTAAAGCACTTATAAGTCTGCGATCCGCTGTAAAGCAAGAAGAAGACATGTCAGGCGCTGGCTGTTGAGAACGCACTCAGGACAGTTCGGACATTGCGGTGAATCAGAGGTAAAAAAACAATATAAATACTGTTCAGTTTCTTGCACAGACCGACCGTTTTATGTCTTTACACATCAATGTATTGTCATGAGACACAGGGTTTAATTTGGTTTAATTTAATTTGTTTGTGTATGTTTTTTTTTGGACTCTCAAAGCCGTGATTCCCATCCACTTCCATTATATGACTGACAGACTGGAACGGTTTGAGTAAAAAATCTAGTTTTGTGTTCTACTGAAGAAACAAAGTCACCTACATCTTAGATGTCCTGGGGGTAAGCAGATAAACATCAAATTTTCATTTTTGGGTGAACTATCCCTTTAACTAAACCAAAATGTATAAAAAATGTGTTCCTGTGGCTCAGTGGTAGAGCATTGCATTAGCAGCGCAAAAGGTTGTGGGTTCAATTCCCAGGAAACATGTGTTAGGTAAAAAATGTTAGCCTGGATGCACTGTAAGTCGCTTTGGATAAAAGCGTCTGCTAAATGTAAAATGTAGTTAAATAAAGCTGAAATAAAATAAATGAAAAATAAAAACTTTAGAGATGTTGCCTTAAAAGATAAATAAAATATTAAATAAAACTAATAAAAATGACAAAAGCAACTGAAAATATAAAAATAAAAACTAATTCTAATTTTAATAAATTAATTCTAATTTTAATACATATTATAATTGCATTTTGTTATGGGGTGAAGAATCACACGACAAGGATTGCTCAATAAATGCCCCGGAGGGTGGATTTATTTACAAAAAAGGAAGCTTCAGGATGCTCGTCACAATATATACTAAAAAATAATTTAAATAATAATAAAAAGTTATATCATGATTTTATTTCTACAATAGTAATAGTACTATGTACAGCAAATTAATTTAATCTTCTCCGTTGTCTCTCAAACTGTGCTCAGATTTGCTGAAATACCAAAGCAGTGTTGTTATTGTTATCTAAAACTAAATGTATTAAAAATGTATTAAATTATAGATGAAATAAAATATAAATATTAGAAAAAAATAAGCAAAAATGAGAAATGTTGCCTTGGCAACTAACTTAAACAAAATAAGTAAATTCTTAAAATTACTAAACTGAAATAAATATATAAAGATAAATAGAAATATTTAACATATTTTTCTTTTACAAATTATAATAAAAAAGCCAAAAGCACATGAGAAGTCTCTTAATTGTTACAAACTTTTGACCATAAGTGTATATACACTAGGATTTATTCATTTTCAAATTATTTAATAGTTTTAATTATACCGTTATTAATTCTGTAAAATTAAAACTATTAAATAATTTGAAAATTAATAAATCCTAGTGTATATACACTTCTGGTCAAAAGTTTGTAATAATTAAGAGACTCCTATTCTCAGTAAGGCTGCTGAAAATTCAGGAATGAATAATACTTAAAAAAATATATATTCACGTGGAAAACATTTATTTTAAAATATTTAAATAATATTTCACATTATTACTGTTTTTACTATATTCTTGATCAAATAAATGCAGTCTTGGCGAGCAGAAGAGACTTCTTTCAAAAACATTGAACTGAATTATACCAAACCTATGACTGGAAGTGTAAAACTAGAATATCAGGGTTCAGAGAGCCTCCTGTGAGCAGTAAAGCTGCTGTGTCTTCCAGAGTGGCTGGACACCGCTGCATTACGCGGCTAAAGCCGGCTGTCTGGAGGTGGTGTCAATCCTGGTGGAGAGTGGAGCATCGGTGTGTGTCGAATGTCATGTCGGATGGACGCCGCTGCAGTACGCCGCTCAGGAGAACCACGAGAAAACAGTCATCTTCCTGCTCAGACAAGAGAAGAACACACTCCGACTGCTGGACGACAAGAAGGTCATACTCACTGATACCCTGTTCATTCTCTGTGTTTGTGTTTATTTGTTTGTTTATTCCAAATGTTCTAACTACCAGTTGTTTATTTGTTGTGAAAATGAATGCAATTAAAAACTTGAACAAAATGAACAGATGATACTGACGGAGACTGAAACATCACTACTTTACTCATATACAACACACTGTATTAAAAGCACATTTATTAAAATTGGTTTATGTGAAGATTTTTTTTAAGTTCACTTGAATTAAAAGTTAAAAAAAAAAAAAAATTTGAGTTCTGTAACTGTTTAGGTTTAGATGATGGCACAAATTTTATTGTAATAATGAATGGCTTAAATTTTATCTTCCGAAACTGATAAAAAATGTTTTTTTTTGTTGTTTTTTTTAATCTGTAATACTGGCCTCCCTTCATAGTACTTAGTTGAAAGATTAAATACACTTTTTATATTTATATAAGTAAAAAAAAAAGTATAACATATGCAAGGAATAATTGACTCCGGGCCGTTGAATTATTAGAAAAGTAATGCACACCCGAGGTGGTGATGCGACGCGAAGCGGAGTGGCCGTTACACCTCGGGTGTGCATTATTTTTCTAATAATTCAATGGTCTGAAGTCAATTATTCCGCTTATACTACGGTTACCACACCTCAAGATATCGATCAGATGACATATTTAAAGGGATTTGTCCAGTTTTTGTACTTAAAACGCTATTGTGAGTAGGATTATTTCTTCCGCATCTCATCCATCACCTTTTTGGCTTGTTCCAAAACGTAATTTTAAAGCTGGTAATGGAGGCTTGAGTCATTGATAGCATTCTAATGCAGTTATTAAGTTACTAGAAAGAGAGCGAGTGAGACAGAGACACACAGAGAAAGAGAGAGAGAGAGAGAGCTTGTGTGAATTAGGCTAGCTCTGTGTCCCTCAACAGTGTTCTGCAGCAGCAGCATCTCTAAACAGCGCTGTTATTACCTCGCTAGTGAGAAATGTCATGTGTATTTACTTTTGGAAAATCATCTGTCATGTTGCTTTTGTTATTTTCACAATGGTTCATTAAAATTTTTACATCACTGTGTTTTTCTGTAACATGATGGCAGGATTGATTCTTTCATGTCATTCTTAATGAGCAGAAAGAAACTTCAAATTAAACTTTCAATGGATAAAAATTATGAAAACAATGAAAATGAAGATTACACCATGATTTTCTGACCCTCAAGCCATCCTAGGTGTATAGGACTTTCTTCTTTTAGGCAAATACAATCTGGGAGTAGGAATAAAATGAGCCGTTTTAGGAGGGCGTGGTTGACTCTTAACTTTGATAAAGAATATCTCTTTGGATTTGAGACTTTAGTCTTTGCAACTTTACAGATCTTATTTATGCACCAAGAGCTTGAAACACTCCAAAGAAAAAGGAAAAATAAAATTTTGCATCATATGACCCTTTTAATATAACTAAGATTGTATTCGTCTGCAAGAAGAAAGTCATATACAGTGCACTTAGGATGGCATTTGGGTGAAAATTCATGGGGTATTTTTCATATTTGGGTGAACTATCCCTTTAAGTGCTTTGTTCTGCTGAAAATAAACCGATTCAAATTGCATCCTTTAGCATGTTTTGTTTTGTGTGTTGTCTGTAGTTTGTGTTCAATCTGATGGTGTGCGGCCGGATGAATGATAATGTGGCTCTGGAGGAGCTGGTTCTTCATTCTCCTGCTCCTCTGGACACGAGCGTCCGTCTGTCGCGAGCTCTGACTCTGGCCGCTCTCAGAGAGAAGGTGCGCTCCATCGACCTGCACGCCGCCGCGCGACACTGTGAGCTCATGGCCTCTGACCTCCTGACCCTCGCCGCCTCAGCCGGGGGTCACGGCGCAGGTCTGATCCTCAGTTCTGTGGACCACCGGGGTGCCAGCATGCTGGACTGCTTGATCGAAGGCCAGCAGAAGGCCGTGGTGTCCCATCCGGCGGTGCAGATGTACCTGACAGACGTGTGGTGCGGAAACCTGCAGTGGAATTCATGGAAGTTCCTGCTGCTGTTCTTCTGTTTGCTGCTCTTCCCTCCGCTGTGGCTGGTGCTCTCACTGCCACACAGACACAGGTACGGTCTGACACAGTAAACTTCTCACCAAGGCTGCATTTATTTGATTAAAAATACAGGAAAGACAGTAATATTGTAAAAGATCAGTACAATTTTCAGCAATGATTACTCCAGTCTTCAGTGTCACATGATCCTTCAGAAATCATTCTAATATGCTGATTTGCTGCTCAAGAAACATTTTATTGATTAATAGAAAGTTCAAAAGAATTGCATTTAGTTAAAAATATATTTTGTAACATTATATATGTCTTCACTGTCACGTTTGATCAATTTAATGTGTCCTTTTTATTAAAAGTATTTATTTCTTACAAAAAACAAAATCATACCGCAAAACCTTGAAAAGTGTTATTTTAGTATTATTTGTGTACTCTTATAGTATTTACTACATTTTCATTTTACATTGTTTACATTTTCATTTCGTTTGTTTTCATTTTAATTTTAGTATAAATAATTTCTTAATGTGCTTTTGTCCTTTTTATTCCTTTTACTTTTTTTATATTTCCATTTAGCTTAAAAAATATTATTTTTATTTCAGATTTAGTTTCAGTAATTTTAGTGGCCGAGGCGACATTTCTAATTTTGAATCTAGTATCTATATTTTATTTTATCCTTATTTCAATGAATGAAAACCATTTTAAAAGTTTTAGTTAACAATAACAGCACTGGCTTTTAGACTATTATAGTATTTATTAATATTTTATTACATTAGCTTTTGTTTTATATTGTCAGGTTTCATTTGTTATGTGTTTTTGTCATTTTATTTGTATTCAGCTTCAATTTATTTCAATTAGTTTCCAAGGCAACATTTCTAATTTTAGTTTGTTTTTTTATCTAATATTTGCATTTTATTTTATTTTATCTTTATTTCAATTAACGAAAAAATTCGAATAGGCCTTTAGATCAAAAGGTTTTTAAGAAACATAAATTCAGTAACATGTATCTAAATTTATTGCCAGTGTGTCTGGGTTGAGGAGAAATGTGTGTAACTGATTGTTTTAATCTCCACTCAGCTTCAACACCATCCCAGTCATGAAATTAATGAGTCACCTGGTGTCGCACATCTTCCTTCTGGCCCTGTTCATCTTAACGATTGTGTATCCGCCCGTGAGTCCTCTGTCTGGGGGCCGTCTGGTGCCCGGCTGGTCGGAGTGTCTGTTGCTGATCTGGCTTTGTGGGATGCTGGTATCTGAGCTGACCTTCCCGGGTGAGCGTGCTGGATTAGCGTGGATTGGTCTTCTTCTCCTGAGTTTTTCTGCCTCGGCTCTGCTGTGCCACCTGCTAGCGGTCTTCACCCAATGGTGGCCAGACCTGCACCTCCACCTGCACTGCCTGTTCGCTCGAAACGTCCTGCTGGCCGTGGCCATGACACTGGGATTCATCCAGCTGCTGGAGTTCCTCACGTTCCATCACTTATTCGGCCCGTGGGCTATAATCATCCGAGACTTGATGAAGGATCTGTGCCGGTTCGCTGTGATCCTCATGTTGTTCCACACTGCCTTCACAATGAGTCTCACCGCTTTGTGTCAGCCGTATCCACGTGATTGGAACAACAGCACTGGTAACGCCACGCAAGTGACCGTTCTGGGTCCTTTAACCATGTCTGTGCCGCTCTTCTTCGCTTTGTTTGGTTTAACCGAACCGGATAAACTTCCCATTGTGGAGCATTCGCCTGCTGCCATGGTCGTTTTGGCTAAAATGGTATTTGGTGTGTATCTGGTGGTGACGTCCATCGTGTTGATCAACCTCCTCATCGCCATGATGAGCGACACGTACCAGCGCATCCAGGCTCAGTCTGACACGGAGTGGAAATTCGGCCGCGCCATTCTGATCCGCGATATGAGCCGCAAGTCTGGAGTTCCGTCTCCGTTCAACCTGTTCAACAAACTCTTCTACTCCATCAGGCTTCTCTGCAAACGTACAGGTAGGAGTTGCTTTTCAGTAGAGATCATTTGCATGTTACTGGGGACACTTGTGTCCGGCAAAGGATAAAAAATAAAGTGGCAATTCTTTTTTTCTTGCAAGTGTGAGTTTATATCTTGTATTTGCAAGTTATAAACTCATAACTGCGATCTCTGTGAATCTCTTTTCGAGACTTTTTTCTCAGAATTCTGAGTTTATATCTTACATTTTTATTATTTTTTTCTTCAGAATTCTATATTTGCATCTCAGAATTTAAACTTTTTTTTCAGAATTCTGAGTTTACATCTTGCACTTTTGACTTTTCTCTTGGAATTCTGAGTTTAGATTTCACAATTCAGTTATTTTTTTTTCTGCCTTGGAATAAAAAATGAAAAAAGGTCATTCTGACTTTATTTAGCGCAATTGTGATTTTACAATATATCTCACAATTCTGAGTTTGTTTTGCAATTCTGAATGTTTTCTTTTCGAATTGTGTGATAAAACTCAGAACTTTGAGAGATCCCATATTTTTCATCCTGTGGTGGAAACAAGCTTTCATATATTTCTAATGCATAGTGTGCAACTTATAAATAAATTTGTCTCCTAAAGCTGCAAATAAGATCAATTATGCAATTTGTTATAGTACCTTGTCATAGAATTGTTTATTGTGATTATCGATAATAATTAATTGACTTATTTATTGAACAGTGTTTTTATCATATAAGTTTATACTGGCTCCATCTTAAAATGCGAGGTTTGACTAAAGTGATGCTTAATGCTGCAAACAAAAGTTTAACTTTAGCTGTAGCACACTAATGTAGGCATTTGCTGGCTAAGGAATGTTTGACAGATCGTTCAGACGTTTGGGGTTGTGCATCTCACACTTCCTGTACATCTTCAAACGCTCGATCCGAGCTTTCTCTAGTGTGTGTTTTGCTGACTCTATTGCCATCTTATGTGTGTATGTGCAGTGTTGAGTGACTTTCCCGTGTCTGTGTCCTCCGTTGTGTTCAGGGAAGAACTGCTCTGTGAAGTGTCCTAATGTGATGAATGAGGATGAAGACACCGAAGGTTTGACAGACGCGCGTTCTCTAGAGCTGCTGGCTCAAGCGTCTGGCAGCATGGTCAGAGGAAACAAGACGACACAGATCCTCCCAGAGGGCAAGTACACAATTTCACTGCTCCTCTTCTGTGGTAGGAGATTCGTTTATATGGTCAATTTTAAACAAATTTTTGATTTTCTATAAAAATGTAAGCTTTTCTATCAAATATCAAACAGAAAAAACTATATAATTGTTGTATTTTCTATATTGTTTTAAGAAAATATTGTTAAATTATTCTGTTTTATTTATCAAAGTTTTATTGCTATTAAGATTATTTTGATTTCTACTACTCTTTGAGTTTACCGTGAAAATAGCCTTTGCTGCATTAAAATAAATACATAATATATCAATTATTATATTATATTATATTATATTATATTATATTATATTATATTATATTATATTAAAACACTTTAAAAATGATTTTTCAAAGTTGTAAATAAAGGTTGTTGGAGAACATTTTACAAGAAAATACTATTTCAGTCTTTCTACTTCAAAATTTCATGTTTAATTCAGTGTGTAACTTGCTGTTTCTTTGTAATTAATTGTGAAATTTACTAGCAATTTCTGAGTGAGAATTGTTTCTACACCAATTTTTTTCAATGTATATAATTCCCATATTTTTTTTTATTTTATATTTTTTATGTGTTATATTGTTTTTTATACTGTTGCAAGAAAAATATTGTTAAATTATTCTTAATTAACTAAATGTGATTAAATGTGTAATTAATATTTATCAATATTATATATTTATAATTACATACTATTTCAGAATATTAGTAATTTTCAGTAATTACATTTATTTTAAGCAAAAGCAAAAGCAAGAAATAATAGGATTTGTCATGAGTCAGTCTAAAGCAATCGTGTTGTGTTACTGTGCAGGGGGTCAGATTGTGATGTCCATGTCTGGAGAACAGGTGCGTGTGGAGAATGTTGTGGATTGGCCATCTGTGGTCCAGCAGTTTTTAGCCCAGCGCAGACAGAGGGACAGATCACAGCTGGAGAGAGACGAATGAATGACCGACAGTTTCACCATGACAGATGAACTGCCTATTAACATCAGTCCAACCACCTGAGCCCACGTCACTTCAGCTTCCTGTAGAACACCGTTAGCATCAACGTATCACAGCATGTGCCTTTAGCTGATATACACTCCTCACTAGTCACTTTAATGAAGATTTACACTAGGGGTCCAAATTTGGGGGTCAGTAAGGTGTGTGTGTGTGTGTGTGTGTGTGTGTGTGTGTGTGTGTGTGTGTGTGTGTGTGTGTGTGTGTGTGTGTGTGTGTGTGTGTGTGTGTGTGTGTTTTGAAAGAATTCTCTTCTGCTCACCAAGGTTGCCTTCCTTGCATCAAAAATAATACAGCAAATACAGTAATATTGTGAAATATTATTAAAATTGAAAAGAACTGTTTTCTAGTCTTCATTTTCAAATGATCCTTCAGAAATTTTGCTGCTGTACAAACATTTCTTGTTATCATCAGTGTTGACTAGATTTTTGTGGAAACTGTGATACATTTTATTTTTCAGGATTCTTTGATAAATAGAAAGTTCAAAAGAACAGTATTTGTTTGAAATAGAAATCTTTGGAACATTATAAATGCCTCAACTGTCCTCCTTGCTGAATAGAAGTATTAATTTGCTTAAATCTTACAGACCCCAATCTTTTGAATGAACATGCTTGTTATTAGATTTGAGGTTTTTCTTCTTGATATCTCAGACGTATGATCATAAATGTGCTTTATGGGCTGATGCTAGAAAGACGACAGAAGGAAACCAATTGCAATGCTTGCTTTTATTGTTTTTTGGAAGTTGAAAACATTGAAAAAAAAAAAAAAAAAAAAAAAAAAAACACGAAAGCACTGCCAGGAAGATGTTTTAAAGTATTATGTTTTATTAACATTTCTTTTTTATTTGATTGACATCATTGTTTTCATTTATTAGAATTTTTTTTTTTTTTACAAATGAAATGAAATCCACTTGTAAATGACACATGCTAAATATAGGTACATGCTACATATAGCTGTATAATCACTGTGTACCATTATAGAAATTATACAAATGTGATTTTAGGGCTCACAACTTGTTTTTGTTAAAGCTGCATTCATGTCATGTCAGAATCACTATAGTCTAATTTCAATATCACAATTAGAGCTGTTCATTGCTGGAAACTCAAATTAATGCTCATATTGCCAAAATATATCCAAATAATTCATTACTAACTCCATGACTTCATAACTGCCCTGATGCTCTCTGACTGCCTTTAACTGAAGACGCTGATAACTCATCAAGCAAAACTCTTAGCTTTCATGTGATTCAGATTTTACAAGTTTTAATTATGCTGTATCTGACATGATCTTGGTAAACGTCATACTGTTATTTTTTTAACTACTGTTGTTGACAACCTTAAATCATGTTTGTTAGTTCTGCACTTTGTCCTGGAAACAGAAATAAAAACAATGTAAATGTACCGTACAGTAAGTATTCTCACATATTTAACTCTAATAAACCTACTGTATTTATGAAGGCCTCTAAATCATCAAGGGGATCAACACTTTGTTACACACCTTCTGTCTCTAAATTAATAGTTTAGGTCTTTTTAGCAAAAGGTCTTTAGTCTAGATGTACAAACATCCACATTCAGCCCGTGTCTTTTTGCTGTCAAATCTTTACTCATTTTAAAAAGTAAACGTAAGAATAACTTTCATATTGTTAGCAATATTTCAAGATGAACACTTACAGGACTGAAGCAACTTAGGTTTGCTTGATTATCCATATATCATTTATTAGAAAAATCATGTTAAATATGATCATCGGGCTTTTGAGGAACGTTTATTTGTTCATCTCTCTGTCTTTATTGTACCGCATTGCCTTATGTTCTGATCATAACTAAGCATTTAAATCTCATCTTATTAGACATAAAAAGATATATAGGCTGAGATTTATATCATTTTATAAAGATCTCATTCATTTACATTTCATCTTACTTTGGGCATTTTTGCTCAGTTTGAGCCTCTGAATAAAACTGAGCTGTTTTTCTTCCATATTCACACTATTTCATACTATAAAGGGCCATAAAAACCTAATGTATCAAATAAGAAACAAAACATAAACATGTATTCCAATATAATTTGTCTAATGGTTCAATAACTGTTGCAAAAATGGATTTTTCCATTTCCAAAATAGTAAATCATATCAGCAACTGATTATTTGCATCCTGTATGGTAATACAAGTTAATAAAATATAGTAATAAAAGAGACTGTGTTGATGTCCACATTTTCCTCTTTGAGATGAAATTAACCAGGCCTACAGTCAGTTATATGATGATGATTTCCACTCTCACAGGAAGTGCCTTTGCTAACCTGCTTTGCTCCTACTTTTGGTTGGAGATTGATGGGTTTTTCGTTTAAAACAGCTCATACATTCACGTGTCTGAAGTCTCTGTCAGGTTTAACTCTGGACAGAGTGATGAGTGAAAGAATAAACATCTGTAACGAGGGACGGTTTCATTTTTGGCCTTGTGTTTATGCTGAGACTGTAACTCATCCGTCTTGCGTTAGGAGGGAAAGTGTTTTTCTGAAAATAAGATTTGTTTTCTAGGAACGTCCTGAAATTAAATATGTTGGAGTAAAATAACAGCAAATCCACTCTTTCATGTGATGGAGTCGATCACATTTATCAGACATGCAGACCAAACACACAACATTTATGTTTCCTGTTTTGAGCTTCTCGTGTTGCTAATTTTACATCCATAAAAGCACTTGAGTCTATATTCATCTTACTGTTTAAACATTAGAAAACCAAAGCAAAAGAATCCAGAAACACTAAAAATCTTCCAAAACAATTTAGCCTACTCTTTTGAGTAATATGCATATTTAGGCAGGCATGTACTGTAGGCATATCTTCGTGACTGTATGTGTTGAGCTGTTTCTTAACACTCATTTATATGACAAAACTTTTAGATATTTTCTATTAACAGATAGGCTATTCGCCTTATTTTCTAAAGCGTACCTAGCGCAAAGTTTTTACCGTTTAACTTACTGCACTTATAGTCTAGTTAATGAATAAACATTTGCAAAAACTTTGCGTTTAACCAGTCTATGATTACGAAATACATGTATTAAATAATATGATAGCAAATACACACACACATGACGCCTTGCTAATGACACATATGCTTATTAAATAGACAATTAAACCTTATGTCATCTCAATAAATATTAACATCTAAATGATACTGTTGGTGTAAGAATTTTTATTGACCACCAGATGGCGGAGTAGAGCACTGTGCCGAAAGGAGTTTGTTGTAAAAGCCTCACCGCTTCAAAAGCTTCCTTCGGCACATCCCTAGCAAATACCAGTTTGCAGTATTAAGCAGCATAACTGACTGTTTTGTACAGGTAAAAAAGAATGGAAAATTACCTAAAATGCCCCCATGATTTAAAAAAAAAAAAAAAAAAGTCCCGAAGTCTCGATCTGAATCAACGATTCGCGTTCTGAAGTCCCTATCCGAATCAAACGATTCATGATTCGCGCTCCGAGGTCCCGATCCGAATAAAACGGTTCATGATTCGCGCTTCGAAATCCCGATCCGAATCAAACGATTCATGATTCGCGCTCCGAGATCCCGATCCGAATCAAACGATTCGTGATTCGCGCTCCGAAATCCCGATCCGAATCAAACGATTCGTGATTCGCTTTTCGAAATCCCGATCCGAATCAAACGATTCATGATTCTCGCTCCGAGGTCCCGATCCGAATCAAACGATTCATGATTCGCGCTCCGAAATCCCGATCCGAATCAAACGATGATTCGCGCTCCGAGGTCCCGATCCGAATCAAACGGTTCATGATTCGCGCTCCGAAATCCCGATCCGAATCAAACGATTCATGATTCTCGCTCCGAGGTCCCGATCCCAATCAAACGATTCATGATTCGCGCTCCGAAATCCCGATCCGAATCAAACGATTCATGATTCGCGCTCCGAGGTCCCGATCCGAATCAAACGATTCATGATTCGCGCTCCGAGGTCCCGATCCGAATCAAACGATTCATGATTCGCACTCCGAGGTCCCGATCCGAATCAAATGGTTCATGATTCGCGCTCCGAGGTCCCGATCCGAATCAAACGATTCATGATTCGCACTCCGAGGTCCCGATCCGAATCAAATGGTTCATGATTCGCGCTTCGAAATCCCGTTCCAAATCAAACGGTTCGATTCGCGCTCCGAGGTCCCGATCCGAATCAAACGATTCATGATTCGCGCTCCGAGGTCCCGATCCGAATCAAACGATTCATGATTCGCGCTCCAAGGTCCCGATCCGAATCAAACGGTTCATGATTCGCGGTTCGAAATCCCGATCCGAATCAAACGATTCATGATTCACGCTCCGAGGTCCCGATCCCAATCAAACGATTCATGATTCGCGTTCCGAGGTCCCGATCCGAACCAAACGATTCATGATTCGCGCTCGTCCCGATCCGAATCAAACGATTCGTGATTCGCGCTCCGAAATCCCGATCCGAATCAAACGATTCATGATTCGCGCTCCGAGGTCCCGATCCGAATCAAACGGTTCATGATTCGCGCTCGTCCCGATCCGAATCAAACGATTCGTGATTCGCGCTCCGAGGTCCCGATCCGAATCAAACGATTCGTGATTCGCGCTCCGAGGTCCCGATCCGAATCAAACGATTCATGATTCGCGCTCCGAGGTCCCGATCCGAATCAAATGGTTCATGATTCGCGCTTCGAAATCCCGATCTGAATCAAACGATTCATGAATCGCGCTTCGAAATCCCGATCCGAACCAAACGATTCATGATTCGCGCTCGTCCCGATCCGAATCAAACGATTCGTGATTCGCGCTCCGTCCCGATCCGAATCAAATGGTTCATGATTCGCGCTTCGAAATCCCGATCTGAATCAAACGATTCATGATTCGCGCTTCGAAATCCCGATCCGGACCAAACGATTCATGATTCGCGCTCGTCCCGATCCGAATCAAACGATTCGTGATTCGCGCTTCGAAATCCCGTTCCAAATCAAACGGTTCATGATTCGCGTTTCGAAATCCCGATCCGAACCAAACGATTCATGATTCGCGCTCCGAGGTCCCGATCCGAATCAAACGATTCATGATTCGCGCTCCGAATCACGATGTTTTTAGATATTTTATTCTTAGATATTTCTATTTTGTTGGAGTAAATAAAAGATTTTTGTATAACATAGCCTATTAAAAAAAAAGTTAGAAATGGCCACGTTTAGATATGTATACATATGTAATAATAACAGTGATGCATGAGTTAACTTATCTTTTTTAGATAGATAGATAGATAGATAGATAGATAGATAGATAGATAGATAGATAGATAGATAGATAGATAGATAGATAGAAACAGTTGTGACGTAACGAAGCCTCGTTTGCTGAAATCAGGTGACTTTGGCACTGGTTCGAAAAAAATGATTCACAAATGTTTCGAAGCTTCACAAAGCAGTGCTTCGAAAGCGTCCAGCAGCACTACGCTTAGTGAACAGTAAATAGTGGCTAGGCTGGGAGACCAGGTAAACCACCTGGTCCAAGCTACTATCATTGCATTATTTGTATGTGTCGATGGGTCTCAATCCAAAACCTTTTTCCAGGCAATCCATGTTTTTAACAGGTAAACCACCCAGTAACTTTATCTTGTTTTACAGTGTTCATAATCTCACACATCTGTCGCTGTAGCTCGCTGTAACGGAGTTTTATTAGTTGTTGAAGGAGTGAAGTGATTTACAGTCTCTGGGTTTTGTCAGGCTGACGGATGTTTAGACAGTGACTCCATCAGATCTGGACAGCGGTGCTGCACGACGGGTTTAGTCCGAAACAAGACACTTGAGCATTACATCAGCGTTTCCTCACGAACGACTGCATGCTAATTTGCCTTTATCTGCTGTTAAGGGTCACCTGGTAAAACTCTGCCCTCTACAAATTTCTACGAGCTTAAAAATATGCTCAAATCTTTCAAACCTGAAAAGTTTGATAAAAATAATTTGATCTAATTAAAATTATCTTTTGTTTACAGTGTATTTCGTGTTTATTAGTTTTGCAGAATTAGCTCAGCAAGTTAAAATCAAACTTTTAAGTTTGTAAGTGGAAGAAACTGAACATTTGCATGATAAAAAAATCTGAGACTTTCTTTTAGGTTTATAATTTGCATTGTGACATTATTTTCATAAGCACATTCTCTTAACACTTCAATTCTCTGCATGGGAAAAATGGGATTTTTTTTTTTGTTTGTTAAATATTTAGGTGATAAAATAATTATACATCATGGTATTTGTATTACTGAATTATATTCTGCAGCATAATTTATGCTGTATTTAATTATTTATATGTGTGTGTGTGTGTGTGTGTGTGTGTGTGTGTTCAGTATATATGATAAATGAGACATTAAGTAGGGATGTAATGGTATGAAATTTTCTTATCACGATTATAGTGACCAAAATTATCACGGTTATACTACGGTATTGTTAAAATGTGCTGGATATGTTCAAAAAGTACTGACACATAAATCACTTCATTATCGTTTTATATTTAGAAATCAACAAACGACAAATAAAATGACTTTTTGTTTGCATAATCACTAAAAACAATAACATTACCAATGATGTTTGGATTTTAAATGACAACTTGACTGACAGCAGTTTAATAGCATGTTCAAATATCTAATGTAAATGTTCAAAAAAAATTTTTTTTTAAAGTTTCATAAAAAGGTAAACCTCACATTTCAGCCTTTTAATAAAGAAAAGGGTTAAGTCAAAATGATAATTGATTAATAAATGATTATATGTATTTTATCTGCTCCATAAATAATTCTAGATAATTTATCTGAATTGTTTAAATGTGTAGAATCCACATAAATTTGTTTTTCATCAGCCGGTCGAAATTTACAGCAGGGCACGCAAATTCGGTCCGTTTTTGGCCAGACAGAAACTGCACACAGGCTGAATGTAAATGTAAGTCCCTGGAAATCCACTCTCTGAAAGCAGGTTGCACTTAAGGAAAAGCTGAATTACAGCTGTTTCCTGAATCCTCCGTGGACAAAGCAGTATTGCTATTAAGAACACTTCCATTAGGTATTACATGGAGCGAAGATGAAAACAAAATGCCATCCAATCGTTCCTGAAGACAGTCCGAAACTTCAGAGGTACATTCATATAATTAATTCATTCATATATTCATTTGTATAATTCCCTCAGCACTCTTTTAAAACCTCCCACCTTCTCTGCCCTGTTTTCACTCAAAAAGAAACTGCTCTGAGAGTGCTGTGCGCACGTGAGACTGTTACTTAAAGATGTGACAGTATTTATTTATCGGGAGTTGTTCAAATCGCCGTAATCTGATAAGGTTTTAATATGAAACGGTAATACTAACCGTGGGGAATTTTATCATGATTTATCATCAAACCGGTAATCGTTACATCCCTACGGTGTCCTGTATGAAGGTACATCATGTTCAGTACATAATCCCATAGTTGTGGAGTTTCAGCACAAGTTTCTGTATGTCTTTTACATCATATACTCTTTCTATAAACAGCTAGATCTCCCATCATCCCCTGGGGCACATTTGAGCGAGTCTCCAGGCAGAACCCTGTTCTGAGAGAGATCAGGGTAAATCAGTGATGAGTTTTACATTGATTGATGCTTTACATGGATGCTTTACATGCTTTACATGATGCCTGTTTATGCCTTTTTATGTAGTGTTTTGTTAGAGATACATTAAGGCTTTTTTTTTTCAGTTTCCAAACTGATTCAAAGTTACAGTTTTGTTTGAATCATTTAAATTGTCACACCTGCCATGGTGTTTTTCTGCCAAATGAACATTTCCATTCAACAGTTCATATTTTGAGGCTGTTTCATCATTCTTGTTATTATGTAACATTTCTCTTTGATCTCATTCGATTCTGTGTTTTTGGTATCGGATCTGTCAGTTCAGATGTGTGGCTTTTGTTTCAGAGTGTTTATGCTAAGAAATAACAAATCCTGATCTGAGAATCCTGCAGGATTTGGATCTGGATCTGGGTTGTGGTTTGTGAAGAAGGATGAGGTGCAGGACGTCTCTAATGCAGCGTTTCTCTTATGAGCTCCAGCTGTTTCACCGATGGCTTTAATGGTCAGTGTTTGCTCAAGTTTGTGTCTGTGAGGTAACGCAGAGGGGGGTCACGACGACGCTCTCAGGGGTGGTCCACCATCACTTACTCCCTTTTAATGGATAAACCTGTTTAAAAAGATGTTTTCAGGTATGCTTCAACTATTTCTCATTTTAAAAAAAGGGCCTAATTGTCATGAAAATAATGCCACAATTCAAATATATCATTTATTATTAGTATTTGTATTAGTTAAAAATAAAATTATTTTATTAAGTCTTCTTTTAAAGCATAAATGTTTATTATATATATATATATATATATATATATATATATATATATATATATATTTAAAAATGTCTAAAAATGTAATGTAATAATAAATGTGTGTATACAGTATATATATTTAAATTTTCACAATTCAAATCTATTATATAAATATATATATAAAATGAAAAATTAAAAAAATTAAAAAATAAAAATCTAATATATTTAAAATGTCTAATAGATTTAAAGATTTAAAATGTCTAATAATTAATAACTAACTTAATATTTAAATCTCTGTAATTACATGTATACAGCATGTATTTCTCTCTCTGTGTGTGGGTGTGTGTGTGTGTGTTTTACTCTATACACATTTGTGGTCATTTTTTAAATAGAAATGTTTCATATAATCCACAAAAACTCAGGAGGAAGGGACATTCAGAACTGAATTTATCTAAATATGGACTATGGATGTGCGTTTTGCTATGGCTGATGTCCCAGAGGCCTGTTTACCGGGTGAGCTTTATGGCATTCGTCCCACAAGACGGATTACTCTGCAAAGTGACTTTTCAGGGCTTCTGCCCAGAGTTTGGAGGGACTTTTGAGAAGATGCGAACGAGAGGGAAGGGGAGGGTAAACAACGAGAGAAAACCAGCAGGAATGAAAGTCTGTCATTCCTGAGCGAGACTCACTTCACATCAGAGCAACTTCTGAAAAGAGAGCGTCCACTTATGCTTGAGAGGAAAAGAGACACTTCAGACTGCAAGAGATAAAAAATGGACATTACAGCATTTAGAGATGCGTTTTTTCTTTGTCTGCAGGAGTGATGGAGATTGTTGAGATTTCAATTAGGGTCGTCATTTGATTTAAAAACTACAGAAAGAAAGCGATATCCACTTGGATCAGCACCGGTGAGACCCTTTTCTTTATTTCCTTATAAATATACATTGTGTCTGAGATGTATTTATAGTTGAATGTTTAACCTCAAACCGTTGGATGTTAATTTTATATTTTCCATGGGAAATAACAGTCAGATCCCCCTGCTGACTGAACCATGTGGGAAATACTGAACATAACATGATGTTACACAAGACAGAATTAAATGAACAAACTCCTCGTATGTAAAGATCAGACAGAGTTAAATGGCTGAAGTCTGAGCTGATGAAAGAGAATTCTTTTACATATTTCATCAAAGCTCTCAAACATGGACTGACGTTCGCAGAGTCTCAGCGCAGAGAGACGTCAGCGAACAGGAGCACAAACTCTCTCACAAAGTCAAACACAAGAAGAATGTTCCATTTTTAGAAAGCTATGGAAAGCTTCATGCGGTGCCCACTGATGGGATGGCTCTGTTGCGCTCCATTAGGACTTCATCTGAGAAAGCTCTGAGATATCTGACAGCAACTGATTACAAATGGACTTTTCACACTTAAAATTGCTAAACTTTGCTTAATGTATACACTGTTCAAAAATTTGTCACTAGAAATCATTAAATTGGAACAATAATAATAATAATAAGCAAAATAAATTACTAAACTACAGTTTAAAATATATTACAATTATTTTAAATTGTAATAATATTTCACAATATTAGTATTTTTTTATGTATTTCTGATCAATTAAATGCAGCCTTGGTAAGCAAAAGAGACTTCTTTTAAAGACATAAAAAAAAATAATAATCTTTCCAACCACAAATGTTTGCAAACTGGATTTCATGTTGACTTTAACTGTTTAACTATATATGTAATTTCAAATAGGTAGAGAATAACTGATTTTAAATAAATCAGAAAGATTCTCAAGAGTGTTTAGGAAAAAGTTAGTTTTTTAAGGATTAATTATATTTTGCTTAATGTTTTCTTTCAACTGTGATAATTAAATAATTTGCCAATTATATGATTTTTATTTGTAAGCCTAAATATGCTTAGGTAATCTAGTTTATTTGTTTATTTATTTATTTATTTTACTTTTTTGGGTGGGGGTGAGGGGGGGGGGGTTATTATTGTTTTTAATTCAGTATTTTCTTTTGACAAATTAAAAAAATATATTTTATGAAACTATTTGATAAAAATTACCTTTTGTTATGTTTTTTGAATGTAGTTTCAAAGAGCAGTAATATTTATTGTTTATTACTCTAACCTAATAAATTATTATATTTATATTTTAAATAATTTATAATTATTGTACTTAAGTGCATAATTATTATATTAATTATAATTTTTATTACTGTAATTTTGCTTATGAAAATATGTTTTTTTAGTAGTGTGTGTGTGTGTTTGTGTGTGCGTTTATATTTATATTATAAATAAATCTTGTAAATTATTATGTATTTCTTTATAATTATTATATTAATTGTTTTTTTATAAATCTATTTTCTATGTTCTAGCCATGGAGACCTTCGATGGACATTCAAACATCACATCTGAGTCTCCCGTCAATACCAGCCTCCACCTGCTGGGGGTGCCATACCTGAAGAGAATTGCGCACCTGTACGAGTCGCTGTACCAGGAGTTCTATGTGCTGTGGATCACGATGATGGTGGTGAACACGCTCATGTTTGTAGTCGGCGTGGTCCTGAACAGCCTGGCTCTGTACGTGTTCTGTCAGCACAGCCGCTCTCGGACCACGCCGGCCATTTACACCATAAACTTAGCGGTGGCCGACCTGTTGGTGGCGCTGTCGCTCCCGGCCCGCATTGCGCTGTACCACAGCGGCGGTGACTGCGTCGCTTGTTTCTACATGCACACATTCAGCTACTTCATGAACATGTACTGCAGCATTTTGTTTCTTACGAGCATCTGTGTGGATCGCTATATGGCGGTGGTGCATTCAGCGGGAAGCCGCTGGCGCAGCCCGCCGGTTGCGAAAAGCGTGAGTGTTTGTGTCTGGCTGTTCGCCGTCGTGGTCACATACTCCCTTCAGACATCTGCACTGGAGTTTAATGGAGCGTCTTGCTGTCGTGCCACTGTGCTTTTCACCCTCACCGTTCTGGAGTTCGTCCTGCCACTGCTGGTAATCGCAACGTTTACGATCCGCGTCGCCTGCGCACTCGCGGACGGTCGGCTCATGCCGCAGAGCTTGGGTCGGCGTGCGCGTGCCGTCCGTCTGCTCGTGGCTGTGCTCCTGGTGTTCACTGTGTGCTTCATGCCGTATCACGTGCGCGAGGCCGTGGTGTATTTCCAGCTAGGGGGCAGCAGAGAGCAGCATGTGGTGGCGTATCATGTGACCATCACGCTCAGCAGTCTGAACAGCTGCCTGGATCCTGTGGTTTACTGCTTTGTGCCTGATAGTTTCCGCTCTGCATTGCGGAGAGAACAGAAGAAGAGATTCAGAGAGCATCCGATGGCCATCAAGGGAAACAGGAGCAGCAAAGCTGCAGGAACACCGACGGCCATTGCATACAGCGTCGCAACGCTCACACTCACACCCTCCATACTGCCGTCCAGAGACATTCCCGTCTGAAATAAAACATTCACAGCCATGGAAATCTTTAGCAATCAGAAATGAGTTTCATCCTTTGAAGTGCCCCTATTATGCCCTTTTTAAGGTTCCTAATATTGTTTGGGAGTCTCCTACAATAGCTTTACATGCATTCAAGGTACAAAAAACACTTTTGTTTTCTCAAAATATGCATGTAATATCACCTCATTTTCCAACGATTCTCAAACGATTCATTCGAAGCAGTTCTACGATTCAGTCTCTCTAAACCTCTCCTTTCTGTGAGCCTACTCTGCTCTGATTGGTCAGATGGCCCAGTCTGTTGTGATTGGTATACCATGTACAGCAAGTGTCATAAACGATAAGCCAATTGCCACAGTTCTGTATTTTGAATGCTCAGTAGAATATATAAACAACTATTATTGATCATACTTACAGGTTGTCATTCAGTGGAGCCTGCTGGTCCAGATAACATAGGAACTGAACCATTTTTCAAAAGCAAGCTTTTGTGAATCCCGCATTGAACTCAGAATCAGAATCAGAATCAGAATCAGAAAGAGCTTTATTGCCAAGTATGCTTACACATACAAGGAATTTGTTTTAGTGACATAAGCTTCCAGTACACAGAGACAACAACAACAAAAAACAAAAAAACAACTTGCAAATAAATAAATTGTATGAACAGTTGTGCTATAGATGACAATGGATTAGAATAGAGTAAGAGTAAGAACTTTTGAGATTACAGAAGATTACAGAAACAGTCAACAGTAAAATGACAGAACACAAAAAAAGACTGGGCTTGTACTGCTGTGGTACAGTGGAAAAATTTATTTTAACCACTGATTATTTGTAGCCTCATCTTGCGAAGTGAAAATAAAACATTTACTTTCACAGCGGAGGACATCTTCTTTATATGATGTTAACTACATGAACAAGCTACACTGTTTCAGGGCAGGTCTAGCTGTTCGCGGCCGGCCAACGTAGAACATAGGCAGGCATTATACAAATGTGTTACCTGTGACGTGTAGCCATCACAGAAGTGGGATTCAAACTACTGACAACTCGTTTAAGCTGTTCAGAGTCGATTCTTTCTTTTGAGAGACAGTAACTTTAATTATTGTGCACTGTTGTCTTTACAACTTTGCAGATTGTTTACATTCACGTACAGCAAAATTACAGACTTGAAAGTATATATTCGAAATGGCACAATGGGGCTCTTTAAGAAAGAAAAATCACACTCTTTAAAATAAAGGCTCTTTATGGGTATATATGGTTCACTGAGAGCAAATGGAGACTCTAGATCAGTGTTTCTGAACCAGGGACCTGGACCCAGTAAAAGGTCTCAAGATGATTTAAAATAAGACACAACAATGCTATATATATATGTTTTTAATTTGTTCCCTCAACAACTGATATTTTATTTTAAAATTAGCGTTCTGTCTTTGAAAACTTCCATATATTTGTAAAAAATTTTACATTTTAAAAGTGATTTTTTTTAAAATTTATATATTTATTTATTAATTTTTAAGACCTGGAAAACTGATGGAAATTAATAAAATCTAAAAAAGTCATGGAAATACATAGCGTTTAAATGGCAGTTGTTTGTTGTATGATGGGCTCATACTGTACATAGAGCTCTCATACAGGTGGTTTATTTTGCTCCACACATGATTTAATGGAGGTGCTGGCTCATGTGTTTATGTGTGAAGACCACACTGAGCCCATGACACACTTACAGAGACCTGCACAAGTTGGAAACCACTTTTACACATAAACATCTTTACAGCTGAAGATAAACCTCTTTTTATGATCTGTTTAAACCACCTGTGGATTTCTGTCAAAACAAATGGGTCCAGTGTCTGTCCAGAATCTCTGCAGAAACTGTTTATTCTCCTAAATTAATTATTGTAATTATAATTATTTTATTTATCTCTGAAGTCGTTTATTCTCCTTAAGAAAAAAAACACATATATAAAATTGTAGTTATTGAATTGTTTTTTTGTTTTTGTTTTTTGGGAGAATAAACAGGTTTTAGAGATATACACACACAATACAATATAAACAATTATATACATCCTGTTTTTATGTTTTAACTGTTTAATTTGTAGAATTTTATTATGTCAGTACTGATGACTATTATTCTAAATTGTGAAAAATATTTGTAAATAAATTAATAATAAAGAATATTGAATATATAGAATGTATGCATTTTATAAATATAAATATTTTCAAATTATATAAATTGAAAATGAATAATAAATTTTGTTTATAGTATATAACAATATATATATATATATATATATATATATATATATATATATATATATATATATATATATACATACACATATATATATATATATGTAGATATATATATATATACGTAGATATATATATATATATATATATATATATATAATATATATATATATATATATATATATATATATATATATATATATATGTATGTATATATATATATGTATATGTATATGTATATGTATATATATATATTGTAGTTTTAATAAATATTTGTCTTCCGTTCTTAAAAAGTGGACATCTGCTGACTGCGAGACACTAAATTTACCACAAGAGGGCCACATTTCTTTCAAATTGTAAATAATTTAAAAATGATCTGTAGATGAATGGCGGCTATAAAGATGTTGCTTTCTGAGTAATGTACATACTGTCCTGATGTCGATTAACAAACAAATAAACAATAATAATCATATTAGTTATCTGTCACCTATTTAATGTGTGGTTTTATTTGTTGTTTGTTTTTTAAAGTTAAACCCATTAATATACAGTGTTGGAAAGGTCACTTTAGAAATTTATTATTTATACATTTATTATTTAATGGGCCTGAGCTAACATGACTTAACAATGAACAGTTTGTTTTTACTATCGTTAATAAAGACGAATGAATAATGTAACAGGTTTATTGCTCACTGTTAGTTAAAGCACTAACTAACGCTAACTAATGGGACCTTATTGTAATCCATTACCAAAATGTTTAATATATTATGCATAAAAAGATGAATCTTCCTTGTAGGCTGAAGGTTTCAGACACTTTATAAACTCTTTTGTGAGTCACTGTGTCACAGGTGAGTCATTTGAAGTGTACTAGCAATACTGATATTTCTAGTACTGGTTAAACTGGTTTCACTGTCTGTGACCTTTAACACAATTGTTTTCACATGCTAATATTCCTCCTTTACACAGGCTCCACTCAAACTTTCTAAGAAAAAAACACCTTTATTTTTTTCTGTAATTTCAAATATGAAATAATATTTTTCAGACTTGATTGAAAACACTTTAATGTTACAAAACATCAGAGCTTCAGGCCTGACTCAGTGTGGATTCAGTATCTGGTAAGTTTTTCTCCCCTCATGAACTGTTTTACACATGCTGAATGCTTCATAAATTATATTCTGTCTGTTTACAGCAATTATGCAGATGGTCATATATTCCATAATATGTCATTTGTCTTGTTATTCCATTAAAGAAAACCTTGGTGCAAACACAAGCTCTCTTTCATCAATCACAGTTTATAATATGTTCAGCACGTATTTCCTGGCAAATACAGTGTGCAAAAACTCTCTTATTATTCCAAAGTGCATCAGTCAAAGTCAATGGAAATGTTGACGTGAAGAAATGTCAAGGTGCCAGAAAATTATTTCTGTTTTATGCAGCTCAATAGTTTCATTGAAGGGCCCATTGAAGACTGTCTGTGGCTGTTTTCAGATTGAGGTTTGATGTACAACACAATCAGATGTTCCCCTGCAGAGGACGAATGGACAAGACAGGATATTTAGAGACAGAGGAAATGTCATGCAAAAACAGAAAACCGCTATTGTGTCTTGTTAGATACTAAAAATATAAAATATGTGAGAAATTCAATATTTCCCTTCTATTTTTATTGTCTTTTTTCTATTGTGTTCCATGGACACACACATATATATAATCATGATTACTTGTAGTGACTATTTGCATACTGAGGTGCAAATAATTATGAATAGGTATAATAGTATCTTACATTAATTGTACTTACTATAAGTACTATTTATTTACTTCCGCCTTTTTGTTGTCTTTTTCTCAAACCCACGTGAGTGTAAAATGGGTTTCTCACCATACTTTTCAGTCTACAGTCTTGAGATCCAAAAGACAAACAACCAAAACTGAACTTTGACAGATTTTTTGACTGTGAAACTCAGCTAGATGATGAAACAATTAATTTTCATTGAATGATTCAGAAGACAAGTCAAAATATACTTGAGTCTTACATTTCATAAGTTATGCTAAAATAAAGATTTTTTTTGTTTGCTTAATCTGACACTTTAGTGTTGATTTTTGGAAACTGCATGTAAATCAATGAGGGTCAATGGGGTCACAATATGACAACATTTTTGTACAGCCTTACAAAAACACGTCTATGTGTTGAAATTTTGCATGCACATTCATAACCCTAAACAAGAAAAAGTCACCTAATTTCAACAAGAAATGAATAGTTGAATCAGTATTTCAAGTATGAGTTGATTAACATATTATTAATTATTTAAGTACGAGTCGAATTGACCCCAACACAAAGGAAGGGTAAAGCATATCTGCATTGTGTAAAGTTGAATTGCTTGTAAAACAAACTTTGTCATGTCAAACAGTTAATTTTATGAGCAAAATTACAAATATTATTTTGCAAACAACTGGATAAACTGTTACGTAAATGCTGAAGTATTCAATAATCACCTCTTAGAAAAAAAAAGGTATAAAAGCTGTCACTGGGGCAGTACCTTTTCAAAAGGTACACTTTTGTACCTTTAATATGTACACTTTAGGTACAAAGGTGTGCCTTTTGAAAAGGTACCGCCCTAGTGACAGATTTTGTACTGTTTTTTCTGAGCGTGTACAAACCTGTTTGTTTAAATGTTATTTCTGAAGGGTTTCCTTCCTTTATTTTGATTTGTGTTTTGTTCTCCTGAGCTCATTTTGAGCCTTTTTAACAAAGTTACAGTAATGCCACAGTCTCAGATTTACTCTACATTTAGCAAAGACACGCTCAGGGGACAAAACGTTTCCTTCTTGTTTTTTTCTTGGAATTAAATCAGAAGGCCTCTTATCTCGGTTAAAGCAGACAGTAAACAGAATTTTCTTATCATAGTTTCAAGAGAGCAATCATCCACTAATTAAAAAGTCTTAGGCAAAGTTAAAGTTTTAGGCAAATGTAGAGTAGAAAAAGAACTGTGTCAAGAGTGCTTCTTCCAAAACCTTGGTACACTTGTGCAACTCAGTAGCTGCACAATAGTTTTTAATCTTTATTCACAGAAAATCTTCCCATTTGCAGCTGCTCTCAAATCTCATTCACACACATTCAGTTTGGTTTGATGTTGATAACAGTTTGTGACAAGACACACAAGGACCAAACCGGTGCAGTGTTGGTTAAATGCCTGAAATAAAGTCTGTGTTTAACACAAATCTCAAGAAATGTCCACGTTTTATTCTACAACATAAAATACACCAGTTTTTAAAGATTTTGCTTGTCTGTAGCTTCTAGAAAACAGAGAAGGATAATCAGGTTTCCACTTCATGTCAGCATTAGGGAAAACACTTTTCTCTTTGGTTAAAATCTTTCTAATATAAAAATTACTACATTTTTATCCCTGATTGAAAGGCCACCAACAGTAAGATCTAGAAGAAAACAAAGTAGAGGTTTATCTTTTCATTTTTAATAGTTTAATTTTTGATTATGTGAAATTGTTTTGGGGAAATTTTTGGGGAGTTTTAGGGTACGATGTACTAAAAATGTAAACATTTTTCTTTTTGAATTTCTGAAAAGTTTGCCTATAGAATACAACGCTGTCAAAAACTAAAAATTGCTTTAAAAAGTATTATGCATGCCAGGCCAGTAGTAGGCGATGCCACTTTTGCTGTGTCTGAAACCAAATACTTCCCTAGTAGGAGAGGATTTAAGGATGGCACTGGTAGGTCACATGACAGTGACAATGTGATGGATGTAGTGCGTATTAATTTCATTTATACTACCAATATACAGGACATACCATATAGAACTTACTTTTTAAACAAATTTTAAGTAAGTTCAATTTCAAATGTAGTATGGACGCACTGTATGTAAAGAAACACTATGCGCCTGCACACATCTATAGACTGAACATGTACTGTAATACGCATTATGTCACCGCTTCCACAAATTCACTTTTTTATAGTTTGCACAGAAGACAATGGTATCATTTTCAAAAACTTGCACTTTGCATTTTCATGCTGCAAAAATAGCACTGTTGTGTAAATGAAGTGAAAGTGACGTGACATATAGCTGTAAGGATTAAAGAACCTGAGATACTTTGATCTCCTGAGAAACCGACAATACAAACATACACAGGCATCTTCGAGACACCCCACAGAGTGGAGGTGCAGGAGACCTCCTTCCCTTCTGCCCATTTGTTTCATTTTAAATCCCTTCACCCATGCTTCCTTCTACTCAATCTGCTCAAAATGATTACATGAAAATGTCAATGCAAGTGAACTAACAGTCATGTATAGTATCATTTGAAATGCCTCAGTGCAACTGGTACAATGGTCTCAATCTTACAAAAGTAGATTAAAAGATAATACAGATCCTAAGAGTTAAGAGATATTTTGCCTACTGTAATGGGAGTTCCCCTTCCCAGGGTCCTCCATGTAAATTACCTCCTGTTCCCATTGAGTTGTAAAACCACCCAGGCTTGGGACCTGAGTAAATGCAAATTCCTATTGTTAGTTACTGTCTCCATCTCGGGGGATGTTTGTCTTGGTCTGAGGTATTTAAACGATTGCAGCAAAAGGATCAGGGCCTTCTGTAGTCAGAATGAGCCCTTAGCATGAAGTGTGTCTACACACTTCATACTTATGTATTTTTCTAAAAGTCAGGTATGCATCTTTTACTCTTAGATTCACCTTTGAGAATTTGATGTCTTGTATTGATTTGATATCTCTGAATTGGCTATGTAATTGGCATAATACTTACCTGACTGATAATAAATTGTTACATTTGATTTACTCTGAGTTACTCTGAAATTGTTTCCTCAAGTAGATTAAGTGAAGGCTATGTTTCCGCAAATCTGCGTCCAGGGTTAAGTGCATACTAAATCTCAGGCTAGATGGAGCATGGGGCACATCAGGTGAGGTTTTAGATTTCTGACTAACCGCTTGACTTTAGTTAAGTTGTACTCAGTTGCAGTAACTATGGGGGTCTAGTCAGAGCACTGGTCATAACCGCTGGTTATTGTCTCAGCTTTAATTAAGTTGTACGCAGTTATATAACTGTCGGGGGGCTAGACAGGTAGTGCTAGCATAACCGCTGATTATTGTTTGAGCTTTATTTAAGTTGTACGTAGTTAATCTTAACTATCGGGGCTAGACAAAGAGTACTAGCATAACCTCTGATTATTGTCTCAGCTTTAATTAAGTTGTACGTAGTTATATGACTGTCGGGGGGCTAGACAGATAGTGCTAGCATAACCGCTGATTATTGTGGTGAGCTTTAACTAAGTTGTACATGGGTAACTGAGGGGGACTAAACGAAAATACTATTTCAAATATGGTAAGTATGGGTAACCTATTAAATAGTATTAGTCATAACCTCTGACTACTGTTTAGACTGGCGAGTTTGTGATCGTGGGGCACACGTAGAAGAACGGCCGTCGTGGGGCACCCTGAGCGACATAGATTCCTAATGAACAAGTAAATATAAAGTAAAGAGTTAACTAGAATAATCCAATGTCAGAATAATAATAATAATAATTAGAGACAGACAATCAACCAATTTGCCTTTCAACCTAAATTCGAGGTCATACTAAAATGGAGTCAGATGAAATATTAAAATAGAGTCAGATTAGAATTGGATTTAAATTGAATAACTCTACGCGCTGAAAAGACCGAACGCGCAAGCAACCTTCAGCCAGCACCGGATACCTTCCTTGGATCGAGTGCCTGGACCTTACAAAGTGGTGACCGGCGACGCGATCTCCCAAACAGGCGAGTTGCATCTTTCAGCGCAATATGGATTTGTACCGAACAAGAGGTTTGACCGTCTCTTTCTCCAGCTGCTGTGGTAAGTCAATTTTTATTTGCCTTTTAGAAATATTGAGGGAAAGACAGACGCATCCCATATATACACATTTCTAGAATGAGTCGGAATACTCATATTGTTAGACCGGAGACCGGATCCGGTGGGTTTGAGAATTAGACGAAACCACGTACTTGTCAGGGACATGATAGCGGCAGCGTAGACGAGGAATTACATCCCTTGTTCTGAAATGGAAATATCTCTTTGTTTGCCTAAGCAACAAGAGATGAAACTTAAAATTGGAATACCATCCTCCAAATTATTGTCTGGTACTCAACAGAGAGTCACAAAATAGAACCTAAAGCTTTAATCAGAAAACTGTGTTCTATATTGTTTTACTTGCTTCATTGCAACAAATGAGCAACATTTTAATGAGAATGAGGAAAGAGAATAAAAATGCTAAATTATAAACGATTGGGAAACTTGTGATTGGATAAAGGAAGACAATTTAATTTGATACATTTAAATATGAAAAACAAGTTGGGCAAAACAGAGTGATAAAATCACACCACCAATAAAAGAGCTTCAAAGAGAGCTTCACTGAGGCCAAAATGATACCTAAGCTCTTGAGGACTAACTACTACAAAACAGAACTCCTCTTGACAGCAGTTAAACAATAGATGATAGGATTAAAAAATCTGAAACTGATACACAGATCGAAAGTGATGATTTTATAAAACAAATGGCTTTGTTTCTGAGAGTGGCTCAAAGCTGAGTCCAAGGGTACATCCATTTAGAAGACTCATGTTTCTCTCCCTGTTGAATGGGAGGTGTTTATGGCCAAATTGTAACACACAAATAAACATATCACACCTTATATCAAGCAAATGGCTACTGGGCCTTCATATAGTCTTTAAACAGACTAAATTAAATAAACAAACCTTTGAGACCTAAAAACAGTGATTGTGCATTGCATCAGCCCTGAGCTTGCCCAGCTCCTCAACACCTTTTCATATTCAAATGAACTGACATGAGAATGCAATTTGTAGACCTTATTGCAGATGGAAAATTTCGGACAAGTTGTGATTTGACCATGTACTCCGAGTATGCATGCAGTCATTGGATGTTAACAACTTCAGAGTCTCTCATTGGCTTTAAGAAGGACTAGTTGTTATACATTGTACATGTGTGTACTACTGTGATTACATGGCCAAATCACAAGGTCTTCTCCAAGACGAACAAATTGACAACTATATTATTCCAAAGACTCTCCAGAGACCAGAAATAATATTATTTTTAATATATACTATTTTAATATAATATAATTGTATTATAAATCAATTTATAATGTACATTATATTATAATCGCCAAGCATGGCATTACATGGAAAAATATGATTTGCTAACACTTACAATTAAATTTCATTGGTCTGCTACCCAGTGCCCAAAAAGGGAGGAGGTTAGTTTTCATTTCAATAGTATGGCACAAGCGATAGCGAACCAATTCATCCTTCGCTTAGGAGCACCAACAAAAAATTTAATCTGATCAGAGAGAGTGGCTAACATTACTTGGAAATTGAAACATCCAAATTTCAATGCAGAATTCAGAAACTCTGAATTTGCACCTAATCTTGCTCATTAAAAACTAAAAAAATACTAACATTAGGAGGCTGGTTACCTGTTACAGCAACAGGACCAAATTTACATCACAATTGTAAAACTTCCTTTCCTTTGTTTGGAGCATGACTGTATTTACACACAGCCACAGTCGAATGAAGCCACACAACACCATTTGATCTTTTAATTTACTTGAAAAATGATAAAAGGGGGGTGTAAAAATACTAAACATCAGACCAAAATACAAGAAGTCTTTATGTGCCACAGAGATCTGAATGTGTGAACAACACCATAAAATAACAATTGCCAAACAGACAACACAGAAACAGGTGAACACATTCCTGCCCACAGATCTGACTGTAATGAGAGCAAATGCAACTAAAGCCATGGACATTGGTCCATTGGAATTCATGACAACATGGGTGATAAAAACACCAATTAATCTAGAAAATGTGCCCAGCAGAACTGGGGTCTCTAATGCTCATGACACAGCAGACTGTGAGGGCTCGACTGCAAGAGCAGCATCTGGTGTTACATACTCAGACTGCACAGAAGCAGTAGCAGTGATTCAGATCTGACCAACGGAACTCTGTTTCATGTGACATCTGGAACTAAAATTGCAATACATGAGGATGAATGTAGTTAAATTAATTCCACATGCCTGAACATGAAACTGATGAAAATTTCAAAATTAACTGTGGTTCTCTTTGTATTTCTTTCTGTCTCAGGTTGACCACTGCAATTCTTTGGAGGACAGATACCAGGAAGGTGCCTGGTCCCATCTGCATCAAACCAGGACAACAGAATTGTTAGAACATAACCTGAAATGTGGGAGATGGATGCGAAGACACTTGAAGGGGCCATTCACACCTCACAGCAGAACATCACTACACACATATCCACATGGCCTCCCGGATTAGAACCGGAACTAAATTTTTGCAACACAGATTGCTATAGATTAGACTCCATCCATCTCCCAGACATGAGTACAGAACACACACCTCCACCATTGCATCACCTCATTTAGACTATCCAGTCTGTACACTACAAACAGAAGACAATGATGGCTTGGATTACAAATGTGGTACTCCACTAAAGATCTATTGTCCATCTTCACACTGACAGAACCACATAGCCTCACACTCACAGGACAACAGAATTAATTACATTCCAAAAGATACAACATATCTACTATCTGCAACCATCTGAAAACTCATGGAACAACACTCTAACACACATTTACACGACTAGTCACGGATCGATGGCGCAAATTTTTGAACACAGAGGCAGACGAGCCTTTGAAATTTTAAATATTGAATCTTTCTGATTGTTATTAGGGTGGTTGACAAGCCAGAGGGCCCCTGGTTTCCCAACACATCACTAATAACAAAAAACATTATCAAAATTATTAAATGTGAAATGCCTGCACTTCATTTCTATCAATCAATCATAAAAATATAAAATTTTACCAAACTATCAACTGTGACTTAGCCTGCATATCAGATACCCATTCACACACACACACACACACACACACACACACACACCTGTTACTAGGAATTTAGGATTTCCATTCTAGAAAAATGTTTTAATCATGTTCTAAGTCATTACTTAGAAACCTTAGATCTACATAAGTGGATTGCATCGGAAGATTCCTGAATGAACAGTGTGATTATTATATATACCTTCATAATCGTGATTGAATGTTATTCTTATTGTCACCATATGGCTTGTTTATTGATGCATACCTCTACATTAATGTTTAAGTTATACTGACCTCTTGCTGCATTTCCTTTGAGTCATTCAGACCAAGAAAATTTAAATTTATGCTTACATGGGACCACTCTACCATATTTGACCTCAAAAGACTTTTAACATCAGATGTACCACTTGCACTTGCTGACATGAATTCATCAGGTTTCTTTTTTGTTTTATTGTTCTTATGTTAACTTATGACTTTTCTATCTTACTCCATGGGTGATGACATTAAGCTGATCAGAATTCAGTCATTGAATGACTACTAAGATGCTTTTCAGGTGTCCCACACAAATCAGTGTGTAAGCAAGGAGAACACTTTCACCTATTGAAGTCTGCCCAGAGAACCGCACCACTGGAGGTGAGAGGATTCACGAAGATGGGTCAGACTATCGTCCTAGAGAAGGTGCCACAAGGAGCAGAGGTTTCTCCGTAAAGGAATGACACATAAACTGAACAAGTCGTAAAGGCTCAGACTGACCCACTGAACTGTGCTCACATGCTGAGCTCAACCACAGGTAGAAACACCGGAGACATTCATCCACCTGCCAAACTCAAGCGACACACACCTGCTGAGACTGAGTGTTCTGCTGATAAATACAGCCCTCAGAAGGTTTCTACAGCTGCTCACATCACAAAGACAATTTTGAGATAACATCTCGAAGATAAACAATCTTCTAACAGTGACCCCATTGGATTCATCTGAATGTGACCCATTGGGGGTCAAACGGGGGACTGTAAGGATTAAAGAACCTGAGATACTTTGATCTCCTGAGAAACCGACAATACAAACATACACAGGCATCTTCGAGACACCCCACAGAGTGGAGGTGCAGGAGACCTCCTTCCCTTCTGCCCATTTGTTTCATTTTAAATCCCTTCACCCATGCTTCCTTCTACTCAATCTGCTCAAAATGATTACATGAAAATGTCAATGCAAGTGAACTAACAGTCATGTATAGTATCATTTGAAATGCCTCAGTGCAACTGGTACAATGGTCTCAATCTTACAAAAGTAGATTAAAAGATAATACAGATCCTAAGAGTTAAGAGATATTTTGCCTACTGTAATGGGAGTTCCCCTTCCCAGGGTCCTCCATGTAAATTACCTCCTGTTCCCATTGAGTTGTAAAACCACCCAGGCTTGGGACCTGAGTAAATGCAAATTCCTATTGTTAGTTACTGTCTCCATCTCGGGGGATGTTTGTCTTGGTCTGAGGTATTTAAACGATTGCAGCAAAAGGATCAGGGCCTTCTGTAGTCAGAATGAGCCCTTAGCATGAAGTGTGTCTACACACTTCATACTTATGTATTTTTCTAAAAGTCAGGTATGCATCTTTTACTCTTAGATTCACCTTTGAGAATTTGATGTCTTGTATTGATTTGATATCTCTGAATTGGCTATGTAATTGGCATAATACTTACCTGACTGATAATAAATTGTTACATTTGATTTACTCTGAGTTACTCTGAAATTGTTTCCTCAAGTAGATTAAGTGAAGGCTATGTTTCCGCAAATCTGCGTCCAGGGTTAAGTGCATACTAAATCTCAGGCTAGATGGAGCATGGGGCACATCAGGTGAGGTTTTAGATTTCTGACTAACCGCTTGACTTTAGTTAAGTTGTACTCAGTTGCAGTAACTATGGGGGTCTAGTCAGAGCACTGGTCATAACCGCTGGTTATTGTCTCAGCTTTAATTAAGTTGTACGCAGTTATATAACTGTCGGGGGGCTAGACAGGTAGTGCTAGCATAACCGCTGATTATTGTTTGAGCTTTATTTAAGTTGTACGTAGTTAATCTTAACTATCGGGGCTAGACAAAGAGTACTAGCATAACCTCTGATTATTGTCTCAGCTTTAATTAAGTTGTACGTAGTTATATGACTGTCGGGGGGGCTAGACAGATAGTGCTAGCATAACCGCTGATTATTGTGGTGAGCTTTAACTAAGTTGTACATGGGTAACTGAGGGGGACTAAACGAAAATACTATTTCAAATATGGTAAGTATGGGTAACCTATTAAATAGTATTAGTCATAACCTCTGACTACTGTTTAGACTGGCGAGTTTGTGATCGTGGGGCACACGTAGAAGAACGGCCGTCGTGGGGCACCCTGAGCGACATAGATTCCTAATGAACAAGTAAATATAAAGTAAAGAGTTAACTAGAATAATCCAATGTCAGAATAATAATAATAATAATTAGAGACAGACAATCAACCAATTTGCCTTTCAACCTAAATTCGAGGTCATACTAAAATGGAGTCAGATGAAATATTAAAATAGAGTCAGATTAGAATTGGATTTAAATTGAATAACTCTACGCGCTGAAAAGACCGAACGCGCAAGCAACCTTCAGCCAGCACCGGATACCTTCCTTGGATCGAGTGCCTGGACCTTACATAGCCAAGTATGGTGACCCATACTCAGAATTCGTGCTCTGCATTTAACCCATCCAAAGTGCACACACGCAGCAGTGAACACACACACCATGAACACACACCCAGAGCAGTGCTCAAGGGCACCTCAGTCGTGGTATTGCCAGCTCGAGACTCAAACCACAACCTTAGGGTTAGGAGTCAAACTCTCTAACCGCTAGGCCACGACTTTTAAATACACTTATGCCAATAATATCAACACCGTTAAACATAGAAAACTTTTTATGCATTTTGGTCATTCATTTACAGGACAACGCCGTTTGTGGGCCTGAAAATGTGAAAATGCAAACTTTTGAAAATGGGTCCGAAAAATGAAAAACGCCTATTTGTGAAAACTGACATCATGCGCATGCGTATTACGCATTCGCGTAGTGTTTCTTTACAAAGCAGCATCAACAAATTTATGGCCTGCCGTGCATAATACCGCGTTTTCGTTTTCGCGGATCGTTCTGACAGCGCCATCTGTACCTGAAAACGCAAAACCACGTCGTTGTCATCTTAATGTACCCTTCAGGCAGCAGCAAAAAAGACGTACAGTAAATGAACGGCCAAAACGCATAAAAGTTGTCATTTTTAGTTGGAAACTGTGTCATGTATATCCCAAGAATATTAACAAATTCAGTGTCATTTTACGCTCTCACGTTAAAAATAAGCTGAACAGGGAGCTCCAGCGTGATTGGACGAGAGGAGCCCTTTAATTGTTCCGCCGGGTGTGAAAGTGAAGGAAGAGAAACAGAGACTCCAGATAATCACACACTTCACACGGATGAACAATAGCGCCTGGAGCTCGGCCAGGACGCGGAACCCCTGCGCTCTCCCACCGCAGCAGATCGACTGCTCTCCGCCTCTCAGAGTTTATCAACACAATGGCTTCCTGTCGCGGCGGTGTGTAGTCTGCGCGCGGGCCGCGATCCCAGCGAGCGGAGCGGAACACGCGGGCTTGTTTGTGTCGCGCTGCTGGATGACCCGTCTTCCTCCCGGACATTCATCAGCCCTCCAGCGCCGAAAGACCGATGCCTGCGCAGCATCTCCCCCGAGTCTCTATTACAACAGCTTGATTTATTCCTCACATTTGGACAATAAAAACAACGAATGACCCTCAGGACGAATCCTGACGTGTGTTATAACCTGAGAAGAAATAATGGTCTGAACTTTTTGAATGTAGCCTATTAATAAGCACAGCTGGGTTTAACTGAGAAGGTGATTAGGGTAAAATCGAGAAATTACTCAACTAAACGAGATCAATTTGAAGTCAAACAGATGTCTTCCAGAAAGCAATCAACATATATTAAGAGCAAATATAAACGTTTACTTTTTTTTTTTATCATTATTTAGTGTTCAAATAAGGCAAACATTTAAACACACATGAGGCCCAATTTTGTGCATTGTATAAAAAAAACAATCAAAATTATGTTTGAAAATTAAACTTTTGTAATGTCTCCTTGATGGTCCTAAATGCAATTAAATAATAATATTAATAATAATAATAATAATAATAATAATAATAATATATATATGTGTGTGTGTGTGTGTGTGTGTGTGTGTGTGTGTGTGTGTGTGTGTGTGTGTATAAAGCATTAAAACATTAAAATGATAACAATAACAAAAATATAATGCAATGCAAAATGGTATGGGATCATATTCCCAGATGGTACAATATTTTTTCCAGGCATACATTTTCCCAAATAAATAAAATTTGTCATTTTTGATTGTTTTGAGTGTATTTATACTATTTTACCGATCTTTTTATTATTATAAAATAGTTTTTATGTAAAAAATATATATATATATATATATTATATTAATATTTTGATTTACTTTTTTTCCCCTTATTTTTAGATTTTTTGTCATAATATTTTAAAGTTTTTTTGTTTAGTTAGATTTTTTAGTCATTTTGTCATGTGTTTTTGCTATTTTTTATTATTATTTATTGGACATTTAGGGTGAATAATGATTGAAACCAGGTTGAATTACACTAAAATAAGAACTTCGATTCTTCTGACTTAAGTTTTTCCTGTGTGTTTGACCTCTGCGAAGCTGTTCAGCAGTTTCTTGTTGACTCCAGTGTGTGAAACTCACTCAGTTGTGATCCGAACCTGTTTCCAGACCTCTAGGAGACGGTGCATTTAAACAGGAGCTTTGTGTGCGGACTGATATGTTGATGTATATGTTATCTCCTGTCAGAGGTCACGGGCAGCAGAATGGTCTGTGAGAGACTTTGACGTGCTGTTCTCAACGGAAATGGCGTGATTGAACTAGCGATATGCTCAAACAGGAAGTGTTTCATGAGATTTCCCACTGCTTGTTATTCTTATAGATGTATTATACCCAACACTTCCACATGGTGCTGTCAGCTTCCCTTCTGTGTCCCAGCACTGACTCACACTGAGACGTGCACTAACCAACCTCACCACTCCACCGATTCTGAGCTGAATATCAGTTCAAATCATGCTCATTTTGTAAGAAATTATATATTCACAGATAAATAAATTGTCCACAGACTTTTTAAAATCAAAATCGAGACTGAATTTTTGAATACATATTGTACAGAAGATATAAAAAATATGTCAACTAAGTAATTATCTAACACATTATTAACCTGTGTAATGAAATAAATACATATGCAGGCCATACTAACATATAACACTCAAAATGCACACATGCACACACACACACACACACACGTTTGTTTTTGTGAAAAGTGGGGACATCCCATAGGCGTAATGGTTTTTATACTGTACAAACTGTATATTCTATCACCCTACACCAACCCTACACCTAACCCTACCCCTTACAGGGAACTTTGTGCATTTTTACTTTCTCAAAAAAACTCATTCTGTATGGTTTATAAGCATTTTGAAAAATGGGGACATGGGTTATGTCCTCATAAGTCACCCTCTCCTTGTAATACCTGTGTCATACCCATGTCATTATAAAAAGTTGTGTCCTGATATGTCACAAAAACATGTGCACACACACACACATATGTTGGTGTAGTGCGGAATGTTATTGATCATTTTGAGACATCATCACATCCTGTGTTTGATTGACAGCTGATGGTGTGGCACACACAGGTCATGCCCACAGGCCCGTCAGAAGAAATTAGGACAGAATTTTACTGAAGGCTATATATTGATCATAGTTTTTAAGTATTCTGCTCTGTATGAGATGTGTAGTGAGTAAATTATTATTACATTTTGTGTATTACAGTTAGTTGCCAGTTAGGCGTCATTTAAGGTTTTCATACATAATTACACATTCATACTTAGTTGTCTCTCTGTCCATGGCACTTCAGCAGCAGTCAGGTGGCGGGTGACGTCGTTACCTTTAAATTCTAAACCCCGCCCCATATGCAAATGACGCTCCATATCAGTCGACGGAAGCGGCTCGCGTCTGTCAGACAGATTTCGCCTTTAAAGGCGCATTAAAACAGCGGCTGAAGTGCAGAACCCGAGCAAAGCAGCAAGAGCAGCAGCACAACATCACCACAAACAGTAACACCTCTGACAGAGAGAAATAAACACAGAGACGCGCACGTCAGGGTGAGTGTGTTTACAGTGTTTACAGTGTTACAGTGTCGCGTTTACGCGGCGGCGGCTTCTTTGATCGTATGATTGATGTTCTGCGCGTTCTGTGCGTGTCATCATTTACAAGCGATTCTTCACGCATCTGCAGCTCTGTTTGATATTAGTAGCTGATTGGTGATTTTGATTTATATCTGCGCGCTTCATAAATGTTCACGGATGCATTAGTTTCCATCAGCAGCTAGAGGCTACACTGAGGGTTTGAATAAATGCTGTGCGTCTGTCACCGCTGTTAAATGTTAGTGGTTGGTTCGTCACTGGTGCAGATGATGTTGACAGTTGCTGGTGTATGATCCATAAGTTGTTTATAATAGATGTGTATGTGCGGATTAGTGTAGTTTTGTGAGGTTCCCCCACTTATGTGATGTGTACATGTGAACCTGCTGGTGGGCAGAGAGCTGATGGATGTCTGTTATACAACTGTAAGCTTCCTGGTGTCCCGTTCACTTATACTGGGGGTCGTGTGCACCAAATCTCACCATGAGCTTCACAAGCTCTCTCTTTAGAGACATAATTACTGTCCTTGCTAACATATTAAAATGCCAAAAGCACCACAATATTACCACATTTTTGACAAGATATCATGGGAATACCATGTCTTTTTACCATATTTTTGGACATTAATCTATCTGTCCATATGTATCCTTAAACAAACTATCATTAGACCTAAGTGCATTTGATGCATAAATGACTTATTTCCATTTCATATATTCATAGCATCACACATAATAATTCTGCTGTTCAAAACATTTATTATGATCTGAATTCTGCGAGAAACATAATGAGGTGTTAGACAGCATGTCTGAGCTTGTTTTCCGTGTAACAAAATGAGATTTATATTCCCATGTATGCTTCAGAATGGACCAAAAACACAATGAAAGTGAAATTTTATGTCAAGCTATTCCTTTAAAGAGGTTGTTGCCTTTGCATATGTTTGTTTGAATATGCAAACACAATATAAAAGACAGTGTTCAGCTGAAACTAGGGTGACAAGGCCTTTTTTATTTGGTGAGTTTAATGTCAGCTTGTATGCCAAACACAATTTTCACTCCTCTCATTGAGAATGCATTGAAGCGGCACGTAAACTGACTCCTGACAGTGTGCGATGCAAAGCAGGTGTGTGTGGCTGGTTTACTGCAGACTGCTGGTTGGTGTGCTTTACTAACCCGTGTCTGGACGCTCTCTGCAGGTTCTCAGCCAGCTGTGCGTCCGGACAGAAGAAACAACGCTGCTCTCTTATGCAGTCCGACTAGATATTTATGAAGCTTTCAAGGCTTTTTGGTGAGTCACACTGGTTTTGCGCTGCTCCTTTTCTCTCTGCTGGACTGCATTCAAACTGATATAATGTTATCCAAGAATAGTACATAAAAAGAGTGTTTCTATTTTTTGTGTCCTTGGAGTGAGTAGTACTTCTATATGTCATGTATGTATTTATTTGCTTTTTTTTTATTGTTGTTATTTTCTTTTTTTTCCATTTAAATGTAGTAATCATATTAAACAATCAAATTATATTTATATTTATATATATATATATATATATATATATATGTGTGTGTGTGTGTGTGTGTGTGTGTGTGTGTGTGTGTGTTTAAATATAATAATGATTTTAAAATATAATAATAAAATATATAATTAAATAATTAAAATTATATAATATATTTTAATCACATAATTATAATCATATTATATAATTAGTTAATAACTGAAATAAAATGAAACTTTTTGACATTTTAAAAAGCAGTAAAATTGACAAGCACATAACAGTGTGACTAAAACTTAAACTAAAATAAAAATGTAAAAATAATAAATAAAAACATTAATATTATATATGATCGCCTAAATTTACATTTTTCCTTTCTCTTTGGAGTGTTACAAGATCTTGGTGCATAAAGAAGATCTGTGAAGTTGCAAATCCAAATCCAATTAAGACTCGTCCACAGCCCCCTGAAACGGCTCATTCTAACACGGCCCCACATATCTACGTCAGTATGTGGGAAGATCTGCATAACGCCGCCCAGATGTTCATGCAAAGAAAGAAGGCGTGCCTTTTATTCTCGTTGTAGTATTGTTGTTGCCGCCGCTGCCATGTCATATAGACGCTGTGTGTTTCACTGTGAAAGCAAAACTACTTTGTATGGCCTTCCAAAAGAGGACGAGATCCGCTTCGTCATACCTGGGGCTGATCCGTGCTGGTCGCTGAGGAAATACATCAACTTTGCACTCTGGATTGCCGGATCGGCTTTCACTGTGGACGAAGTGGCGTCCAGCCCGGGGTCGTCACATGTGGTTGCTGCAAGACCAAGTTTAGCTCCTTCATAGAATCCACCTCAAGCCGCCCGCCTCTGCTCACTCAAGGCTGCGGTGAGGGATGCTGTTTCTTTGAGAAAGCGAAACTACTTTGTTTGGCCTTCCAAAAGAAGACATGACTAGAAATCATGTTTATATCACGTTTATCATGGGTTTTAATGTTTATGTGTCATCGCTAATGGCCAGCAGGGCATCACAGTATGTTAAGGGGCGTAACATTTCTGTCACACGCTTGAGGTATTCGGCCATCACAACTCGCTGGATAGCTGGCCAATCAGAGCACACCTCGCTTTTCAGAGCGATGAACCTTTTAAAAATCAATGCGTTCAGAAGGCAGGGCATAGAGGAGAAATAATAATGTACAGTATGTGGAAAATAATGTGTTAAAATATAATAAACACATTTCATTACACCAAATACACAAAATAATGTTCTTTTTAGCAGCATCATATGACCCCTTTAAGAAATATTACCTAGAATAGTATATTAACCATACTAAACATTTAATGAATATTAAAATATAAAATATAATAAACAGACAAATATAATACCAATAATAATAATTATAATATATTTGTTATTTTCTGATATTATATATCAGAATATTTTTGAATATTTTCCATAGTATTTTTAATATATTTTAGATATTTTTGGGCAAAGCAGCTGAACTGTGGTCAGATTTTACCTGTGACGTCTCCACCTGTGTTGTGTAATCTGATCTGGTCATGTCAGTCACATGATCAGTGTGAAATTTACATTGCAGCAGCTTGCAGTTTGTCAAGATACAATGTTTCAAAGTAGTTCAACTGAAAGCAGCTTTTTAAAGAAGTAGTCGGTTAGACTACAAGACGATATGATTAATTCTTTTTTAAAACATACCTGTGTTTATCTGGCAAAGCCCATCTGTTTTCTTCGGGTGGCAGGGTTAAACTTGTGAATGGCTTTCGTGATCCGCGTGGGATATGCAGTGTAATTGGACGGGCCACAGTGCTGGATTCTCCCAGTGTGCCTCAGGCTAGAGACCTGCATTCCCATGAGACCCGATGCAACAGACTGCGGCGCAGGACAAGACTCGATGGGCGAGTGTGGGGTGATAGACCCTTGTGTGTGTGTGGGATGCAGGAAAATACAATGATTTGCGGGACTCCTGCAAAATAGAAAATATCTTAACATAAAATATCTAATAACAAATAATTTGTTATTCAGGTATTGCACAAAAGCAACAAGAAAATCTAATATAAATTAAAAACGATTAACAGGTGCAAGCATAGGCAGAGTCATTATAACACACAAAATGTAGATATTATGAAAGATTCATTGTGCATGTATTAATTTTGGTATAACAGAGCTTTGTGAGATCGCAATTAACTGAGATGTCAGCTTTTTAGAGATTATAAAGGGAGCGCTCTTTGCTTGCATTCTGCCATGCCAAACCATGCACGCCGCAGCCTATGCTTGCTTTTCTGGTAGACAAATATTGCACTCCCGAAGTGATAATGCGGCCACAACTCCGGAGCCTATAGACCCCTTAAAAGTTTGTAAACATTGCAACGTCTCCGGGTGGGCGGGGCTTAGCTGGAGGCAAAAAGAGGCACGGACGCAATGTAGACAAGCGTAAACTAGCACGTTTTAGGAGGGATTTATTAAACATGGATGCAGAAGAAGGTTCGGAACTGTCCGAATATGTACAGTCACTGACTCTGCGGGACCGTAACAAAAAATAATAATAAAAAAAGTGGGAGTTAGCATACATTTATCAATTAATTCAGTTGATCACTCAGTTCCCTGACCAAACTGGTTATCTGACCAAAATATAATGACGAGTGGATAACATTACAGTAGCCTAATTTATTTATTTATTTATTTTTAGCTAAGCCTGGTGTAGTTCTTGTTCTCATTGGAAACATTTTAACCAGGTTTTGGATATTTCCTAGACAACATATGAATTACTTTCGGGTGGTTTGGGGAATTTTGTCAGGGCTTATTGTCTAATGTAACCTATCGCTGGGCTAACTATGATTAGCAATGTGGATTATTTTAAGAGACCATTCAAAGGATGGCACACACATCTATCGCTGTATGTTTGTTTAACATTTAAGCTAGCTAGTACGCTGAAGGTTGGCGACTTTTCACCTATAAAACATAAACTTGCTGATTTGTACTAGATAAAACCAGTACATATGCATAGATTATTTTACCTAATATGAAGTGTGCACTGCAAACACGAGCATTATTTATGATCGTCTCTGTCTAGTCTGTACGCCGTATTGCATTCAACCACAATTGTCTTCTTGATTTCTGTGAAGGAATGTCGGCCGGGATCCGGTGAAACTTTAGTTTTGAACCAAAAGTGCTGTTCCTTCTATTCTGGCAGCCAAAAACACAACAAGACGACATTTTAAAGTCAAAACCTCAAACTTTTAGCGCGCCTGCTATGAGTTCTTCCTTATGTTTTGCCTCCAGCTAGAGTGGTGACGTCACAGTGACGTAGGCGATTAAGGGGTCTATTAATGGAATAGTCTGTCTCTGTTCTCAAACCAATTAAGAACTACAATTGATCTTTAATGCTTATTGCGATAGAGAACACTGTTATGGTTTCCACTGATTCTGAAATATTTTTTGTTTGCTGGGGTGGTAGTAATATTTATTAATATGGAAGAGGGGCCCAAAAATGTATTTTGCCTATATCATGATAAGAGGTAAACCCGGCCCTGCCCATACAGGGCTAGTTTTTGCTTTCAAAACTTGAATTATATTGGCATTCAGGTGATAAAGCACACCAGTCCACTCCTTTTTTGCACAGTTCAACCCTTATGTTCATTGTTCATGTCACAGATGATGTACTTAATAAGTATGTAACCGTTAATGACTGGTTTCCCCAAAGCGTTTACCACTGGTCATAAAAACTTAGTGGAATCAACTTGAATGGTATGCTTATATTTGTTTACAAAACATTATTTGTACAACTTGATGTGGACTCTACATCATAAGTTGGGATACAAACAAACATCAAACGAACCTACACACATCCGCTTTAAGCAATAAAGCACGGGAGGCCTGATGGTGTGTAAATTAACAGCAGATTTTAATTTTGGGTGAACTATTGCTTTAAGTGTTTTCCAAGTACGTTAACCTGGAAAACACATTCTAACCTGTGATGCACTTAAAATTTTACAGGACATTCTGATACTTGCTGACTCATTTAGCCTCCAACATTGTTCCTCCCAGGACCGGTTTTGGTCGTTAAACACTGTTTTTTTTGCAGTGAGGTTGTATTAGTCAGAACGGGTTGCATGATGAGTTGGATAACTGGTTTCTCGAGTTAAGTAGTAATCTTAAATGCAGATGTCTTCTTGTTTGTTTCCTGTAGCTTGTTGAGATGTTGTGAATCTCTGACTCTCAGCTGTTGGTCTTATTGGACTGGTTTTTGTGCTCTCAGTGTGATGTGTGGTGTTTCAGCTCTTCCCGTTGTGTTTGTGTGCTCGTGTCTCAACCGTCTTTGTGCTGTTCACATCTCCGGGTAAGTTTACCACCATTATTGGGAGAAAGTTGGCTTTTGCTCAAGAATAACATTAACATGAGTCCCTGAGATCCAGACAGATTGTTCAGTTTGTGTTTGCACTAGTGTCTGTCCATCTGTCCAGGACAGTCTCTGGATGCTTGGATCACTGCTGGTACGTCAGGGTTTTTTTAGGGTGCTGCATATTGTGTCTGGAATATTTAGATTTTTTTATTTTGATGTATTTTATTTTATTATTTATTTTTTATTTTGTTCAGTTATTTGTTTATTGTAACTTTGGTCAGGGTCATTACTTATCTACAGGGCCGGGACAATTCAGTGTGAAGAAAAAGCATAATTTTTTTTTATAAATATTTATAATGTAGACATTTTATTACTTAAACTGAATTCAAATGAGTTTAGGTTGAGGTTTTTATATAATCTTATTTTATTTCAGGTTTATTTCAATTACAAAAATGAATCCACCTGTCACTCAAGTGGCCACGCCCTTAATTATACAGAAATTTAAGGCTTGATATAATTTAAAGCAATGAGTTACAAAAAAATTCACCCCCTTAGCTATATAGAGCAAAACCAGGCTTTAAACATATTTTTTTCTGCTGTAAAGTTGGGCATTTTAACATGGGGAGTCTATGGGACTGACTCACTTTTGCAGCCAGCCTGTAGCGGCCAGTCGATGAATTGCAGTTTTAGTCACTTCCGTGTTGGTTTCACGAGAGAGAGAGTGGGAGGTTGACGCTTGGTGGAAACTTATAGATGAAGGTGGTACTATTATATTGAGATCCCTTTGCTACATCACCAAGGGAGCGAAAACTAACGCGCTCGTTTTCTCAGACGCTTGCAGAAAAAGGCTTACCAAAACAAAGTTACTGGGTTAATCTTTTTCACATTTCCCTGGTTTGTAGATGCACCGGGGACCTATTATACCTATTATAGCACTTAAAACCTGGAAAAGTCAGATTTTCATAATATGTCACCTTTAAGACATAACAGATTGTGTTTACGAGAATACTTGCAGAGACAATTATTTTGAGAAGTTTGTGTGCATGTATTCATACAGAAGCAAGGATATGTGAAAGAGGAATCAATTCTGTGAACGCGCATTGTCTGAAACACGTCCCTCTGTGACTCAGAAACCACTGCGCTAGCTCCCTGCAAAAGTTTTAAAATGCTTGAATGTTTAAATCTGCAAGACTTAGAAACAAGTGCAAACAATCAACTACAATCTGTTTCACTCCTACAAGTGAGTGAACAATGCAAATCAAGTTAAGAATTTTATATCACTATTCAAGATAGCCCGTCAGGCAGGGCAGTGCTAAATTTTGGTAGCCCGACTGGAAAACGCAATAGCCCCAGGACGTCAGGATAGTGATTTTGTGAGCCCTGCTTCACTGCAAACTTGCAGCTGCATGTAAATATAATTTAGAAACACAAGGAATATGAATGAATTTTATTTGCCTGAGTGAATGTTATCATTAACTGTGTACAGCTTGCTGGAAATGCAACATCAAAAGAGCAACTTCATGATGAATTTAACGTGATGTTTGTCTGCCGTCAGCTAGATCTAAAGTGAGAGTTACATAATCTGCATTAGAAAGCGGTGAGTAAGAGTTTTCTTAACCAGAAAAGATTGCATAAATTGAGTTATTTTAACTGGTGAGGATTTTTTCGCTCGTATTCATTCTTGCATAACACTCAACATGTGTCAGCGCTCCCTGAGGGCTGGCACTTACACAACCCTAGACAAACCGAGTTAAAAAATTATGTGACAAGTTAATTTTGGAAGCTGAACCTTCCAAACAGAACATTTGAATTAACATAAATTATTCAAATCGTATCGATGCATAATTAATACAGCTGAAAGTATAGTGTGTGTGTGTGTGTGTGCATGTGTCTGCAGGGCTAGAGATGAATAGTTAACAAATGAATGGCTCTTGTAACTGCATAACCGATAGTGTACATAAAGAGTTCTTTGTGAACTCAGAATATCTAAGCAAGTTAAGCTGACTAATAAGCACACAACATAAAACCTAGTGAGCATTTTAAGGTCAATAGGCATGCATTATACTACTTACTAAAATGCCTTCCTTTTGGCCAAAAACTAAGCTAGAATCTCATATATTCTGTGCAGGGCATGCAAAATAATAGTTTATAGCTACATGCTTGGTGGAGAAATTAAACTAAAAAATACATACAAAAACAAAACAAAAAACATTTGAACATGGTTATTATATTTATTATGTAAAACTAAAACAATAAAAAGCTTTTGACACTTTAAATAAAATAAGTTTTGTATTATAATTATTATAATAAAATAAGGAGAAAAAATATATACATACACACACACACACACACACACATACAAATATATATATATATATGTATGTATGTATATGTGTATTTATTTTTACTTTTCAGTTAGTTTATTTAAGCAGTTATTTTAGTATTTTATATTAGTTTTAATAGTAGTAGCTTTTATATTTTTATTTTAGTTATAGAAAGTGTTACAAAGTGTTAGTTTTATATTTTATATACCATAAAATCATATTTTTTGTTATGTTAGTACATCAACTGTACATCAACAATTTATATGAATACAAAACTTAAAATTAAATAAAAAATAAAAACATTCACAATATTAACAAATCTGTTTTAGTATTGTATATTGATAATACTAAAATAACACTGGTGTCACATTGTTGGCTTTGTCAAACCTTTTGTCAAACATCAAACTCTATTGAAATGAACTGTATGTCGAGTGTAAGCTGCTGCTTTTGAATCATTCACTTATGAGGCTGTATTTCAGTTTGAATGCGCATCAGATTGCTTATGTTTGTTGTAGACAACAGTGCAGTTCACTACAGAGCTTTGGTGTTTGTGATCAACTCAGTCTAGTTTTTAACTTCAGCCTTCAGCTAGAACTATATTTTTTTGCTTGGCCTTATCAGACACTGAAGCGTGTGTATCATAACGGTGCCAAAGGCCTCGCTTTCTCAGACCGGAATTTTCCATCCAGGTTCATGTGCTGTGGGAGGAGCCAAATGTGGTATTTTTGCAATTCTTAGTTTGGGAGTTTTGAGCTGTTTTTGTGTTTAACAAGTGTTGTTTTCTACTGCACTGGGAATCAGGGAGGTTTGGATCAAGGACGATGACAAAATATCCTCCTACTTGTATTTCTGTGTTTGGAATAACATGCTACCACACCACTCATACTATTTCTTTAGTTTGCAGTATGTATATTGTGTACAGTATGCATAATATGCATGCAATATCAGAATACTGTATTCAGCTAACTAGATGCCATTTACTGAATTAAAAGTGCAATTTAATTTTGAAAAATTAAGTTTGAAAAATCATTAATATAATTTGCATAGTATTTCAAATACTTGTGAGTAGGGAGTATAATGTTGTTAAACAGTCTAACCAAGGCACATTACCCATAATGCATATGTTTTCAGAGTTTGTGATTTATGAGTCCTTGTGAGCATGTCACATTTCTGACCTGGATGTTTGTCTTTGGTTGCAATTTGTGGTAGAGCTGCATGATAAGTTGGAATAAAACCAAAATGTGTTCATTTATGTGTGTGTGTGTGTGTGTGTGTGTGTGTGTGTGTGTGTGTGTGTGTGTGTGTGGCTCATATTCCAGTGTTTTCTGCATCTCGGTTCACAGTGTATGGTTTTGCATTCAAACGCATCTGCTTTAAGTTTGAGTTCTTTTAATGTGCATTTGGGAAATGCAACATACGCCAAACATCTTCTTCTACTTGCATCAGTAGTATTTTTTATTTAATAATTTCTTATTTACTAAGATCTAAGATGGTGCCACGGATGGCTGCATCGGTGTGTTGGTGCGCTTTGTTTGTTAAAACGGTCTTTTGTGATGATACATTGAGCTCGTACACCAGAGAAGAGCTCATGAACATTAGAGCTACAGTCCCTACAGATTTATTTCCCAATTTCATTGAATATTTTGGACTTTGTGGTCAAAGGTGTGCTCACCTTTGCAGACGCGGTGAAACGCCGGAGGAGGGGGAAGCGTGCCGGTGCACTCGTGCTCCTCTGCGGACATCGTACACCGCTACCAGAAATATTTCTTTCCAATGTGCGTTCACTGTGCAACAAAATGGATGAACTTCAGCTACTGGTAGGAAAAAACAGACTTTTCTTCATCCTCAGTCCTCAGTCCTGCTTCACTGAAACATGGCTATGTGAGATACCAGACTCTGCACTGCAGCTGGCAGGATTCTAACTCTTCAGAGTGGATCGTTGCGCGGACCTTTCAGGAAAGACGAAAGATAGAGGAATCTGTTTTTATACTAACAGTGTGCAATGATGTGACAGTGGTTCACCAGTACTGTTCTAATGATCTTGAGTCATTTTTCATTAACTGCAAGCCCTTTTACTCGCTTCATTCATACTTGTCAGTTTTTACTTTTCACCGCAAGCTAACGTGCAGGATTCACAGCGTATACTTGCCGAACAGATACTGTGGATGGAGTGCACAAACCCGGACTCTTTTGTTATTTTCCTTGGAGACTTTAAAGAAGGAAACCTCACAAGTGAACTCCCCAAATACAGACTATCTATTAAATGTCTGACCAGAGAGGAGAACATTCTGGATCACTGCTACACTACAGTAAGCAGTGCCTATCACACCATCCCACGAGCTTCACTGGGTCACTCTGACCATGTCATGGTCCATCTGATTCCTGCATACAGGGAGAAATGAAAGCTTTTCAAATCTGTTGTGAGGATATCAAAGCAGTGGACAAGAGAAGCTGTGGGGAATCTTCAGGCATGCTTGGATTGTACTGATTGGGATGTATTCAGGAATGATACCAACAACCTGAGTATACAGGATGAGAATACAGAGGCTGTGACATTGTACATAAGCTTCTGTGAAGAAAGCTGTGTTCCATCATGCACCAGAGTGAGTTACAACAATGACAAACCCTGGTTCACAGCCAGACTCAGACAGCTTAGGCTAGAGAAGAAGGCTGCATTTAAAAGTGGGGATAAAATCAGGTTTAAAGAGTCAAAGTACAAGTTTAGCAAGGCGGTGAGAGAAGCTAAACTACTCTAAAAGAAACAACAACTACTCTAAAAGAAACAACAACAGCACTTCTCAGCTAATGACTCCATTTCTGTCTGGAAAGGACTCAGACAGATCACCAACTGTAAACCTAAAGCCCCCCACTCAGATAATGACCAATGACTGGCCAACAACTGGAATGAGTTTTACTGTCACTTTGATAGACAATGGGACAGTCCTGATGCCATCCCCTGTGACACCAGCCTTCAGCTTGAGCTTGAACATCAGCTGAACAACCCCTGGAAAGCAGCCGGACCAGACTCTGCTTCTCCATCCACCCTAAAGTACTCTGCTGACAAGCTGTCTTCAGTGTTTACAGATATCTTTAAGACCTCTTTGGAGATATGCCATGTGCTTCAAGACCTCCACCATCATCCCAGTCCCCAAAAAACCCAGGATCACAGGTCTAAATGACTACAGACCTGTCACCCTGACATTTGTAGTAATGAAGTCATTTGAGTGCTCCATGTTGTCCCACCTCAAATCCATCACAGACCCTCACCTGGACCCCCTGCAGTTTGCCTACAGAGCCAAGAGGTCTGTAGAAGACGCAGTTAACATAGCCCTCCACTTTATCCTTCAGCACCTGGACTCCTCAGGAACCTACGCCAGGATCCTGTTTGTGGACTTCAGCTCTGTGTTCAATACAATCATACCGGCTCTGTTACAGGACAAGCTCTGCCAGCTAAATGTGGATTGTACTGACTGGGATGTCTGACAGGAAGCAGTATGTGAGAAGGGGAAAACATGTTTCTGACCCCCGAACCATCAGTACTGGCTCCCCTCAAGGCTGTGTTCTTTCTCGTCTCCTCTTCTCCCTGTACACCAACAGCTGCACCTCGAGTCACGAGTCTGTCAAACTACTGAAGTTTGCTGATGACACCACCCTCATTGGGCTCATCTCTGATGGGGAAGAGTCTGCCTATAGGTGGGAGATTGACCATCTGGTGACCTGGTGCAATAAGCACAACCTGGAGCTCAATGCTGTAAAAACAGTGGAGACTGTGATTGACTTCAGGAAGAACCCAGTCCCACCTGCCCACATTATCCTGTGTAACTCCTCAGTAGAAACTGTGGACTCTGTCCACCTCCTGGGCACCATCATCACCCAGGACCTCAAGTGGGAGTTCAACATCAGCTTTTAAATTAAAAAAAGCTCAACGGATGTACTTCCTGAAGCAGCTGAAGAAGTTTAACCTGCCAAAGACAATTATGGTTCACTTCTACACTTCCATCAATGAGTCCATTCTCACCTCCTCCATCACCATCCGGTATGCTGCTGCCCCTTCCAAGGACAAAGGCCGACTGCAACGTGTCATCTGCTCTGCTGAGAAGGTAATCGGATGCAACGTTCCATCTCTTCAGGATCTGTACACTTTCAGGACCCTGAAGCGGGTGGTTAAGATTGTGGCTGACACTTCTCACCTTGGACACAAACTTTTTGAAGCACTCCCATCTGGTAGAAGACTGCGGTCCATCAGGACCAGGACCTCACGCCACAAAAACTTCCATCCGCAACTGTCCTTATCAACAATACCCATGACCCATCAGGGCTTTTTACTCACGCCTATGGACATTACACTTGACATTAAAAAATAAAATAAAAAAATAAACACCATACACACACATGTTGTTTCACACATGTTACTTTAACACACACAACTCCGGCTGCTATATTCTCACATCCCAGACTGTAAGCTTTGCACTGGCTCCTCGCTGCACATTTTGCACAATGTTCAGGAATGTACAATTAAGTGACGTGACATACAGCCAAGTATGGTGACCTATACTCAGAATTCGTGCTCTGCATTTAACCCATCCAAAGTGCATACACACAGCAGTGAACACACACACCGTGAACACACACCCGGAGCAGTGGGCAGCCATTTATACTGCGGCGCCCGGGGAGCACAAGGGCACCTCAGTCGTGGTATTGCCGGCCTGAGACTCAAACCCACAACCTTAGGGTTAGGAGTCAAACCCTCTAACCACTAGGCCACGACTTCCACAACTCATAAGGTTTCAACTGTGAACATTTGCACTCCCCCACTTTACATATTCTGCACAAATGTAGAATTAATGTTCATGTTTATTTTGTATTTTATATTTTTATCTTCCTGATTTATTTTTCCTGCTCTTATTGTACAGCTTTTACTGGTCTTATTTAAAAATTGTTTATCTCATTGTTCTATTATTTATTCTTGTTTTTTCTTTTGTCTTTGTCAAGCATCAATTTATCATGACAAATTCCTTGTACATGTATACACTTTGCAATAAATGTGATTCTGATTCTGATTAAGTTCTTATTTAGTCATTTTTTTATTTTCATTTTGTAATAATATGGTTGTTGTTGTTGTTGTTGTTGTTGTTGTTGTTGTGCCATATTGGTATATAATCATCAAAAGTTTGGCCATATTGTGCAAACCTGGATTTTCTATGAGGAAAAATAGTAGATTTTTAGTTTTGTTTCTGGATTATTTTGTTATTATGAGTAAAAATGTATGTTTTTGTGCATTTCAACCTGTAGTCCAGGAATAGCATCCGGATCCAGGCCTGGTCACTGTTGCTAAGCGACACGTTTTTTACGGATTCTCTGGAAGCTCAGTTGCCAAAATTTATGCTGTGCCATGAAATTAATTAGCACAGTTAATTCCGGTTTTATCAGTGCGAGTAAGAGAAGAAGCCAATGTTTGCTAATGCTGAGAATCACGTTCACGAACGGCCCAACCTCAACACGTGTCTACTTGCGACATCAACATCCTCCTGCCCCACACACCTGCCGCCCCATGTGAGGTGATGACATGTCATTGTGAATGAACCACAATGTCTGTGTCTCCTCCAAAATCACTTTGCACTTGGGCGTGCCCTGAAATGTAATCAATCAGGAATGGAGTGTGTCAGTGGTGGGCGGAAAATGATAGATAAAGCTTTTTGAGCAATGTTGCTGCGCAACTTTGATTAATGTTGGTATCAACGGGCAACCAGGTGATACACAGGGCCCACGACCCATCTGAAGTATCTAGATAGAAATCTGTTACCCATTCTCAGTTCCAAGTGCCCAAACAACATTGCTCAAAAAAGTTGCCCGGCAAAATTGCTCAAAAAGTAGCAATCCGTCTATCATTCATGTTGGGATGTCCATTCAGCACCTCACATCTTTCTGGGACAGCAGGGCTTGTCATTAACTTGCTGTCTTGTGTTTGGGATGTTTTTGGTCATCTGCCCATTTGGCTAGGACTCTGGTCTCTGTCTGCGCTGGCAGCCCGTGATGAGGAGTGTCTGACAACCTGTCTTCCAATAGGTACTCTTTTCTCCTCTGTTGGGCTGCAGGTTGTGGGAATGTGCCGCATTTTGTGTGAGTTAAGTTGTATTGGCAGCATTTGCAGGTTGATTAGCACAGAAAAACTTTTTAAAAAGGCAAAAGTAGCATTTTACAAGCAAGTATACAGGGAAATGCAATAAGTGTAAAATATAGACAATTATGAAAATATATTTTGGGTGTTTAAGACAAGTAAGAAAGATATTCTATTGCCTCTTTGAGATGAATCACCTGTATTTCTCTCTCTTTGTAGTTTAAATGTGCATAAAATTTGGATAATAACATCTGCTGAATTAATATATTACTATTAAATGCATATAAAAACGCAGTCACGTACTTGTATAATAAATGTATAACCGGAAGACTTAAACATTATAGATGTGAACATGATATTTGTGTGATGAAAGTTACTGATCATGTTTGTAGGAGGTTATATAGCCAATGTTTCCACTCCATTACATAAAGATGATAAATTATGTTTTCAAACATCAGGCTGTGTTTACAAAACATAAGAAGAAATCATTTGTGAAACAATTATGTGAATTGGTGCATTAAACTGAATGTGACAACTTATGTAAGATTTATGTTTTATGAATGATTCGCACAAATGCATTGTGTCTCATTCATGAAAATCGTCCATAAAGCTGTTATAGTGTGAAATAGTGGCTAAATCATCTGAACATTTTTGTTTGTTTGTTTTTTAGGCAAACTGATGATTGCATTCTGAAAACACTATTTACCATAATAATATGTAAGAAAATTAATTTAGTTAAATATGAAAACAAATGATTTGAAAACAGCTGCCTAGTCTATAATTATTGCCGTTATTATTATTATTGTAGATTACTATTATTCTGACCACCGGTAGTATTTGTCTGCAAACTAAATAGCTTTTGTTTAAAACCATTTTTTGGCCAATTAATAATTTGTTATTTTTATTTTGTATTGTTTATAATCAACGGTTTTCAATTTTGTTTATCGATGCATGTTTGTGGTTGTTTTGCATTCATGCAAAAGAGCGGAAACCCATAAAGGCATGCACAAGTTCCCACAGCATTCCTGTACAGGTTATTCACAGTGGTAATTAATGGGTGGAGATTATACTAATTGTGAATGAGAGAGCCTTGTTTGTGAATGACTGGAATTCAGATTTGTGGGTTATGAAGTGTTTGTGAAGCTGCTGGAGTGTTTTCAGGAAGGTCCATTTATATGCACAGTTTACTCCTGAATTTATTTACACCGTTTTAATGAAGTAGGCCCATTGTGTTTTGTATTTCTGGTGCATTGTTTCTGTTTACTTCAATTGTAAGTGCCTCAGTTTGTGTTTGCGTTTGTGTTGTTGTTGTTGTTGTTTTAATTGAAAATTGAAGTGTTCATGAGCTTGTTTGCCGATAGTTGGGATTGTGATTCTCCTGAGATGCTTAAAATCCAAACAGATGCTTTAATTTTGCATTACACTGAAAAAATAATGTGTGTTACATTTTCACTCAATTTCTAATAATTTTCACAAACAATTACATAGAAACATCAAGCAACATCCAATTAAACATGACATTTTGAAGAAGGAAAACTGATTTTTTTTTTTATTTCCATCTTTGAAAAATCATTGGTAACCCTTCAGTTTAAATTAAAATTAAATTAAATTGATGCATTTAGCAGACGCTTATATCCAAAGCGACTTATAGTGCATTCAGGCTATCAATTTTTACCTATCATGTGTTCCCGGGGAATCGAACCCCCCAACCTTGCGCTTCGTAACGCAATGCTCTCCCACTTGAGCTACAGGAGCACAGTTTAGGGACCAATTCTCACTATTAACTAGTTGCTTATTAACATGCATATAACTAGCATGTTGGCTGTTTATTAGTACCTTTTAAAGCACATATTAATGTCTTATTCAGCATGACCATATTTTAGATCCCTTAATCTAACCCCATACCTAAACTTAACAACCACCTTATTAACTAGAGATAGTTCACCCAAAAATAAAAATTGTGTCATCATTTACTCACCCTCATGTTGTTCCAAACTTGTCTGAGTTTCTTTTTTCTTTTTAACACAGAAGATATTTTGAAGAAAGTGTTTAACCAAACTATTGACGGTAGCCATTGACTTCCATAGCATGGATAAAATAGAATGATATGTTAATGGGAACCAGACACTGTTTAGTTACCAACATTCTTCAAAATATCTTATTTTGTGTTCAACAGAAGAAAAAAACTCATACATGTTTTGGAACAACATAAGGGTGAGTGAATGATGACATAATTTACATTTTTGGGTTGAACTATCCCTTTAATAAGCAGCCAATTATGAGTTTGGTGCAGAAGTCGTAGTTACTAAAGTGCGATCAAGTCATTTTTTTTTATTTAAAAAATAGTGGAAAATGGTGTTGCTGCTGCTGTTGTTGTTTTTATTTGCCTATCAAACAGATATTATACGTTTCCAGTTCATTAAAGTGCAGGGTTACCAACATCATCATCCCTACTAATCATCACAGAGTCATTGTTAGTTGTTTGTTTTTAGATTAGAATTTGCATTTAGGTTTGCTTTAGGTTTGACCCAGGATGTTTACCGCACATGCAGGAACACACTAATGCAGCGCTTCACCGGCCCTTTAAATACTTTCTGTGTGTCTGTGTGCGTATGTGAGATGAGCTACAAGATGAGTTACAGGAGCTGACCTGGCAGCAGGATAAGAGCGTGTGTGCTGCCGGTGTTAGTGCAGGAGATCTGTCACACTCCGACTTCACACGGTCACACATGTGGCTCCTCCTCCTGCGCTGCAGCACTGCAGTCACTCACGCACACACCAGCAGACTCTGTTTACATTCCTACTGCAGCACTTCAGTCTCATGAATTAAGCAGAACAACATGAGTGAGGTTTAGGCTTGCATTTAGTTCAAGATACAAGTCTTGTTATCTTACATGATTTTGCACTAGTTAATTTATCTCATTTTAAAATTGAAGTTTTTTTGGCTTTTAAGTATGAATATGTTAACCTTGTGGTTATCTATAAACAAGAGAGCTCCAAAAACAATGACAAAAATCACATTTAGAAGATTTAAGCATTCAAAACTTACAGTCTCTCACTTCCGCCAATATGGATCAGTGTTTTTGATGACACCACCCTGCACTTCAGCTTCTCATCAAACTTTCTGTCCAATCAAATGCTCTCTAGAATCTGAAACGTCCCGCCCCCTACACTATAAATAGACGCTGAAGCGGTGGCTGAAATTGGTCACTTGTTCACAGAATTAGTATTTTCTGTATGGTGAATGAATGTAGTGCACTATATAGGGGATACGATTCAGACAGTGTTAATTAGGAGTAGAAATTGTTAGACAGACTCTGTATTAGAAACAGTACTGATGAGTACAAGAGATGACACCGAAGCCAGATATATTGCACACTTTTATAATAACTGTTTTGCTTTAGTAACAGTTTCATATTTAATCTAAAGGGGTTATCTTTTAGACTGTCAGCTTTACCGAGCTCAACGGCTTTGACCCAAGCCATGATATAAACTAAATGCTATTGGCTATTTAAAAAAAGGGATGGAGCTGCACGATATGTCCCGCCCTGTCTTCCTGTTTCAGTTGAAATTATGTTTCAGTGGACTCTTCAGTGGACCTTTATTTTTAGATACTTTTGCATGGAAAATGAAAATGAGGGTTTTTTTTTTTTATGAATGCTGTCTAGGGTCATAGAAATCAATTGGTTTTCACTTTTAGGCTACAGAAATCTTGAGTGACTCCTATCAGGGCGGAATAATGACAAATGTTGATCTAGAGTGATATAAAAGTTGATGATGAAATTAATTCCGATATGACCGTTCAGACTTAGGTCGCATTGCAAAACATCTGACCTGAATCAAATTTAGATCCGCGTATGGAAGTAGCACAAATCAGAAACAAAAAGATAAGATTCCATGTGGTTTGTCCGGTCCACACTGTCATGAATAACTATCTGAGTCACATACTGTACGAGCAAAACAAAAAATCGGATTTGGGCCACATTTTCCTGCAGTGTGAATATAGCCGTAGTATAGTCATGGAGGTAAATGCCTTGTTCAGACTGTCAGTTCAAATCCGATCAGATTTAGCAAGTGTGAACAGCAAAAAATCACATGAAATCCAATTTTTACAAATGCATTTAAAGCTACATTCCTTTGTGGTTTGAAATCCTTTTTAAATCGCATTTTTGGAAATCTGTTTCAGTCTGGCCGGTCAGATCAGATTTTGTGTAGCTTTTTTGCCCATGTCACTTTCTTATGCCATGTAAAAAGTAAAGACGTCAGATGTGTAAAGAGCTGGTTTTGACACCAGCCGAGATGGCAGCACGAAAAAAAGCTGTGCATTCCAGCTTCCTACGTTTCTGCCGCTGCCTCATAAGGCATAATATAATCCAGCACGACGGCAACATGCTGTCATGTTGTAAGACAACATCTGTTTTGTAAACTGTATTGCTGTTATTTTTAGCATAGTCATACCAATGCAATATCATTGCCATAGAAACCAATGCAAATATTCAGTATTCAGTATTCACGCGCCACAGACATACATATCGGATCTGAACAGTTGCTATACACCGTGTGGACAGTCAATCATTTAAATCAAATTACAATCAGATATGCACTTTTTTTACAGTCAGATATAGTGTCTATGGCGTTGATAGGAGGTTGCTAAGGTCTTCAGGGTAAAACGCATTGTCATGTTGTTACTAGGTGGTTTCTAAGGTGTTCTGAGTGGCTGCTTGGTGCTCTCGAGTCTAATTACTTAAAGTGATACCAAACCTCTTAAATCTTGAGGTGACATCATTTATGTCTGGAGCTCAAATGCTGCAGGATGAGTAGGTTTAATCATTAGTGTTATGGGTTTGATCACAGCTTTGGCAAACAGCAATAATCAGCACAAACAGCCAAAGTAAAGCTCCCTGTTCAAAAGTTTGTTTTCAGTATCTGAACATGATGTTCTTTATGGTCTCCTGGCGCTGTGGTGTGATTAACACCTTCTTGGTGCACGTGAGGTCAAATGCTCAAATACTTCAGCTCTTATAATGACGACAATAAATCATCCTGCCAACAGCAACAGTATGCATGTCTTTGTTATGTCTGACCTTAGTTACGAAATGCATGCTTACAGGTGGAAACCTGGCCTGCATATATAGCCCAAATATTTCACACTGGGAAATTTGTATTGTGATTTGTTGAAATTTGGATCACTAGACAAAGTTGTAATCCGAGCTTCACCTGAATCCAGCCATTGATAATAGTGACCCGATCTCCGTGTGTGCCTCGCGAACCTTTGATTAGTAAACTGACCCAAATATGCCCAATTTCTCTGCAGTAAGGTGTATTTGGTTCCCGCTGGATCAGCGGATGGATGTAGGCCAGCTGGGGGAGGGAGTTTCATCCCGGCACGTACGAATTTAAACCCGATAGCTTGACTGCTGTCAGCTTGACCCATGAAACCTAGCCAGTGTAATTTGGGTCAGCCCTACAATGTTGCATTTATTTGTGCATGGGGTTAGTGACAGGATGTCAGACAGAGATGCACTGATAACAGAGTATGCATACGAATACTTTCTTTTTGGTAATTGGTACAATACTGTTACCTGTTAAAGTAATTTGTATGAATGTAGCCTCAAGTAGAAAAAGTAGTATGAATGTAGCCTCAAGTAGAAAAAGTTGTTATTGTGTTATTGATATAATAATAATAATAATAATAATAATAATAATAATAATAATAATAATAATAATTATCATTATTACTTTTTAAAATTGTCTACTTTACGGCTATTGAAAGATACTTAAGTTGTTTCCTGTAAAACATTTTTTAAATCATTCACCCCTCAAAAAAAAAAAAAAAAAAAAAAAAAAACATTATTCTAGAATGATTAAATCTTTAGTGACAATTTTATAATTTCTCATATTGCAAAAAAAAATATATATATTCTTTTTTTTTTTTTTTTTTCTCAGTATCGTGCAGCCCTAAGTGGTAATGCTAACGCATAACATTCTCCAGGTATATTGAAGCTTCTGGTCTTAAGAGCTATATCAACCTCATTCTCACGTCCATCCATGCTGATATTGTACGTTTTGTTACTGTAAACAATGTGTTGTTTGTGTTTTGTTGGGTAGATTTGCCACTTGCAGTCTTGTTTTTGTGGTGAACTGAGCAATCTGTCGTCTTTTCTGTGGCTGTTATTTCATCCAGCAGCAGCAGGTTAGCGTTACCTGACCTCTTTTATTCTCTCTCTCGCTCCCCATGTCCTTGTGTTCCCTCACCTCTCTTGCGTTCACGTGTGAAAGATGCTCTCTGCATAGGGATGCCTTTAAAATCTGCTTTACATACTCCAAGTTCATTATTTAAAGAGAAAGAATAAAATTGCACACTTAACTTTTAATTCATTCAACAAACTCACAATCTTTTATTTTATTTTTTTCCTGTGCAAATGTGGAAGCAGAGACTTCCATGCCATATTTTTTCTGTGTAAGCCTATTATTGTGTTCCTCCTGCTCCTAAATGCTGCATTTAAAATAAATAAATAAATAAAAATATATAATAAAAAAATAGTGGCCGGTCACTTTCTCTCTAAGCAAAGTGAACCAGACTTTTTTTTCCCCTCCAAAGTACTTAGCATTATCTTTTAATATTTCCAGTTTGAAAAAGTTCCACCTATTTTAGACTTATTTTCATAATTATTTTCAAGAACAAGTGTGATTTTAATTTTACAGAGACAGGTCTTTGCGAAGGGTCAATTGCCTTTATTTTTTTTATTCAGTGGCGGAAACCAGCTTCAGTAGCTACCTCTGCAGACAGTGAACATCAAGGTTGATGATCTCTGAGCTGATTTATAGTGCTGTCGTTTGCAGTGTTTGATCAAATGCACTTTGAGCATCAGCAGACATGATGGAGAGAGATGATTCATCACTGTGAAGAGGCAGATGAGGATGCGGTGTGTGTGTGTGTGTGTGTGTGTGTGTGTGTGTGTGTGTGTGTGTGTGTGTGAGCGAGAGAGAGAGAGAGAGAGAGAGTAACTGCACATTTATAGTGAGATGCTTTGACTCCACATGAAGCTGTTATGTAAGAGTCTCAAAACAGGTGAAGAGGATATTAATAACTCGCTTTCCCACCGGAAGCTCAAAGGTCTTCACATCTATTCCTTGCCCTTCATCCAGTCACATTCAGACTGTCTCTCTCCATCTATAGAGTCAGTTTTCTGTAGAATCCCAGCCGGTTCTGCGCTCTTTCCTCTGACAGGACGGTTTCAGTGGAAACGAATCCAGCCGGAGCCTCTCGGGCCCCTCTTATCTTCTCACATGACAGGCCACTTTTGGTGCAGATGGCAGATTTGCCAAAGGCCCAGAGGAGAGCAGCTCAACACCCTTTCAAACGCAGCCAGAGCCGTATTGTCATTCTGACGTGGATGTTTTTGATCGTGGCCGTTTATTGGCGTATTGCTGATGGTGTGAAGCTCTCAGTGCTAATATCAGGAAACTCGACGCTGCGGCTGAATGACGGACGGCAGGGATGTTGTTTGTCAATCTCTGCAGGGAGCCTGTTTGAGCTTGTTAGCCATTTTCCAAACAGACAACCGAGCGAAGAGTTTTAGCTCTCTTTTGTTTTGAAGAAACAGACTATGAAGTGTTTAGCATGCAGTTCACTGCTGTCAGATGTTCCTGCAGATCCACGAGGGAAACTGTCAGGCTGGATTTAAGTAGGAGTTTTGCCAGAGTGTGTCATGTCTAAGATAATGATGTGATGCTCTAATAAAATTGCATGACATGTTGGGTGAAATAGTTTTTTTTTTTTTAATTAGATTTGAATATTTTTAGCTGTATTGAATTAATGTCATAATATTGTAGAATAATGTTCATATTTATAATATTTATAAAAGGCACAAATATCCCTTTTAAATATTAAAAACAAATATAATCTTATTTAAATTCAGATTAATATTTTTAGTATTTTATTTATATTGAATTAATGTCATAATAATTAAAATATTTATAAAACAATCTTTCTAAAATGTACATACATTACCTTTAAAGTAAATACATTTTTTACAAATATTTTTATATTAAAAATATTGTATCCATTTTATATTATTATTATTATTATTATTATTATTATTATTTATTTTTGCTTCCTTCAAATTTGGTAAAAAGCAAAATTGACTTGGGTGACAAGTTAAATGTCTGTACATTTTTTTTAAATGTTACATTAAAAACAGTATTTTAATTTTAATATTTGTAATATTTATATATTTAAGATATTATAAAATATTATAATATCTTAAATATATGAATAATAAATGAACATAGTATTTATAATCAACATTTGTTTTGTTTTCTGGATGGATTTTTTATTAATCTTATTTTTTTTACATTGAGTTTATTGCAATGTATTCTGGGATTTATTTATGATTTATTTTATTTATTACATTTAATAAAAATTTAATTGTATTTAAATTTTTTATTTATTTTAGTAGAAATAAAAATATCTCTACCTTTCAAATTAGATTTAACTATTTTTAATATTTTGTTTTTAAAATATATAATTTTAATATTTTATTTTATTTTTTATTTTAATATTGTATCTATATTAAATCAACATACAAATATTGTGTAATAAATTTTTTCCATGAAGAATATTTGCAGTGCTGCTTCTGAATTTGGTTTACTAAATTTACTGAGGTAAAAAAAGATAAATATCTATTTAATTACTTCTACAATTGTGCTGCTTGCTGCATATGATAATCTCTGTCTACGTAAGCAGCTCAGTAGATTTTGGAGGTGAGTCTGTGTGTCCTGTTGACTCACTGGCTGAGGATCCAGTCAGGATTAGATAACCAATCAGCTGCCAGATCAGACCGTCACCCCTGTGACCCAGAGGTCACACATGAGAATCCTAGTCAGCTGTTCCAAATGTAATATTTTTGTGTCCTATCAGAGTCTCACATGATAAACAAGCCTCTAGTAGCTCCAGACGGCCCGCTGGAACAATAACCAGTCCCAGCTCTGATGATGCTGCTTTAGGAGGGAAACCTCGGCGGCACTTATCAACGCTCGGCCTGATTGATTGTTGTCCAGTTTTACTCTTTGTTTTTGTTGTGGTGTTCAGGAAATGCTTGTTTCCCTTCCTCTTTTGCCTTAATAATCTGTAAATAGCAGTATGAATAATCAGGAGACTCGGCCGCACAAAGACAATGTCAGCTCTGTTACTCCAGTTTGAACCTCGAGCGAAGGCCATTGTGTTGGGTTTTACAGAGCCCTCAAGACCACACGCAGATTCATTTCACATCTCAGTCATGTTAAGAGGTTTCTGAAGTGCCACCGCAGAGCTGATTGTTTGCACGCAGTTTGCACGCATGTTTCAGGGTTTTAGCGTGAATTCCCATCTCTTCCTGAACTGTACGATATTTACAACCGCTGCTAATCTCTGAAAGCTCCAGGTATAATCCCACCAAATATTTTAATTCTGCTGTTTATTTGGAGTCGAACTCAAGAACCTCAGATTATGCACTTAAATTAAAACACAAAAAATGAGGAATGTTCCACAGATGTGCTTGAAAATGGTATTAGCCATGCATTTAACTCTAGTGATTTAACATTTTTGATGAAGCAATAAGAAATAATATGGGGTTAGGCTTAGTGTAATGGAAGTACCATAGCATTGTCTCTGTGAGTCTTGTACTGTATGTGTAAATACAACCATTCATGATGCTAGAAATGCCAAGGTTATGCGTTTGATTCCCAGGGATTGCATAAACTGATCAAATAATAACTTCAATGCAATGTAAGTCACTTTGGATAAAAGTACTTGTTAATGCGTGAAAGTACATGCATTCATGTTAATGCATAAAATTATATGCATTTATGTAAATGCACAAAAGTACATGCATTAATATAAATGCATAAAACTACATGCATATTGTGTGAGACCCTTTTTTCTTAAGTTTTTTTTTTTGTGAGTTACACCCTCTTTCTTTCTCACACTGTCTTTCAGATTGATCTGTTGCTCCATGGGGATTCTCCGGTGCTTTCCGTCTGGTTTCTCCTGCCCTTCACCCCTCGGCCTGCCCTCCACCCTCTACAACACCTCCTCCATACAAATCATGAAACTGGTATTAACTGAATGGCAATTGATATGGATTTTAACTGTTTCCAGTAGACAGTAAACACACTTACACCACACACACACACACACACACACTTACACATACACAAGTACATGCACATACACCCCCACACACACATACATACACACACGCACACACATCACATCAGCAGGAGTGACCTCATGGTAGAGTCATATCCTTGCCAACTGTCCGAACCAAATCACCCGACACGGCCCGTCCCAGAGCTCCTGCAAGCGGCCTTTATCCAACAGCACCTTTTGGGATGTTTAACGCTCTTTGAGTCCAATCCACGGCAGATTTCCTCGACAGAAGGACGTCCGCGCGAAGCAGTGTGCTACTGTTGGCTTTATTCTTCCTAGATTTTTTCATTTCTTTTCTCATTTTGTGTGTTATTCGCACGTGATTTTGCGTGGAGCCACACGTGACCTCTGCTCCGAGTGCATGCCCATGACGATGGCCCCACTGAACGCCGAGGCCATGCAGATGCAGGCCGCCGTGGTGACACCGGCGGAGAAACGAGATGGAGGAGGTGGGGCTAATGGAGTGGGAGGGGTTGGAGGGCGGGATTTGGAGAGTCAGGAGGAGTCAGTCAGCGAGGGATCTATAGACCGCATCCCGCTGCGTCAGTGGATCATGCACGGTGCCGTCATGTTCGGACGAGAGTTCTGCTATGCCATGGAGACCGCGCTGGTCACGCCTGTACTGCTCCAGATAGGTGAGACAACTGACCATAAACTAGTAGATAATAAATGAAATCATAAAATATGTCACGACCAGATGCACACAGCTGTGTTCTAATTACATTGTTTACTGACATCAAAGTTAGTTGTTGACTGATATGTGTTATTTTTGTGACCAATGCTGATAGCAGGAGGATGTACTTATTAAATATATAGAAATAATATAATAATTAATTAAGATGTATTTAAATAATTCATAATTAAACATTTAATTTTATTATTAAGTATTAAATGTTTTTTTCCTACATTTTCTACATGTATACACTACCGTTCAAAAGTTTGGGATCGGTAAGACTTGTAATGTTTTTTAAAGAAGTCTCTTCTGCTCATCAAGGCTGCATTTATTTGATCAAAAATGCAAAAAAAAAAATAAAGAGTAATCTTGCAAAATGTTATTAGAATATAAAATAATGGTTTCTATTTTAATATCCTTTAAAATATAATTTATATCTGTGATGCAAAGCTGAATTTCCAGCATCATGACTCCAGTATAAAAGTGTCACATGATCCTTCAGAAATCATTCCAATATGCTGATTTATTATTAGAATTATCAATGTTGGCAACAGTTGTACTGCCAAATATTTTTTTGGAAACTGCGATACTTTTTTCAGGATTCTTTGATGAATAAAAAGTTAAAAAGAACAGCATTTATTCAAAATAGAAATCTTTTCTAACAATATAAATCTTTTCTGTCACTTCTTATCAATTTAACACATCCTTGCTGAATGAAAGTTTTAATTTCTTTCAAAAAAAAGAAAGAATAAAAATTTACTGACCCCCAAACTTTTGAATGGTAGTGTATATTGTTAGAAAAGATTTCTATTTTAAATAAATGCTGTTCTTTTTAACTTTTTATTCATCAAAGAATCCTGAAAAAAGTATCACAGCTTCCAAAAAAGATTTGGCTGTTGCCAACATTGATCATTCTAATAATAAATCAGCATATTAGAATGATTTCTGAAGGATCATGTGACACTTTTATACTGGAGTCATGATGCTGGAAATTCAGCTTTGCAATACAGATATAACTCATATTTTAAAGGATTTTTTTTTTTTTTTTGCAATTTTGATCAAATAAATGCAGCCTTTATGAGCAGAAGAGACTTCTTTAAAAAACATTACAAGTCTTACTGATCCCAAACTTTTGAATGGTACTGTATATACTGTACATATATATAAGACTATATTCAGTTTGCAAAGAAACCAAAGAAACACCTCTACATCTCTGAACTCTCTCTCTCTCTCTGTGTGTGTGTGTGTGTGTGTGTGTGTGTGAGAGAGAGAGAGAGAGAGAGAGAGAGAGAGAGAGAGAGAGAGGTACCATGATAAAGCAAGCGATTCAAGAAGCTGTGGGATGTATGCTGCTTGATTCACCTGCCAGTTTATAGATCATGCAAACGACACCCCAGGCCTTTTTATTACTGAAAAACTGCTGCTTTCTCATGCAAGCAGCTGTGAGCCTGGAGGAGCAGAGGTGCTTTTGTTCTTCATAATCATCATGTTTTATTGAAGAAATGGTCCAGTGGCAACAGTGATGATTACTTAGATCTACATATACACTTCAAATCTATTATTGCTAAACTTTCTTTGTGCCTTTTCTTCCCATTAGTGGTCAAAAATTCTGTAAGATTTTTGTTTTGTTTTGTTTTGTTTTTAAAAGAAGTCTCTTCTGCTCACCTAGACTGCATTTAATTGATCAAAATACAATATTGTGAAATATTATTACAATTTAAAATAACTGTTTTCTATGTGAATATATGATAAAATATAATTTATTTCTGTGATGCACAGCTGAATTTTCAGCATCATTACTCCAGTCTTCAGTGTCACATGATCTTCAGAAATCATTCTATGCTGATTTGCTGCTCAAGAAACATTTCTGATTATTATCAAAGAAAAAAAAATGTGCTGCTTATTTTTATGAAAACTTTTATATATTTTCTCGTACAATGTTTGCTGTAGTCAGTGCACCTGCCATGTACCCACCTATATCCATCAGTTTCCATTGAGACTTTAAGCAAATTAAGTGAATATCTGCATTGTTGCAATGCCAAGGTTATGAGTTTGATTCCCAGGGAATGCATGAGCTGATCAAATATGTGTTAAATGCAATGTAATTTGCTTTGGATAAAAGCATCTACTGAATGCATAAATGTAAACATAGACAATTCTCACTCCTGTTCTTTTTGTTCTTTCACTCATTTAGCTATTAGCTACACTTCTCACCAGACCTACAGTAGCTAGCATATCGGGGCACAAACTGAAGACATTGTTTTAGAGCAGTATTTTTCTCTCCCTGAGGGATGATCCATTATTTATTGTACTGTAACTGTGTCATTTCAATGAACTGGTTCATCAAAAGTAGATTTGTTGATTCAGTCATGGCTCAGTAGTGTGCACAATAATCTGTACATGTCATTTTACTTTGATTTTTTGCATTATTATTTTTATTTATTTATTTATTTATTTTGTAAATTTGACAACAAAGAATAAGTTCCCATTAGTTAATGCATTGACTAACAATGAGCAGGTGTATTACAGTATTTATTAATTATTGCTAGTTAATTAAAAACTACAGTTCATTGTTTGTTAGTTAATTAAATATGAACAAATACAATATTTGATGTAGATGAGTTTGTTACTTCATCAGATTTGGAGAAATGTAGCATTGCATCACTTGCTCATCAATGGATCCTCTGCAGTGAATGGGTGCCGTCAGAATGAGAGTCCAAACAGCTGATAAAAACATCACAATAATCCACACCACTCCAGTCCATCAGTTGATGTCTTGAGAAGTGAAAAGCTGCATGTTTGTAAGAAACAATCCATTATTAAGATATTTTAACATAAAACCATCACTTCTGGCCAAAATTTGAGTCCATAATAACTCTTCCTCCAGTGGAGAAAGTTCTGTTGTCTGTTGTCTCTCACATCAAAATGCATCAACATATTTGTTTCGAGCTGTTCTGTTTTAGCTTGTAAACAGTGCTTGATTCTCCTGATTCAGACAAGATGACTTTTTTTCACTGGAGGAAGTGTTATAATGCGTTATGGACTATTTCATCTGGAAGCAACAGATTTAAGT
>JANHFF010000465.1:50000-234349 GCA_024542945.1 allo-octoploid hybrid of Carassius auratus x Cyprinus carpio | reverse complement strand
TCTCACATTCTGCAAATGAGCGTTGAAGTTCTCTGGCTCATTTTCGAGTTGTCAAATACGCAGGTGACCCAGGTCTCCTCTCCCTGCTCTCAAGCTCCGAGTCTGACGATGGCCATGTAGTTCTCATGAGTTCATCACATGGTGTGATGGAGCGGGGCCGCAGCCGAGCATCTCTCAGACAAAGGAGGCGGTGAGTGATTTTACAACAAAACGCTCCCTCGCTGAGACCTGTGTCTATTCACCAGACGAGGGGCTGATAGAGTAGAGGAGCACAAATATCGCAATCAAAAAAGATGGAGCGCTTCACGGATTTGCGTGTCATCCTTTCGCAGGGGCCATGCTAATCTTCTCTGTATCGATCCAATTTTAGTATATGTGCCGCCGTAGCAAGCACAAGAGAGGCGGCCCGCTCGAGGTATGTGTACCCCTCGGGTCCGCGCGAGCCCTCTCAGAGGTGGTAGGGCCCAGTGAGCCATCTCACCACTTCGCATGCCGTGCCATACGGTTCTGAGGCCGGACGCACCCTGACTGATGCAATCGCTCACCGAGTTGGGGGGACAGGGGACGGTAGCGCCTCCTGTTGCACATGTGCCAGATTTCACAGCGATGTACAGGAGCATCTGCTGAACATGAGGAAGCGGGTGGACGCACTTGCCGATGGTACCGGAGTACTGCGCTGAAGGGGGCTTGGCCTTGTCCTTTTTTTTTCAAAAAAGAGGTGGCAGTGAAGAAGTGGTGGGCAGCGAAGGGTCAGGATGAAGGGGGTCTTACCGGACGAACTTTGGATCTCCACGTGCTGATGTCTTGTCATGGATTCTCTTCTTACTTTCTACAGATGAGCGCTGAAGTTCTGGCGCTGAAGGGGGCGTGGCCTTGTCCTTTTATCGACAGAAGAGGTGGCGGTAAAGAAGTGGTGGGCAGCGAAGGGGCCAGGACGAAGGGCGTCTTACCGGACGCACTTTGCATCTCCACAAGACGGTGTCCTGTCATGGATCCTCTTCTCACATTCTGCAAATGAGCGTTGAAGTTCTCTGGCTCATTTTCGAGTTGTCAAATACGCAGGTGACCCAGGTCTCCTCTCCCTGCTCTCAAGCTCCGAGTCTGACGATGGCCATGTAGTTCTCATGAGTTCATCACATGGTGTGATGGAGCGGGGCCGCAGCCGAGCATCTCTCAGACAAAGGAGGCGGTGAGTGATTTTACAACAAAACGCTCCCTCGCTGAGACCTGTGTCTATTCACCAGACGAGGGGCTGATAGAGTAGAGGAGCACAAATATCGCAATCAAAAAAGATGGAGCGCTTCACGGATTTGCGTGTCATCCTTTCGCAGGGGCCATGCTAATCTTCTCTGTATCGATCCAATTTTAGTATATGTGCCGCCGTAGCAAGCACAAGAGAGGCGGCCCGCTCGAGGTATGTGTACCCCTCGGGTCCGCGCGAGCCCTCTCAGAGGTGGTAGGGCCCAGTGAGCCATCTCACCACTTCGCATGCCGTGCCATACGGTTCTGAGGCCGGACGCACCCTGACTGATGCAATCGCTCACCGAGTTGGGGGGACAGGGGACGGTAGCGCCTCATGTTGCACATGTGCCAGATTTCACAGCGATGTACAGGAGCATCTGCTGAACATGAGGAAGCGGGTGGACGCACTTGCCGATGGTACCGGAGTACTGCGCTGAAGGGGGCTTGGCCTTGTCCTTTTTTTTTCAAAAAAGAGGTGGCAGTGAAGAAGCGGTGGGCAGCGAAGGGTCAGGATGAAGGGGGTCTTACCGGATGAACTTTGGATCTCCACGTGCTGATGTCTTGTCATGGATTCTCTTCTTACTTTCTACAGATGAGCGCTGAAGTTCTGGCGCTGAAGGGCGCTGAAGGGGGCGTTTATTCAAATGACAATGAATAAATTCGTCAAAAGAGTTAAGAAAATGCACAAGAGAAACAGTTGGTTTTAACAGTTTGCAAGAATATAAACTAAGCAGCAAAACAAAATACAAAATCTAGAAAAATACAAAAGAAAAATAGTTGCAAATACCAAAATATAAGATAAATCAAACGGCCAACAAAAACATACAAAACAAGGATTGTGCGAAACAACAAAACAGTGTTACCACTCTTAATAGGAAGTAACAAAGAAATCAAACAAGCCACACAAAATAAATAATGAACTGCACAAAAAAAAACCCCAAAGACAAATTGAAGGGTTCTTTGCAAAATAGAAATCAACAAAATAAAATACAAAAAAACTATTAGAAGATACAAAGGCAAAGAAGAGCAGAGAGCATCACTTCTAGCCAAATGTAAATAAAGATAACTTAAACAAAACAAAAAAAAAATATAAAGCAAAATCAACACAAAACAAAGCAGCAATGCTATCCGTGGGCAGGACGTGAAACGCGCTAACAGTCAACACTCCCAATGTTTTAGGGAGAGCACCTAAAATAAAAACAGAATGTTACCACTTAATACTACTATTATATGTTAACCCCTCACCCAAACTTAGCAAACGCCTATTAAACATACTGATGACGAATATGATGAGTGCATAGTCACACACACAACAACGGCAGCCACAGCAGCAGTGCGAGACCCGCACGAGAAACAGAACAGCTGATCCGACCATACGAGAGGGAATGGCAATCAAGCAATCGGTGCTTACTCTCTCCAGTGTCCAAACCTGATGCCGGAAGCAGCCACAGTACAGCGTTCACAGCCCGTTAGTGACGTTGACCTCAAGCAAAGGTCTACCACCCTTTATATCCCCATAATGACAGCCAATTGGCTTATGACCCACATATGATTATTAGGGAAGGTAATGGCCTTCCCCACCACACCTCTTTAACATGTTATAGAGCACAAGTCAACACTTCCATCTTTTACATGAGAACTGCGAGTAGAAATAATTACTTGGACTTCAAAATACCTGCAGTACTTCAATAGTGTAAAGTCTGCTTTGAACCTGATGTGGCGCTATGCACTTTTCCACATCAAAAAATGTTTTTATGAATATGAACATTGGTGTGGATTTTTAGTATATGCAAATGAAATCTCTAAGATCAAATCTGTGTACACACATTTTATTAATGAGGCCCTTTATAGCAAATATCTTGTCATGGTCAGGTTGTATACCCTGAGCAAAAATAACATGCCCTAAGTAGAAGTTTGAAAGTGTTTAGATGCCAACTTCTGCCCAAAAGTGTAAATCCGTTGGAGTATATTGAGGAGCCACATTCTTTTCAATCACTTTGTGCATCAGAAAATGGAATGACTGCAAATAACTACACTGTAAAAAATCCTGTAAAATTTACAGTAACTTACTGCCAATTTTGGTTGTCAGTAAGCCTGTAAATTTACAAAAATAAAATAAATCTGTAACTGTAAATCAATAATTACAGTTGTACTATAAACATACAACAAACTGTTTTTTTACAGCTATCACTGTAGAATTAAACGTTTATAAATATGAGTGAAATTACAAGAGCAACCTTGAACTTAAATTAGAACATTTCTTGTGAAATTAATTCACTAAATTGACTACAATTGAGATTTTTCACTGCTGTGATAGTGTGTAAACATTTGGTTAACTTGTTTTATTTGAACCCACTGAGAAGGAATATTTCTTACTATATAAAACTGCAAACACTTAACGTGTAATAATAAAGTAACTAAAAACATGACTTTAACTCAAATCGCTGCAATTGATCATCAGCTATAGCACACATATATGTGTTGTAATACTTAACAAAAAGATCATCACTGCATCTACTCCACATTTACTGTCTTTAAATAAAGCAAAAGATCAGTGCTTATGGTTAATCATTGACTGAAGCACAGGCCCTACTCTCCAGCACAATGGTGACCCACAAAACTACATTAACAGATCTCTCTTGTCCAAAAACACTGAATGAAAGAGAAATAAGAACTACAACTGACTTCAGCCACAGCTTTAGATGAAAGCAACTGAAATAAAATAAAACAGAGTTTAGGCTTCCTGTAAGTGAGGGCTGCCCGTGCAGGGCCAGTGCTAAGGGGCCAACATTTTGCCAATGAGCAAATTCTCAGGGGCCCTGTGCTGGCAGCCCATAAAGGGCCAATGCAGACTTGTTTGAGGGCCTGGTATCAGGATAGCAACAATTTCACTGGTTAAGTTTCTCTCCACAGGAGGTGAATCATCGTGAATCTCAAAAGACCCTTTTGACAGATTTTATGACTACATTTGGCAACACTGTGGGCATTTTATTGCAAAAAGGGGTTGAAAACTGCTGGCTTAAATCATCTACACTGAAATGCAGTCAGACCAGGTTTGACCTGTATATAATGTAGTTATGATAATGCTCAAATTTGATCTGCATCACATCTAACAGAACGATGGCCCATATATTTTGATAGTCCCCATTCAAATATTATTTTTGGCTATTAATGGGGTAGCAAAATTATTTTGATAAAGTTGCTTTTAAACTAAGGCTTTCTGTATGTACATTTATTGCTCTAACCATGTACTACATGGAACAAGTAAACACCACTTTAAATTACAACTAGCAGATGAAACAAACAAAACAAAAAATGTTCTTCAGGTAAGTACAATGACAATTTCTGGATGAAATCACAGCGTTACTAAACTTCCCCATAATTCCAGTTTGTTAATCTCAATTATGTATCCTGTATTAATAGAATAAGTACCACATAGATACAAAATACCTACAGTAGCCAATATGTGTGGGTACACTATTTTTACAGAAAGGTACGCAGTGGGTTTGGAAAGGGTTCCAATATGCAGAAGATGCTAGGAAAATGATTGAATGTGTATCTAGGTAACAACACACAACATTACGAATAAAGCATATGCAAACTTTTGAACAAGTTCAATTTCACAAATTAAGCTATTATTTTCTGTTGTGGCCTAGATGTAAACATCAGTTATATGAAATAGGTTATTCAAGGCAGTACTAAAATCAAGCAGCAATTTTTATGATCCCTCTTATTTTGTTCAAATTATTCACATTTTGCATCTTCTGTAAGGTAAACTAATGACACCAACTGTACAGGTAAGAATTTCACAACTAGTGCAAATATCAATCTTTATTTCCAGAGGAACGAGACAGACACAAAACATAATTCACACAAGTATATATATATATATAAACATGGATGCAGAAAGGTAAACAAACTGACAGTATCAATCTTGGCAGAAACAGTAGATGATCCATGGTGCCATTTCTTTCATCTCTTCCCACAATTCATATTTAAAAAAGAAGCTCCATAGTTTAACATTTTCTTTGTTTATTACAATTTTTTTTCCATTATTTCAGACTTAGAGATTCAGCATATGCTCACAGGCAGCTTTTGTCTGTGTGGGTGACAAGCATGCAACTAAATATGTCAGTTTTCTCAAGTCAAGTATAGGTACTGTTGTCACATTAGTGATAACAACAGTATAACTTTTCAAGCCAGACACATTTTCTGCAGGTAAATGTTACTATGAATGGTTCTATTAAACTAAATGTGAAATACTAAAGTAATATAAAACAGTTAATACCCCAACCCCACTAAAAGAAGCACTAAAACAGAATTCAACTGCATTCTTAGTGGATTTTAGTTGTGCATTTAGGAAAGGATGAGACTTCCACTGTTGTCCTCCATTCCCCCAAAATGTATTCCTCTGTCTGTTACAAATGTTGATGCAGGCAGTCACCATATACTGCAATGAGAGTTCAGATCACCCTCTGGTGCACAACCTTCTCATCTTCATGATTTTTCAATCGTCCATCCTGCAGCAGTGGAGAAATCTCTAGGGAAACACAAATTTATATTTGATTAATTCAAGAGGGTCAGAGATAAATGGAATCTTATGTGTGTGTCAATGTAACACACTTCCTTATTTTACATATCAACATCTTAGTAAAAAAAAAATGGTCACTAGCATGTGCTGCCCTTCTTCAGAGAAAATGCTAGTCTTAATCTGTGAATTTATATGTAAATCAAAGATCAGCAAATTAAAAAAAAAAAAAAAAAAAAAAAAAAAAAAAAACACCTTTCATTTCAGTGTCACCATTGTTGGTGCTGGAGATTTTCCGGTCATTTCCTGGCAATCTGCCATCCACCACATCTGTTTTAACTTGTCCAAGTGTCTGCAACAGCATTATGGTGTCGAAAGAATCGTCTCCCTCCTCTTTTAACAACTCCAACACCTGCATACATGAAGCACAAATATTACAAAACAAAACAAAAAAATATCTCACAATAGATTTTTTAAGCCTGCCTTTAAAATATCAATTTCTCAAAACATTATCATCAATATGAATGTAGACAAATGCATTAATACAATTCATTAATGCTTTAAGTATCTTAACTATGTTCACATCACATGAAAATTTCTTACAAATTCAAGAACACAAATTTAGTATAATTCATCTGTAAAGGAAGGAATGATGCTCTCTAAAAGTAATTGGATGTAGGTATTTAAAATTACAAGAAGATTGTAAGATAAAAGCTACATTCAATAAAGAACTGCACCTATTAGCAGCTTTTAACGTATGCTGCTGAATCAAATCTGCAAATTAAAAGGCAGTTTAAATAAACATTTTCCATTTCAAATGCACAGTGATCAAAATGACATGACAAAACTGAAACACAGAATTTATAGGTATCATACAGTAAGCAGGTAATGTCTAGAGAGTTCTTTCCCAGAATCTATGCAAACAACAAAGACAGCAAAACCGGATCAACACACCTTTAGGCACTTATAACTCTTCAGCTCACTGAGGTTCTCCTCCAGAAACAGCAGATAGAGTGCTTGATCATCCCAGGTCACCTGCCCAAACTGCATTACCCCTATAGTGGGTAACATCTCATAAGGTTTCAAGAAGCCCATGTTCCTTCTGAATGGAACCAACATGGCGTACATGCACAATGGCAACAGCAGCAAATACACACAAAGATTGATGTAGCTCAGCAGCTGAAAGATGCCCACAGCAACTAGCTTGCACTGCATGGCCGGAGGTACTGAGGAGTCGTTGATAACCGCTCCAGTCCGGATGTCACATTGAAACTCATCTGTGATGGAGAGACGGATGTAATAGCAAAGGTAGATGCAGGCCAACATGAGGGCCAAGAAAGTGATGGTGCGGCAGAGGAGGTATCGGATCAGTAATCCTCGAGAAAAACGTTTGCTCCTCAGGTACTGCTCCACCAGAGGATATTTAAAGTAGCTCTCGGTAAGATCTCTCACAGAGCTAAAGAAAAAACATGCAAGAATAACAGGATTTAAATGTTATAGGTATGTAATAGGAAATGGTATGATTGGTGAGAGATGATGGTGGAAAGAAAATATAGTTTGTGAAAATGGCAATTTTTTAGAAACATACAGATGTGAGGTTAGCTTGAATGTGTATGTATTTCAATAACTCCCACAGAGTGAAACCATGTGACAGTTCTGTGTGCTTTGTAAACCCAGTCACTCTTCAGGTGTCAAGAAGAACTTTCAGACATTTTCTCTGCTCTTTGTGCGTGTCCAGTTTACCTCTGTGAGCCCATGCGGGCTGACTCAGAGTCCAGTTTTCCTGCTGTGTAAAGGCATTTAGACAGTTTGATGGCTCTGTTATAGGAACGGTCCAGTTCTTCCATTATAAAGGTCAGATCAGAAGAAAGCACAGGAGCTCCTGTGAACCGCCAAAACAACGCTGGCATGTAAACTGATACTGCCACCAGCAAAAGGATATAAGGGAAAAACTGCAGAGAGAGGAGAGAAGGAGTTAATTTTAGGGGATCACGTGTCCTACAACATATTCATGATTTTCTTCCATTTATTTATTTATTTATTTGGAATAAAACATTCTTTAATACTATTTGAGGTGATTTTCTTGATTATCTTATTGTTAATCTTGAAGTGAAGGTGAATTGTGTGATTTCTCTAGTAGCACCAAAGTGATTGTGAAAATGATTTGTTATTGTTTCAGCTTTTGCATACCCACAAACAAACTTTAGAGATGTAACCTGATATGTTATCACTTTGTTTTGAAAAAAGGAAGAAGAGTTATATCGATCACAAGTTCAATATGGAGTACTGCAAGGCTCAATATTAGGACCTTTTTACCCACTATATGCTTCCTTTGACATTATCAGGAAACAAAGTTAGTTTTGACTGTTATATTGACAATCCTTTATATTTTCTCAAGGCCTCATAAAACCTTCAATTTCTCTAAATTAATGAACTGCATACATGATATTAAAACCTGGATTATTAATAATTTTGTACTGCTTAACTCAAAAAAAAAAAAAAAAAGGCCTTACTAACTAAACTAAAAACCTCCAAATGTATTGACCTAGATACAATCTGTAGATTAATTATCACTGTTAAGAAACTAAGTATACTGTTTAACAGCAACCTGTCATTTTAAAGTCACATTTCCAGCATATGCCCTCAATGTCAAATCCTGAAAAGTTAAGCCACGTTAATGTCCTCAAGACTGTTATAATCTATTAGGGCTGTGCAAAAAATCGAATACGATTTTCATGCGCATCTCTTCAGTAAAGACGCTCCTGTAATTAGTAGTATATCTCCAGCACTTGCGTTCAGATCAGGGTTGCCAGGTTTTCACAACAAATCCTCCCCAGTTGCTTCTCAAAACTAGTCCAAAACTAGCCCAATCGCGTTTCCAGGAGGTTCCCCGATAAAAATTGCATCCCGGGGTTAAAATGTACGTTTTTCGGCAGGGTTCCCTTGGTAATATTCACATTTTAGGGGCTAAATATCACGTTATTGGTATTGGGGTCGCTTCAACCCGTGAACATGAAAAACAACCACAGACTTGGCAACACTGGTTGGCATTTACTACACAGAGCCGTAATTCACTGACAGTCTACACAAAATCGATTTTAAAATCGCAGGCAATTCTTTGTCGATTTTGAAAGCGATTTTGTGTAGCTTGTCGGTGGACTTACAGCTCTGTGTAGTAAATGCCGCTCCACCTGAACAAGTGTTGCCAAGTCTGCGGTTGTTTTTCATGTCCGCGGGCTGAAGCGACCCCAATACCAATAATGTGATATTTAGCCCCTAAAATGTGAATATTACCAAGGGAACCCTGCCGAAAAACGTACATTTTAACCCCGGGATGCAATTTTTATCGGGGAACCTCCTGAGAACGCGATTGGGCTAGTTTTGGACTAGTTTTGAGAAGCAACTGGGCAGGATTTGTTGTGAAAACCTGGCAAACCTGATCTGAACGCACGTGCTGGAGATATACTACTAATTACAGGAGCGTCTTTACTGAAGAGATGCGCATGAAAATCGAAAATCGTATTCGATTTTTTGCACAGCCCTATAATCTATATTATATAACACACTCCCTTAATTCTCCAATTTAAATCCCCTATTGTGTGTCTCTGGACAACAAACAGCAGTGTTTCATCCCTGAATGAATCTGTGTTTTGAATGAATCAGTTGAGCAAATGACCCATTCATAAAGTATGACCATTTTTTTTTGTTTAAATAGAGTACTCAAATTAATTTAAGTAATCAATTTTAAGTAATCTCTAGACTACAATACTTAGAAGAACCAAGTAAAAAGTGTGAACATGTTTTATGGGTTTACCTTGTGCAGCCATAGTGGCAGGCCTCCTGTGTCCTGTGTTTGCACTGCAGCCCAGCAGTACGAATCCACATAAGCAGCCTGACGCCATGAGAACTTTGTGGGGGAGAAACAACTAATCTGTGTACCTAGAGAAAAAGAAAATCAGATTTTTTAGATAGAAAATAAATCAGTGAAGACTTTTGCATCTTTTTCTTTAAAGCTTGAAGTTGGTCGCTATTCACTGTCATCATATGGATTAGCACAAGCAAGCTATTATTTCAAATTTCCTCTTTTGTGGTCTGGAAAAGAAAGGTGATACAGCAATAGAACAACACGGGGTGTATTTTTAGGTGAACCACCCCTTTATAAGCTGTAAAACTAATTTCACAGACCCTAAATCAGTCCCTCCATTATTTCGTGGAACTTTTTTCTGATTTTTGTGGCCTAAAATGACTGATTTTACTGAGGTTTTTCTCAAAATTTTCTTATTGTTTTGCAGTGAAAATATACCACAGAAAACATTCTTCTAACACTGTAATGACTTTTCTGACTTAGACAAACATTGTAGGGCTCCAGACTAACATTTGAGGACACCAGCAACAGTGGCATTAAGTTCTACAGAAGGTGGCACCAGCACCCGACAGTAAAGCAATCATCCTAATCACACATGTACATCTTTGATGTCTGCATTTACATATGCAAGATGTATTTTTGTAAAATTATGATTTTTTTGTTTTATATATGGGGGCAACCTATGAAGGGTGAACAAACATCGCCACATTAAAATAACTTTCAAATTCGGTAATACTTAAAGCTTTGAAGTGCTGGGAAAAGTTGTGTGAAGCATTTTAAATAACTCGAAAACATTAGACCATTTCTGTTGTTCCTGTAGTTCTGCTATGTTAAATCCATGCTGAATGGTGGTGGTGGTGGTGATTTGTCTTTATTGAACAATGTTTTTCCTGGTTTCCACATCAGTGGCGTTTGTTCTGATATCTGTAGCTACTACAGAATTCTACGCCGAATTTGAATGCTTCTCACAAGATTTCACACAGATGTTATTGATTCTGTGGTGAATTCGACTGCTTTCTTCACTGTATCTCCCAGCACTGTGAATATCGGTGTTGCATGATCAAGATCAGCCCGCGGCTCCGGCTCAAGCAAATAAACGGTTTGTGCTGTGTAGCCCTAACGAGTAGTGTGAATTCATTCCGCTTTCAGTTTGTTTATCCAGTGTAGTTCTTGTAAATCGGTCATGATGAGAACGCAAGGCTGTACATTCCATTTTTGGAACTGAGAAACAAGCTTTCTTTGACTGAAGGCACATTGCGATGATGTCACAGGACGCGTCTAAGCCCAAAATCTGTGGAAAATCTGCGGCAATTACGAAAATTTGTGAGCTTTTGCGAAAATTGCAGAGTTTGCTTGATTTTGCAATAAATTCAGCGATCACAGAATCGCAAAATCCTGGAGGGACTGCTAAATTAAATCTGTACATCATATAAAGCAATCAAGTCTCTTCAGAAAATTTGGACTAAATGGCTCAATTCATATGGATTAGTTTTACGATCACTTCATGAACTTTATGAAGCGTCAAACTGGTAGTTACACAGACTGTCAAAGGAGGGACAGAAATCTCTCAGATTTCATTAAAAATATCTTAATTTGCGTTCTGAAGATGAACTGAAGTCTTACATGTTTGGAAAAACACATGAGAGTGAGTTAATGATGACAGAATTTTCATTTTTGGGTGAGTTATCCCTCCGGTCGACTCCATGCAAATCGACCAGTTTACATAACGTCATTGTTGATGTGTCATTCCAGCCCCAACAGGTGTGTCTGTGTGAAAGAGCAGTGCAGTGCAGTTTCGTCTCAACACAAACTCCAGCATTTGTGCTCTTGGTGTTTTTAGAGTCTGTCGCCTCCCTATGAACATTTATATGAACAGTTCACATTGCATTTTTATTTTTTGTCTTAAGGTACTGTGCAACAAACCTTGCATTCTGTACAAATTAAAACACGGATGAAAAAATATTTTGGCTCTTATGATATTACATTGTACAATTAACATTATAATTTACACTGTAAATAAAGCTTCACTAAACATTATATGTGCCATGTCTCTCATCCAATAATCACAATGAGCTTTGTTACTTTTGATAAGTAAAAATCTCAACTTTCAAATTGTATAAGTGCAAATAATTGTAATAATGCAAATTATGCCTACCGCTTTTAACAAAGTGCAAATGGTATCTCTTTTTCAATTTACATTCTTATATCACCACATATGAGCTGTTGCGTAATCTTTTTTTTCATCTTTAATCTTCATACCATACCTGCAGAACTATTATCAAGATTGTCAACAAGAATTATATTGTTTGTTCGATGCTAAATCAAAATCAATACAATACAGCTGTATAAATTTAGTTTTTATGTTTAGCTATTTTGTTCCCACATCTGTGTAAGTGCTACATAGGTATACTTCCCTAGGGGAAAAAAAGGAACCTTTGAATGCAGAACTTAATGTTTTGTGAGATAAAATACAATAAACTTTACTTATAATCCTACAAAATTATATACGACCTAATGTAATGCACTTCACGTAATAACGTACAGCATAATCTGCTGTCACACTTACTGAAGCCTCATCAAAAGAGTATGTACGTGCCAAATACCTCTGAAGATGAGATATACATTTACCTGCAGTAACATGAACATACCTGTCCTACAGACTAGAGACCAGGTTAAGTTCAGAGAATAAACTGCTATAGCTACTTACCCTGAAAGTAACTTAAGATGTTTTTTTTTTTTGTTAATGAAATTTTACTCTTCGCAAACTCACATGCTTTCTGGAATCTCCCAGGTGTGTAAAACACCAAAAGAAAATATAGCACGTAAGAAATGCAATTCGGGCCATGCATGCCTTGACTGCTCTCAACAATGAATAAATCCACGTCATCGGTTAGATATGAGTTCTTGTGCGAAGTGAAACTCTGAGAAACTGAACAGACAAGCAGCACATGATTTTTATGCATAATATCTCATGATGATCGTGAGAAAATGTCATACCGACAGACACTTCCTGCGCGAAGGCCAGAGAGATAAGCAGCAGAGGCAGACCCACCGCGACACAGGTGACCATCTTATCCAGGGCCAGCTCCAGCCGGATGCCTTTGTACCTGTTCTCTGACGCGGGGTCCTTGAGCACGAAGTCCGTGAACACATACTCTGTGGCGGCGTGCGCTATCGCCATGACTATCTCTTCTATTATCTACAAACTCTCTAATCACAAACATGCATCCAACTTTGGACTGACTTGAAAAGAATGCGGATGCTTGCTCAAAGTGTGCTCATTCTCTCAATAGTTAACGTTGCACGCTTTACGTATGAACAGATGCAGCAATTGGTTTTAGATGTAAACACGCAAACAACGACACTATTTCCTCAAACATTTCGTTGCTCTTGTTGCTCTTCGTTTTCATTTTCTTCTTCTTCTGTGAGTTTTATTATCGGGCTGCGAACCAACTAAATACATGGAGAGCGCCACCCGCTGTACCGAAGCACGAGCAAGATGAGTTCCAGTAAACTTTAGGGCAGCGCTTCTCAATTCCAGTCCTCGCGCTCCCCTGCTTTGTACATTTTGTACGTTTCTCTTATCGCTTCAGACGTTTGTTCTATTCGACCGTAAGTCCCCTGCGAAGTGGACATCACAGGATATTCCACCATGATTCCAGTTCTAAGCGAACGTAGGCTATATGATCCATTCAAAGTGCACTGAAGTGAGCGAAACGTGAATTTAAATTGTATTTATTTACAGAGGTATATGATGTCACATTTGTCCGTGTGTGAAGAAGTTGCACAGAGCAAATTAGACCAAAGGTTTTTTATTTTTATTTTTTATGCAACTCACTATAAAAAGTTGTCAAGTCTTTAAGATATTTATTTTCATTAAAATCAGTTTGTGTTGTCCAAAACGTTTTTGTAAGATTGGTATACAAAAAAAAAAACTGGATGATTCTGACCCCAGCATAAGGGTGGATTTCAGGAACAAAAATATAATAAAAATGTAAAACTGGTCCAAAAAAATAAATAATAAAATAAAAAATAAATAAATAAAAATGCAACATTTGTAACGTAATATATCCCCAAATCCCCAAACAGCTGTCAGTATTTAAAGTTTGTATTTAGTTATTCATTTTCAGAGATTGGCCCTAAGATATAGTTATTTGTGTAAATGCAATGTAAAAATAGAATGCAAAATATTTGTTTTTTTTGGGCTGGCTTTTTTCATGTCCCTTTAGGGGCTCTGTAGAGCATTAGTAATCCATATTTGGAAATCTGAAAAAGTGTATATCTGGATCAGGGTGATCCAATCCAATTTTGATTTGAAAAACCAGCACAAAAGTAAGATGGTTACCTGATCCCGGATAGCGAAACGTGGGATTTCCAAATCCAGATCATTCTGATCCAGATGACATTTTTTGAACAACTGCCCCCTAGCTATTACTGCACTGTTGCAGGACAGCAGATGTGATTTTGCAAGACAATGTGTGACACAAGAGAGATACACTCACCTAAAGGATTATTAGGAACACCATACTAATACTGTGTTTGACCCCTTTTCGCCTTCAGAACTGCCTTAATTCTACGTGGCATTGATTCAACAAGGTGCTAAAAGCATTCTTTAGAAATGTTGGCCCATATTGATAGGATAGCATCTTGCAGTTGATGGAGATTTGTGGGATGCACATCCAGGGCACGAAGATCCCATTCAACCACATCCCAAAGATGCTCTATTGGGTTGAGATCTGGTGACTGTGGGGGCCATTTTAGTACAGTGAACTCATTGTCATGTTCAAGAAACCAATTTGAAATGATTCGAGCTTTGTGACATGGTGCATTATCCTGCTGGAAGTAGCCATCAGATGATGGGTACATGGTGGTCATAAAGGGATGGACATGGTCAGAAACAATGCTCAGGTAGGCTGTGGCATTTAAACGATGCCTAATTGGCACTAAGGGGCCTAAAGTGTGCCAAGAAAACATCCCCCACACCATTACACCACCACCACCAGCCTGCACAGTGGTAACAAGGCATGATGGATCCATGTTCTCATTCTGTTTACGCCAAATTCTGACTCTACCATCTGAATGTCTCAACAGAAATCGAGACTCATCAGACCAGGCAACATTTTTCCAGTCTTCAACTGTCCAATTTTGGTGAGCTTGTGCAAATAGCCTCTTTTTTCTATTTGTAGTGGAGATGAGTGGTACCCGGTGGGGTCTTCTGCTGTTGTAGCCCATCCGCCTCAAGGTTGTGCGTGTTGTGGCTTCACAAATGCTTTGCTGCATACCTCGGTTGTAACGAGTAATTATTTCAGTCAAAGTTGCTCTTCTATCAGCTTGAATCAGTCGGCCCATTCTCCTCTGACCTCTAGCATCAACAAGGCATTTTCGCCCACAGGACTGCTGCATACTGGATGTTTTTCCCTTTTCACACCATTCTTTGTAAACCCTAGAAATGGTTTTGCATGAAAATCCCAGTAACTGAGCAGATTGTGAAATACTCAGACCGGCCCGTCTGGCATCAACAACCATGCCACGCTCAAAATTGCTTAAATCACCTTTCTTTCCCATTCTGACATTCAGTTTGGAGTTCAGGAGATTGTCTTGACCAGGACCACACCCCTAAATGCATTGAAGCAACTGCCATGTGATTGGTTGATTAGATAATTGCATTAATGAGAAATTGAACAGGTGATCCTAATAATCCTTTAGGTGAGTGTACATTTATGACTATTAGACGTGGTATAAATTGTTTGGAAAGCAATAACATGGTTTATCTCCAGGAAGCTTTGTTAATTGTGACCAGCTCTGTGACTGGCCCTCAATTTCAACAATTTCAGGGATCAGTTACATACATTTAAATAAATCTTTTCTGATTCAAATTAGGCCAATCATAAGTTTTTTATTTTTTTATTTTTTTATGCAACTCACTATAAAAAAGTTGTCAAGTCTTTAAGAAAAAAATAAAATTATAATAGATGACCTAGGTGTAAGACTAGTCTTAGCATTTCATGCAACTGGCACCAGGTGATAAAATGTAATGTACTGAAGCGAATACTGTAACATTCAAGTAGATGAAATCACATTTTATTTTTTCACCTTTTCATAAAAGCATGAAACGTGGTACACTTGTATAGTTTGGGTCCCTGAACATTTTCAGAAATGGAGCCATCGCAAAAATGCCTCATGGTCACATTGGCGGCCATTACCAGATTATGTATATTGTATTATATCTCCTGAACTAAAGATGATAACACAAAAAATGTGATGTCTACCCCTATGTTTTTATGGTCAAGTATTACAATGATACCATGCAGTTAATGGTGAATTCAATGACGTTGTGAGAAGAATTACAATGAAATAACAAGCATATTTCCTGTAAACTGTCAACACTCTGCCTGACTCTACATTTACATTTATTCATTTAGCAGATACTTTTATCCAAAGCAACTTACAATCGAGGAATACAACATGCGATTCATCATGAAAAGGCAAATAAATACAGGAAATGCTCATAATACAAAGTATTAGACATTGTTCAGATTAGTACAAGCTAGAACAGCGAGGGATTAAGGAAAGTGAAGGTTCTTTTATTTAATTAAGATGCAGTCAAATGTTGACTAAAGAGAGATGAGTTTTTCAGCTGTTCCTTGAAAATTGTCAGGGATTCAGCATTCCAGATAGGGGTGGGAAGATCATTCCACCAGCCCGGAACAGTGAACGAGAATGTTCTGGACAGTGATTTTGGGCCTCTCTGTGATGGTACCACGAGGCATCGCTCATTTACAGATCTCAGACTTCTGGAAGGGATGTAGATTCGTAGTATTGAGTGGTAGTAAGAGGGTGCTGAGTCTGTGGCTGTTCTATATGCAAGCGTCAATGTCTTAAACTTGATGCGAGCCGCAACCGGTAGCCAGACCAAGGAGATAAAGAGAGGTGTGACGTGGACTCTTTTGGGCTTGTTGAAGATTAGACCTGCTGCTGCATACAAACTTTAAATGCCTTTTACTGAATTCAGTGCATCTTGAACTTGTATTTTTTGTCTCCCATTTTCAGGACTTACCTTTGAAGAAGGCCACTGTCCTGAAGAGTTTTGTGCGATCAGCAGCTGTCCTTCCATCATCACTTTTGGTGGATATTAACCACTTCATACCTGGGTTAAATATAACCCAGCACTGGGTTAAAAAGGGACAAACCCAGCGGTTGGGTTATTTTGACCCAGCGGTTGGCAGTGGTGTAAAGTCCAGGGGTCAGAATGTAAAAGTCCTGCCATATGTTGACAGACAGCTGATTTCACCAGATGAGGAACCAAGTTATTCCTTTCAAGTCACAAGAAAGTCTCCAGTCAAATCCTAAGTCCTAAAAGAGTTAAAGTTAATGAGATAATTAAGTGACTAAATGAACAGGTTAAAAATAATTTTGAAACAGTTGTCGGGAGCGTGGTGGTGGTGACGCTGAAGGCAAGCGACCATGGTGTTGTAGTTCGTTTATAGCCTAAGTTTAGCTTTTAAGTTCTGGCGCTTTTATTTAGGCTTTAAAATTCATCAAAGTTTTATTATTTTGTGAAGATTATTTTGATGGACAAAACATGTAAGTTTCATGAACTATGGTTGAACACAGAGCTTATTTTTTGCGATAATCCAAAAGCCTATGGAAAAATCCTATAGGCCTTTTGTGGAGGGAACCAGTGTCATGCTAACAGTCGATCCGCCTACAAAGTGACATCATAGTTCCCCAACTCTATTTGGCCCTTATCAGAGTAACTTAGATCTTTTAGCTTGCCCATGTTTCCTTCTTCCAACACACAAATACACAAATAAATAAATAAATAAATAAAATACAGAGAACTGAACTCTCTGAGTTGGATGATGACATCACTGTTTTCTATAGGGCTGCTGCTTTACAGCTGAATTGAACTCATTTCATAGTTAATGGTCTTTGCACAGTCATTGAACTGAACTGAACAATGACACTATTGTTTCTTTCTTTCTTTAGAGCTGCTTTACAGCAGAACTGATCTCTGCTTGCATCTTTGAATCATTTCCCCCCTTTAATGCTGTTTTGAAACAATCTGTACAATCACATACAACGCACTATATAAATAAAGGTCACTTGACAGGGAGAAAGGCAAGTTATTTATTTAGTTTTGTTTATTAGTCAGTTTTGTTTATTTGGATATGTCCATCTCTGAAGTTCCGGTTTTGTGGCAATGTAAAAAAAAAAAGAAAAAAGAAGTACAAACCATATTAATAGTAGGCCTATAAATAGTTAAAAATATTGTATAAATGTTCTAAATTAGTTGTTTATTATTATATAATATAGATTTATGCTGTAAAATCTTAAATTAAATGTATAATACTTATAGGGCAGAGTGGGGTAAGATTAGCCACTTTTCTTTTCATTTTAAATGATCGGAATGTATCTATGACAAAGGGTTCTAAAAATAATACTTATAAAAAGTGTTCCCATGGCTCAGTTTGCCCTGGGTTAGGGGTAAGTTGACCTGAGTCGAGTCAATGGGTAAGATGCACCTATTGGGTGTAAAATGACCACCTGACCGAATCTGATTCAAACCCATGTTAAATAAATAATCATTTAAAAACTAATTTAATAATTTCCATTTACAGACAGACATATTTATTTTCTTAAAGTAAATTTTAACAACATAAAACCAACCAAATGAAGTTTAAATTTCAATATTTAATTGTTTGCATTTTTTGAAACAATATGTTGAACACCGAAGTTGTAGCCTTCCTAAAAACAGACTAAACAGAGAGTTTGTTGGCCATTAGTGACTACAGGTGGAAAGATATTTTTATTTATTTATTTTTATTTGTTTTCATAGCAATATCTGGCAACACTGCCAGAACTTAAACTGATAGTAATCAAAAGAGCCCACAGACATGTTATTGCTGACAGGATACCACATTCTGTAAGGCAAATGAAAAAAAAAAACAAAAAAAAAAAAAAAAACCAAACACAAAAACAACACACATCATGACATTATCTGTCAGAAATGTTATCAACGCTATCATAACAGTAGCATATAACACTAGTGCAGAGATCTGTAGAAGAAGTATGTTACGTCTATGATATTTCAAGAACATTCATAAGGGCACTAGACAAAGTTATCATCTATATAGCAATGGCTATTAATGAAAACTATAACAGTAATAGGCCTATGTATTACTGAATGAAAAATAAACAACTGATAAAGTGATATACCCCTAACCTGTAATGGTACATCAATGTGATATCATTTAACAATGCTCATTCCTCTAAAACAGAGAAAATATCTTTCACAAACATCTACATATCTGTCTCTTTTAAAGTGTTTAGTGTATATAATGAGTGGGTTATTATAGCACAATTCCCACCCAACTTCAAACCCTGGCTACGGCCGTGGTGCCTTCCATTCCCCCCATGTGTTTCTCCTTTTCACAGTCTTGCAGAAATGATGGGTGGTTCCAAAATACATGGTCACATGACAGTAAAAGTGTACAGTTGCCAAGATGCAGGGGGTGGGTGCAGTGTGCTATCTTCTCTTGTAATTGTATATTTGTAACAACTGGAGAATTTGTATTCATAAGCACACACCCTCCTTGTGCCCCTCAAAATGTCTGTGCATGGCCCTGATATACAGTGAGTATAGAAAAGAATCACCCCCCTTTAAAATACTCACATTTTGCTTTGCAGCCTGAAATGAAGACAGACACAACTGTTGTTTTATCCAGCTGTATTTACAGTGCAATTTATAACATCCAAGTGAAAGATATAACAGCAACATGTCAGAAAAAACAGAATCACTGAGTTGGAAAAAGGATCACTCCTTGTGTCAGTATTTTGTTGAAGCACTGTTTGCTGTAATTACAGCCTTTAGTCTGTTGGGATTTGCACTAGAACTAGCTTTGCACATGTAGACTTTTTTCAATATTTGCTCGATCTTCTTTATGGAACTGCTTGAGTTCAGTTTAATCTGATGGTGAGCATTTGTGGACTGCAATCTTCAAGTCATTCCACAGATTTTTAATAGGGTTCAAGTCTGGGCTCTGACGAGGCCATGCTAGGACATTCAGCTTTTTCTCCTTGAACAACTGTGTGCTCAGTTTTGCTGTGTGCTTTGGGTCATTGTCATGTTGCAAAGTAAACCTTCTTCCTATTGACAGCTTTCTGGCAGAGGGCAGCAGATTTTCCTCAAGAATTTGACGGTATTTTGTCCCAGCCATTTTTCCTTCTTTCCTGACAAGTTCTCCAGTCACTGCTGCAGAGAAATACCCCACAACAGGATATTACCACCTCCATGCTTTACTGGAGGAATGCTGTTGTTTGGATGGTGAGCTGTATTGAATTTCCGACAGACGTATCATTTGGTGAAATAAATCAATTTTAGTCTCATCTGCCTCAGAATCTTCAAGGTGTGTTTTGGCAAAGCTCAGTCTGACTACGTGGCCTTTCCTGAGGTGTGGCTTTTTTCGTCAACCCTCCATATAAGCCACATTTGTGGAGAATTTGTGATATTGTTGTCACATGCATGCAATGACCACTTTTTGTCATAAATTCCTGCAGCTGCTGTTGGTTGCCTCTTTGAGCAGTTTCCTCCGGTCTTTCATCAGTTTGGAGTGACATCCAGGGAGGCTCTGTGTTTTACTAAATACCTTCCACTTCTTATAATAATAGACTTCACTGTGCTTGCTTGATTTACTTAACAGAACAGACACAAATTACTCTTACTGATATATTGTTTTGCCTTTGCATTTATTTATTTATTTATTTTTTTTTGTTGTTGTTGTCTTTTTGTCAATGGGCTCATGTGATTGATGTTGTAAACCTGATATGTTGTTTTGAGGGAGTGATCTCTGAACTTTTTTCATTGTTATTATATATATATACACACACACACACACACACACACACACACACACACACACACACACACATATATATATATATATATATATATATATTTGTCATTTGTTAATGTTTTACTGAATGTAATTGCTGGCTTTAGAGGTATCTGGGGGAAAAAATTACATTTGACAGTTATTTCTATCTGGAGCCCAAAACAAAAAAGCTAATTGTGGGTAAAATTATACATCCAGATGTCAACACCCTTATAATGTATACTGCTGAATGCTCAGACAAATGCATATGAAATGATTGTAAAATGTATAACGTAAAACCAATGTGAAATGCACGCTGTGATGCCAAAATGACACTTACATACAAACCCTTTGGATACATATAATTATGAAACACTCAAATACCATTCTTCAAAATAATAATACTACTAATAATATTCATAATTCAGCCCTTTATTTTATTCATTTTCTTCTTTATTATATCCAGCTGATCATTTTTTATAAGTTCATAAACAAATGCACACAATTAAGATTAAAAATAGTTCAAATTAAAAATAGAAATGTTGCACAACAATCTTAAATCAAAAAATAAAAATAAAAACCAGCTCATATGTACAGCCATAAAAACAAAACAACTTATGGAGTAAGTAAGTAACTTATTCATTCATTCACAAACTCATTACTCATCTTACTTTTACTCAGCTACTAACTGGCAATAATTGCACATTTTGTGTGTCTGCTTTATCTAATATACCTGATTCCATTAATTAGTGTAGACTGCAAGACCTGTGGCGAAATTCCAAACAGTGTTTTTGTGTTGCTTATTTGCAACAATTACAATAACAGCAATAATAAGAGTTTCCTGTTGTGTACAGCTAATGAGCTGATGAATGCTGTTGTCATGGTAACATTCCATGCGAAGATCATGAAGAAGATACACTGTCTTTCTTTGCCCCCTTCATCAAGTGTACTCTAGATGAAACAGTCCCCACTTAAAGGCCTCTGCTCTAGGACATAGGGACGCTCGCTTCTGACTGGAGAGACATTTGAAATGTGCTGGAGAGTAAACTGTCTAGGTTATTTAGCAGTTAAATGTTTATATCATAAAGGATAGAGCTCTATGGTAAAGCTGTGATGGATTAATATTTTTAAGTAGCCACAAGAGGCTTGAACAGTACATTGTTCTTTAAGCTGATTTTATTAACTGAAAGACTAGACAACTAAATGAATCATTACTTGCATGTCAAAGCAAAAATAAGAAAGACTAACATTTATATCTCATTTGTTCAGTAGTTGTTTCCCTCAAAAGCTGAGAGGTTTCCAGCTATGCAGTGAGATTGCTAGATGAGGTAGTGGGCATCACCATCACAGCAATAAATATCCCTTCTGAGGGATCATGGTCACTTTGTTCTTTTTTCAGTGTGCTACAAAGTGTGATAGGACAAATCCAAGGAAACACAACATCACAGTCGATAGGTTTCTAAAATGACTGAAGGCTGAAAAAAAAAAAAAATACAGGATGTCACTTTTTAAAAAGTTTTCACAATGTATATGAACATTACATGATTTTATTAAGTTTATTAAGAACATAAACAATGCAGTGAATATAAATTAATTTACCACTGTCTGTAATCCATGATGACCCTGATGACCTTGGTGACCCTAAGTAAAAAAAAAACAAAAAAAAAACAATGATTGTATATAAATTCATATAAATCTATTGACACTCACTTTGTCCGGTTTAGTCATTCATCCTCTCTAAAGAGTTGTTAACATTAAAAAGTTAAGTGCATAATAAAATCCCTAAGTGAGAGAGGAATTATTCTTAACACAACAGAGAGTTTAGAACAGAAAGTATATGCATACTTTTGATGGTTTATAGGCATCACGTTTCATGCTGTGTTTATTCATCTTAATTTATCAAAATATTGTACTTTTGGATTTTACATTTTTGCAAACTTGAAAAAATAAACATTTACTGCTTTTATATGAACAAGCACAACTAGGAAATTTAATTAAAAAAAAGAAAAAATCTCATTTTGTGCTCTAATAAAAGAAAGAGAAAGACCAGGGTGAGAAAATAATTATTTCAGTTTCATTTCTTGGTAACCTATCCCTTTAATGTATGTTGTTTTGCATTTTGTATAGTTTTATTTATATATTTGCATATTTGAATATTTGCAATAAAAAAAGTTAATTATTTGTCATTCGAATAAAGGCAATTAAAATAAAAATTTGTGGAACAACTCTTATCCATGTAACGGTAAGATATCCGCATTTTATTTTTTATTTTTATTTTTTAATCAAAGCCAATATGAAAGATAAAATTAACCATAAAGAAAGCAGAATTTCAAGTTCTGGGCAATGACTTTCTGGTGTTGTTCTGACATTTTGACATTCAGCTCAGCTCTATCCCATTTCTGTGGATCATCTTTGAGATGTTTCTGCACTTTGATTTCACATTGAATAAAAGCTTATACTAAATCTGTTCATCATATAAAGCGATCAAGTCTTTTCAGAAAATTTGTCTCAAGAGCTTAATTCATATGGATTAGTTTTAAGATCTCTTTAAGAACTTTTTGAATCATCAAAGTGGTAGTTGCATAGACTGTCAATGGTGGGACAGAAATCTCTCAGATTTCATTTGTGTTTGGAAGATGAACGAAAATCTTACTGGTTTGGAACAACATGAGGGTGAGTAAATGACAGAATTGTCTTTTTTGCATGAACTATACACCCTATTTATGGGTGAACTAACCACGCTGTGCACGCTCTTAGACCAATGCACTTACACACACACCTTTCAAGTATCTCCTGGGTACCGGGACAACAGGTGAACTTACTCATAACGTGTGCAAGGGCTCAAGAACCTGTGAGTGACTTAACAGTGTATGCCTACCTTTAAAGTCACCATGAAATCAAAATTGAGATTTTGTATTTTTTATGGAATGATTTATCAATGGACGTAATTTTTTATTTATTTTTTTAAATGAATGTGCCCTCATAATCTTAGATAAAAAAACATTAACTTCCCCTCCCCCTCGCAACAACATTTCTGAGAACAGAGCAAAGAAACATCACTGACAAGCATTTTCATGACATAATTTCTTGAACTGCTTTTGTAAGGCACACTACAGCAAAATGGTCAACTTTGTTGCACTTCTCTCTGGTTTTGTTGTTTCTTGTGCAATTTCAGCTCTGTTTCCTTCTCACTTTGTTCAAATTGGTTTTTGAGCAAATCGTCAATGTTTGTCAATGTTTCTGGAAGCTGCAGCTTTTCTCAGAGATTTGTATCTCAATCTGATCAGAATATATTCATCTTCTGGATCCCCTTACGAATGCCTCCATTGACTCCCCTTCTCTCCACTGATGAAAATGTGTGCATTCGTATATCAAATTCTTTTAAAAGAATGAAGTGCTTGTCAAATGTCTGAAATTTGACAAGGAAATTATTATTATTTTTTATTATTATAACCTAGTGAATAATGAGTTTCACACACCAGCAGCTCCAGAAAGAAATGTGGAAGTCAGCTAAAACTGTGACAGGATCATTTAATTAGTGATTTGAACCAAATCAGTTCTATTCATGAATGAATAATTCAGACTGGTTTATCAACGGATTTCTCCAATTCAATGAAATTAACCGACTGAATGAATGAACAATTAAAGCAGATTTATATGACTACAGCATATATTTTGATCGATTCCTCACAGAGAGCTCTTCTGATGCTTCGAAAATTTGAATATACACCAGGGTAGGAAAAGCTAAATTATGCAAAAGAAAGAAATATATTTAATAAAAATCTGATCCAGAGCACTTAGGACCCCAGACTGTGCCAAAGGTTCACCTTTCAACAGTAAAATGAACCAAAGTACAACTAATACAGTTCAAGAGTGGCTTAGAGTTGGTTCTGTGAATAAACATTGAGTCCAGACTTGAACCCAAAATCCCTAAATCCAGATGTGCAAAGTTTGTTGCATTATACGCAAAATGTTGGCTATAATTAAATGTTTAATTTATGTTCAATTTTACTAAGTGAGTAAAGGATCTAAATAATTTTGTCAATATGTTATTACCGTTGTTTTTTTTTTTAATACATTTGTATAAAAAAAAAATCTGTTTTTATATCTGTTTTTTGTATTATAAATCTGGTTTTGCTTTGTCACAAGGTTATCATCGTTCTTACCACTGCTTTTTACCCAGGGTTATATGAATCCCTGTTTTGGAGCAAGGTGCCTGAGGTGACTGTGGCAAGGAATATAAACTCTATTACCAACACCATTATTAAAAGAAACCACTTGGATTTGCTTCAGTTTAGCTACGTGCTTCAATTTACCAGAGTTTTATCACTGTTCAACTTTAATATAATTATTTAAATATGATAATGTTGCAAGAATCACAGGAATTCCCTTGGAGGAGTATTTATCCTCGCTACACATGATATTCCTCTCTTTCAAAAGAGTCTACACATTAACCATAATGGCCAAGTTATTTTGGAAGTGGATTTGATAGTGAGCAATGCAAGCTTATAGACACTGTTCACCGAACTGCATTTCCCTCCTTGAAAAGATGGGTTAAAAGCATCCCTGGGTTGAGGAGCCTGGAGGTAGCTTTGTCAATGAAAATGGCTCTTTGTACCGTGTTGCCTTAATTATCAGACACACCTGGCTGAAACCTTTCCACCACACTGTTAGGTGTGCATGCTTACAACATTTACCAAGCCCCTGGTGGCCTGTGCAAGTACTCCACCTCTAATCTTTGTTGTGATCACAATTCTTGGCCCATGCAGATTAAAATCCTGTGTATTCCCTTATATACCCCTACCAGCTAAAGTAAATGTGTTTCTGCCACCCTAACATGATTTGCATCTCATCTTTTGTAATCTGACATATCTGCTCTCCAAAACCTTCACCCTCTATGTTCCTCTTTTGTGGAATGAGCTGCAAACCTCTACCTGAACTGCTGAGACAATCACATCTTTCAAAAAGCAGCTGAAGACAAACCTCTTCCGCAAGCGCTTCACCACCCTGTGCAAAACTCTAAGACCAATGCACTTGTGTGCAATTGTGGATGTTTGTATGGCTGCAGCTCATGAGAGGATACTTGCCAAGCTGAATGCATTTCACTTAAGCCCAGCTCAAACTTACCTCCCTGTATTTTTTAAGTACTTCATTAGCTGGTTCAGGCGTGTTTTATTTGGTTGTTTGTGGTAGAATGGGTGCACACAGAGCAAAGGAAACATCACTGACCCAGCATTTTTATGACATAATTTTTTTTGTACCATTTCTGTGTGGCACACCAATTCTCTCTGGTTATGTATTTTATTGTTTCTTGTGCAATTTCACCTCTACTTCCTACTCAATGTTTTCATTTTGGTTTTACTTTGCTCAGGATTTTGCGCAAATCGTCAATGTTTGTCAGTGTTCTTGGAAGCTGCAGCTTTACAGAGATTCATCTCTAAATCTGATCAGAATCCTATCTTGGATATATTCATCTTCTGGGTCCCCTTACAAATGCCTCCATTGTCTCCCCTTCTCTGTGACTCTGATGAAACTCTGCAAATTATTGAATATAAAATTCTTTCAAAGTCTCCTGCTAAATTCTGAGGCAGTAACAGCAACGACTGACAACAAGGTTATCGTCCCGTGAGCAAACTGTCCCTTCTGTTTAAAAACAGAAACTTATTAAAAATACCAAGAACCCCCTGTAGTTCCCTCACAAACCCATTTGGGGAGCCCTGATTTACATTATCATTTGCTGTCAAAGCAATGTGGAGGTGATCCAAATACATTGGAGATCAACTCTCTGCTGTATGTGAATAAAAGCTTCAAAAGATCCACAAATACAGAAGAACATTCACAATATACTAATACAGTCGGCTCTGTATTTTTTGCCACATAAATACATTATTGCATACATATATACAAATGCTCCTTGTGTATTTGTGGATTATACTGGAAGCTTTCAAATCTATGTAAGCTTCTTATTACACGTTGATTCTTGCTTTTGTGAATCGCCCTGCACATTCCTGGATTTACACGTGCATTTGTTGCAGTGTCTGTGAACAAAAGATTAACAGCTTCACTCCAGAAAATGCCAGCTTTTCTGGGCACTCTTTCATTATTGATGTTTTTGTCACATTGGGTTTACCATCTACACACACACATACTAGGAAGCAGAAGCAGGATTGGACACTAATGCATGTCTGAGTTTGGAAGAATGATTTGACACCAACCAAACAACTTGAACTCTAAGGGCAAACAGACTTGGGTCCACATTATTAACATGAGTATGAAAGCACCCTTATGTTGACCTCTCTAGGCTAGGTGCTTTGCAGGCCTATTTACAAACTTTCACTACTAACCTCTAGGATAAACAGTGAAAAGCGTCTCCATGCCCGCATGGATGTGGTCGGTCACATGGCAGTGAAGCAGCCACTGCCCAGGACTTCCTGCAGTCAGTTCAATGGTCTGAAATGTTCCTGGGAACAGGTCGTATACATCAGCTCGATGAGAATGATTCATCTGAGGGAGAGAAAATCAGAATGTTTGAGAGACATTTTAACACTTAAGCTGTATTTATGCATTAGTGGTTTTGGGAATGGATCTACCGGAGTGGCATGGAGGGGAGGTCACCCTATCATTCGGTATCTCAATGTATAAAATGTAAATGTAAGCAGTGTCTCCCAGTCTGCTTTTAGCAGCAGAGCTTCAATGTGATGAGATAAAAAGGCTATGTACTGCAAAGTAATGGTAAAAAGTCATTCTATTACTTGGTATTCATAAAAAAAAAAAAAAAATCTTTATAGTAAATCAGAAACACACAGTGCAACCAGCGGAGCCCAACTAATGAAAAATGCTTCTTATGGGTCAGTTCTTTTAATGAATGATTCAAAAAGACTTGCAAACACTAAGTTTGAATTCTCAGACTGACCTCTCTGCTTTTATATCAGTATGGGTCACCATACTTGGCTGAATGTCACGTCACTTCACCACTTTTATTATTCATATAGATATTTTTGCCATTTGAGAAAAAAAAAATATATACAAAATAAATACACAAACAAATAAAAATGGCAGAATGGCAGCTATAATATAATGTTGGGTAAGAATCTAATCTTAATTATTTTCCTTAATTGTATACGTAATGTTAATTAATTATAATTATACTCAGCATTTATCTGTTTGAAATCATAGAGTTTACTGTTATTTTGGTGCTGACGTATAAATGGTAATCTTAAAACAGTTGTTGCTTGTGTGAAAAGCACATGTGGTAAATTAACTGGAAAAGGTGATCCGGCAATTTTATGGCAATTTACCATTCTTAATAATGTGTGACAGCGTCTACTGTTTTCTTGCCCTGGATATTCATTTTTTATTTATTTTCAATTATTTTTAGACAATAAAATGATAGCTTGGAAACACTTCAGGAGTGTCGAAGTGGTCATCGGATTGGTTGAATTCTACAGGATTTCTGGAAGACGTGTGTCGCATTCTTGAACATTCTGTCCGGAAACATAGATGCAGTGATGCCAAACCCCCTCATGAAAGAAGAAAGCCGCCGTGTTTACGACAGTGACGACGAGTGCTTATCAGGATCAACTAAACTCTGGAGTTTCAAAAGTGTGTGAAATATTTAAAGTTTGCGGCATAGAATATTTCAAATACGTTCAAGAGTTTTACACACTGGTCTGTTATTGTGGCGATATTTCCACACCCCGAAACGTGACACTGAACGAAACAAACTGTGATTGGTTGTTTGACGTGTCAGTCAAACGGCCTCATGGGAGGGCCTTGGCCAGTGAAAGCTGCCATGAATTCCAGACCTTCAGCCGTCAGTCTGAAGGTCTGGCTACACAAGACTACATATTTACGGACATGGATGTGTATGTCAGGTCATAAATTCACAAGAAATATGCATTGACGCTTGCTTTGGCTTTAACACTCCTCATTGTCCTCATGCCACCCCCTTGCCACTCCATAAATATTTTTTTCATCTGGAGTATTTATGTATATACCTTGTAAATGAAGCTCTGAGCATGGAAATGCACAGTGTGCATATCCACTTCATTCCCCAATCCTATCAAATACCACTCGGTCTTGTCATTCTCTGACATACTTAACCCATGGAGGTTAGCATACAACTTTCCGTTAATGCCTGTGGAAGAGAGAAAGAATTTTAAGTTCTTCAAAAAAGTCAATCTGAAGGCACCATGTATTTCTCCAGTAAACTTGTAACACAGACAATGACACACATAATTACCATGCATTTTGTTGCTCTCCATAAAGTCCCCATCATATTTGTCAAACTTATTTGGGTCTGTGTTGAGGTAAGTTTCTATGTTTTCATCCAGGTAGTGGGACTCATTTTCGTCAAACACCATAAAAAGGAGGGCAAACTCTTTATCAATGTCTGTCCTACGTCTGTCGCTGTTCAGGGTGTTTTTGCGGCACACTATCAGTGGACCCACCAAACCACTCATCAAGTCCTGAAGAACATTCACATAGTAGAGCTGTAAATCTACAATCATACTGTAAAAACTCAACTTCACTTTTTGCTTTCATCTTTATACCTCAACTAAGCTGACCGAAGAGTAGTAGGCAAACGTTATACAGTTTGGATCACTGGGACCTGGACCTGATCGTTTTGGAATGGTCCAGTTGTATGTCAGCATATGACCTATAACACACGTAACACATGAACACAGAGAGGTATACTTATTGGTATACTATTAAATCACTCCTTCCCATATAAAAAGACAAATTAGACAGAGCTTTGTAATAACACACCTGGTTGAACACCATCCTGATGGGTTTTACTGGTCTTCACTCCATGGGCATGAATAGAATATGGCCTCTTGGCATTGTTTTTAAACACAACTTGAATCATCTCACCAACCTCAGCTCTAATGATGGGTCCTGCAGATAAAATGAGATTCACTTAAGCAAAGGTAATGAGCTAAAACAAAGAGACCTGCATTATCAATAGTGAATATTCATCTAACACTCATCAATAAATGTGTGATACTTATTGTTTTTGTTACTAATTGCATCTCTCTTACATATATATTTATACACTGTGTATAAACATACATTAAATTGTGTATATATATATATATATATATATATATATATATATATACATTTTTTATGTTCCTAGAACCAACACTGCACTGTAAAACCTGACAAGTCACAGTAACTCAAACCGTTTGAGTAAACAGATTGCCTTTACTTAAACCATGTAAGTTTTAAAACTTTGCAATTATGTAATCAAGTGATTAATTAAGTGCTGATTGAGCTTTAGTGATGAACAGCTGCTGTTAACAAACAGCATCACCAGCTCCACTTATTAATAATCAGACTGACTTTATTTCTGTCAGACGTCTACAGAAGATCTGATTGAGAATTAACTTAGGGTCAGATGTTCATTTATTGTTTCATTTAAAGTAACCATGTTAAAGATCAGTGTTTGCTTTAGCTGGGCTCTTGACCCTTGACTTCTGTCTTAGATTATTTTTTTTTTGGACGTTGTAACCATGTGTTTTTGAAACATGTTTGTTATAACTCAAAAACCCAGAGAAAATATGATCAGGTATTGGTTGTTATACAGCATATTGGTGATTGTAACATCAACCATCCATTCATCCAGCCGCCAGAGGGCGCCATCTCCTCATTACTGACTGTGCTCTTCTTCTTCCTCCACTTCCTGTAGCTTCCTGTTTAAATCCAGCTCAGTTGTACAACAGATTGCGAAGTATTGCCAGCTAACCTCTGTCTCTACCAAGCGTTTTCTCATTGCCACATTGATTGCCTCGTGTATGTTCTTTGCCCGTTCTTGACCTTGTTTGTTGGATTACGATTTGGATTTGTTTGCTGTACGGACTGCTTGCTGTGATATTGACCTTGCTTGTTATTTGACCACGATTATCTGCCTTATCCTTGTGTGTGGTTTTCTCCACAATAAACATCTCCGCAAATGGATTCAAATACTCAACCGAGTCAGTCATCCTTACAGAATACTTCGCCTGACCAGAATCCAGCGGAGATTTCACATCTTCAGGCCGCCTTTGCTTATCAAAATGAGAGGATGACGGAGTTCCAAGCTCAACTTTCATCTCTGCGAGCCGCTAATGAACATCTCACCCGCTACATACAATCTCTCCCAGCGACTCGACCTGAGGCGGTAAGATTTTCTTTACCAGATAAATTTGATGGCACAGCGGAAAGGTGCAAGGGGTTTCTTCGTCAATGTTCCATTTATTTTGAGAACCAGCCTGAGGTCTTTCTACGTGATACCACTAAATGTTCATTTATGATGTCACTGTTTACTGGCAAAGCTCTCGAATGGGCATCTGCTGTGTGGGATCAAGATGATATGATACGGACCTCATTCGATTATTTTTCGAAGCAGATTACTGAGGTTTTTCAGTACCCAGCTGGAGGGAGAGATGTATCTATGCAGTTGTTGGATTTGTGTCAAGGAAATCGTACTGCTGCAGAATACGCAGTAGATTTTCGCACCATAGCAGCGCAAAGTGGCTGGAATGAGGCCGCGCTTAAACCAATCTTTAAGCGAGGTCTTCACCACAAATTACAATCAGAGATTGCTTGTAAGGACATGGATATGGACTTACAGCAACTTATAACCACCACGATCCGTATTGATAATCTGATACGTAACCATCCCACCTGTCCCCTAACAACTTCAATGTCTGCCACAACTGCTAGTGGCCTGGAACCTGTTGAACCCATGCAAATCGGCCTGACCAAAATCTCACTGGAGGAACGTGAACGACGGCGTGTACAGAGACTATGTTTTTACTGTGGGCAACCAGGTCATCAATGCCGTCACTGCCCCAACAAGCCCACACCATCTAAAGTGAGTATACCTTCAGGTAATCTATTCACCAAGTGCTTGACTCTCGTTATGACCATCACTTATGCAAGTTACGTACAATGTGTTTCAGCATTAATTGACTCAGGATCGGCACTGAACCTAATTCACCATGAATTGGTGGCTAAACTCAACATCCCTGTGATCCCTTGCATACCACCGATTCACATCACCGCCATCAACACTCAACCCATTGGCAAAGGTATCACTCATCAAACCATCCCTATTACAGTCAAGATTGGTGTGTTCCACTCTGAAACCCTCTCATTTTATGTTACAACTACACCCCAGCATCCAATAATACTAGGAAATCCCTGGCTCACCATTCACGACCCACAGATTTCTTGGGGTTCCAGAGAACTTACCAAATGGTCACCGCATTGCCACAGTCATTGTCTACAAGGTCATATACCACTTCCATGTCTAACCACAAGGGTTGAAAGTCCAATAACTAACGAAGCAGTTAAGATTCCCCCAGAGTACATTGAATTCCAGGAAGTCTTCAGCAAAGCCAAAGCTGCTACGTTACCTCCACACCGCCATTGGGACTGTGCCATAGACCTATTACCTAACACAGCACCTCCTAAAAGCAAGGTATATCCATTAACTATACCAGAAACGCAGGCCATGGAACAATACATTGAAGAAGCTCTGGAGTCAGGCTTTATCCGCCCATCCACATCACCCACAGCATCTGGATTTTTTTTTGTGGAAAAAAAGGATGGTGGCCTACGCCCCTGTATCGATTATCGTGGTCTAAACTCCATCACTATCAAGAACAGGTACCCACTCCCATTAGTTCCCTCAGCCTTAGAACAATTACGGGAAGCCAAGATTTTTACTAAGCTTGATCTACGAAGTGCCTATAATTTAATCAGGATCAGAGAAGGTGATGAATGGAAGACAGCATTTATCACCACCAGGGGGCACTATGAATACTTGGTAATGCCGTACGGCCTATCCAATTCACCATCTGTGTTTCAATCATTTATCAATGAGATCTTTCGGGACATTCTAAATGACCACATTATCGCCTACATTGATGACATTCTAATATATTCGAAGACACGTGAGCAACATATCCAACATGTGAAAGATGTTCTGTCCCGATTACTGGCAAACCACTTATATGTTAAGACTGAGAAATGTGAATTTCATGTCTCACATACCACTTTTTTAGGCTACAAGATCAGTCATCATGGAGTGGAGATGGACGCAAGGAAGGTTGAGGCAGTTACAGAGTGGCCACGTCCCACTACGGTAAAGGAAATACAGAGATTCTTAGGATTTGCTAACTTTTACAGGAGATTCATCAGAGACTACAGTACCATTGCAGCACCACTCACTGCTTTGCTTAAGGGGAAACCAAGGAAACTATCATGGACAACGCTTGCCCAGACCGCATTTGATACCCTGAAGACAAGCTTTACCACTGCTCCAATTCTGAAACACCCAAACCCTGACCTACCATTCATAGTGGAAGTAGATGCTTCTGACGTCGGCATCGGAGCAGTTCTATCCCAGAGACAAGGAAACCCTGGTAAAGTTTTTCCATGTGCTTTCTTTTCCAGAAAACTAACCACAGCAGAGAAAAACTATGATGTAGGAAACAAGGAACTACTTTCCATCAAGGAAGCACTGTCTGAGTGGAGACACTGGTTGGAGGGAGCACGTCATCCATTTCAGGTGATTACAGATCACAAAAATTTGGAGTATATCAAGAGTGCTAAACGTCTGAACCCGAGGCAGGCTCGGTGGTCATTATTCTCATTATGCTCAGTCCACGGTATGTAGGCCCATTTCGGATAATAAAGCAAATTAATCCAGTAACATACAGGTTAGAGCTCCCAGCTCATTATCGCACTTCTCCTTCATTTCATGTATCTCTGTTAAAACCCGCTCATCCTGCTTCCGGTCCTGCCTCCGAGGAGAGGGAGCCCCCCCCACCACTGGATGTTGATGGAGCTCCGGCTTACCTGGTCAAGGATATCATAGATTCCAGACGTCGGGGGGGGGCAGGCTACAATACCTAGTGGACTGGGAGGGCTACGGCCCAGAAGAAAGATCTTGGGTGGCCGCCAAGGACATATTAGACCCATCATTGACCCGGGATTTCCATCATGCACATCCGGATCGTCCAGCACCTCGACCAAGGGGACGTCCACGAAGAACACCTGGAGGTGTTCCTAGGGGGGAGGAATCTGTAACATCAACCATCCATTCATCCAGCCGCCAGAGGGCGCCATCTCCTCATTACTGACTGTGCTCTTCTTCTTCCTCCACTTCCTGTAGCTTCCTGTTTAAATCCAGCTCAGTTGTACAACAGATTGCGAAGTATTGCCAGCTAACCCCTGTCTCTACCAAGCGTTTTCTCATTGCCACATTGATTGCCTCGTGTATGTTCTTTGCCTGTTCTTGACCTTGTTTGTTGGATTACGATTTGGATTTGTTTGCTGTACGGACTGCTTGCTGTGATATTGACCTTGCTTGTTATTTGACCACGATTATCTGCCTTATCCTTGTGTGTGGTTTTCTCCACAATAAACATCTCCGCAAATGGATTCAAATACTCAACCGAGTCAGTCATCCTTACAGTGATGATAATCATCAATTATGGAGCTGTTCAGAGTTCAAAATCTTACTAAATAGGTGTTCTATAGTTAGTTCAGTTGATTACAATGAAAGCCATTAAAAAAGTCAGTGGTTCTTTCATAATCAGTTAATATAAAGGACTTTCCAAACAGTTTGGTCTTCTATGGTGTCAATTAGTCACACACAGACATCAATAATCAGAATATGAACCTCAACAATGGTTACGAAAAAAAAAAAAAAAAAAAACATGCTGCAATGCATGCTGGGTACTATTGTAGTACAAAACCAATCCATGGCTCCCAGCATGCTCTGCTGCATTGTTTTTGTTTTTTTTTTTTTCTTTTTTTTATGGTCACCATTGTTGAGGTTCATATGCTGATTATTGATGTCTGTGTGTGACTAAGTGACACCATAGAAAACCAAACTGTTTGGAAAGTTTTTATATCAACTGATTATCACAGAACCACTGGCTCTTAGAATCACTTTTACTGTAATCAATTCAACTAATTACACAACACCTATTTCATCAGAGATTAGACTCCAAACAGTTCAATAATCAATGATTATCATCACCAATATACAGTATAACAACCAACATCTAGGTACAAGTTAGATAAAAAAAAAATGCTAACCTGAATACACTGTAAGTTGCTTTGGATAAAAGCAGCTTCTAAGAGTGTGAGTGTGTATAACACCTGATGATATTTTCTCTGGGCTTTTGAGTTACAACAAATGGTTACAACAGCCAAATAAAAAACTAAGACAGAAATCAAGGGTCAAGAGCCCAACTAAAGCAAACACTGATCTCTAACATGGTTACTTTAAATGAAAACATAAATCAACATCTAAACGTTAGTTAATTCTCAATCAGATCTTCTGTAGACGTCTGACAGAAATAAAGTCAGTCTGGTTATTAATAAGTGGAGCTGGTGATGCTGTTTGTGGGGTTGTTTAATCATCTTGAGAGATTTAATGTATTTTATTTCAGTTTATTTTATCTAAGGCTGTGTCTGAAGTCAGTTGTAGTTCTTGTGTTTCTCTTTTCTTCAGTAATTCTGTTTGTTAACAGCAGCTGTTCATCACTAATTCACAATTATCACTCAATTAATCACTTAATTATTTAATTGCAATGTATATCTTCTTTCAGTGAACTCAACTGAATTAAGTTCAGAGTACTCACAACTATTAGTTTTAAAACTTAAATGGTTTAAGGCAATCGGTTTCCTCAAACGGTTTGAGTAAACTTAACTTGTCAGGTTTTTAAGGATATCTGTTTACTCAAACGGTTTGAGTTAAGTTACTTGTCGGGTTTTACAGTGTGTGAATATTTGGAGAACGTTCTTGTAACAAAATTCTGTTAAAATTTAAATTTAAATTTATCCCAGGTTCTGGGAACCTTCCAAAATTTTAGTTGTAATCTTCTTTTGTGCTACAAAATATTTTTTTAGTTGAAATATCTTGTTATTTTGTTAAACATCTTAGTATAACAATATTACTAATACATACATTAGTACATACATACATTAGTTAATATTAGTACAGCTAATATTCCTTCAAATTTTGAGCTATAAGGATAAACAATATTTCAGAAAAAATAATTTTTATCTCCACTATATATATTGTGACAAGCCTCCTGAACGCCCATCAGCGTTGCCCTGGAGATGGAGATGGACAAGGAGCACCTGCACCTGCACCTGCACCTGCACCTGCACCTGCACCTGCACCTGCACCTGCACCTGCACCTGCACCTGCACCTGCACCTGCACCTGCACCTGCACCTGCACCTGCACCTGCTCTTCACATGCTGATCGGCCACAGCTGAGGCTCATTCGCCCACGGCCAGATAAGCCGTGCGAGGCATGACACAGAGGGTGAGCTCCTCTAGACTGGGAAACTAACATGCATTCTCCTCTCCCTTCCAGAAATGAGTGGTTTTTTAATATGATGCGTTCGATTCTCTGCCTCATTTCGGCCACATGTTCGATGACGGACTGCTGGGGCACACTCTATTGTGCTATGCTATTGTGTTTTCCAGTCGGGCTACCAAAATGTATCAGGACTCTGCCCTATGGGCTCTTAAATGCAGATCTCCTGCGGGTCCTTAAAAACTCCTAAAGAGAGTAGAATAAAACTTAAGGCCATAAAAAGATTTAAATACGTTAAATGCTATAAGAAACGTCTTAATTATAATTTCAAGAGATCTTACAGTTGGGGACGGAAAGACAAGAGTGGCGATACGGCTGGATTAAACTTCAAAAGGCGATGATGCCATTGAATAAATATGAGCTGCACCTTTCATCTCAAAACGCAGCGTGGATGTCTTTATTTTAATGTATTTGAAGGAAACCAGCTGTCCACAGAAACGTGTCATTGGCATTTTTATTTAATTGACCTATAATTCCTGATAAAGCAGCGTTTATGAGCGCAGAGCTGCTTTGTGTTCATCCGTTACCGGGGAAACCGCAATATTTCAGCGTTACTAAAAAGCCACATCGTGGCAGAGAATGATTTTGCATTTCCAACAAGCCTTTCTTGCTGTTTATGGTCAGATCAATGCAAATATCAACTCATGTTTTTACGCAGCAAACACATAGTGTTGTAAATAAGAAAGAAGTTAATGTGCCTTCTAAAAATCTAAACAGTTCGTAATATTTATACGTTTTAAATTGACAATAATTTATATGCTTGATTTATCCCTTTTCATAAAAATGGTCTAAAGGCTAAAATGCTGTTGTATAAGATTTTTGTTTTGTGAAAACCTGTATCTGAACTGTAAATCATGTAATTTTATAGCTCAATACTGTATGTTACCATAGACATTGTCCAACACAACTCATACAGTGTTCATTTTACTTGTGCAGCTCTTAAAATGGCCTTAAATTATTATTATTATTATTTTTAAATTCTGCAGATACCCTGTAAATAGTTACATAAAATTCCTTTTTTCATATTTGTTGATATTTGTGAATTAAAAATATTTTTGATTGACATTTAAACTCCTGTCTGATTTTCTATTTAAAAAAAAAAAAAAGTTTTTTTTTTTATTTGGGCTAGTTAAATTAATTTTCGGGCTACAAAAATCTCAAGAGTACCTGCCCGATGGGCTACCAGGGATTATGACATTTTGCGAGCCCTGTATGTATGTATGTATGATTATTGAGAAGCAGGTTATAAATGACGGATTCCAAGATTTACAACTAAATCTTAAGGAGTGTTTTCAGAAGAAAAAAAGAAGTTTACACTTCACACTTCCAAAGTCAGATGTGCCATACCCATTATTTCCAAGTGCTCCTCCTCTGGAAGTCTGGGTTTCCTTTTGGTAAATGTGTCATCTATGTATTCACGAAACACCACCTTCTTATATTTACCACCAATCTGAGTATCTGAGTGTTCAAGGAAAATACTTCCAGGGCTGAGTAAAGCAGGAAAGAAAAAGGGAAGAAAAAAAAAGATAATGTATGAAATAGTGTGTCTAAATGTGTATACATTCAAGTAATCCTAAAATAACAGTAAAAAGGTAAAACTGTGTGGCTAGCTTTGTGTGAAATATAGAGTCTCAAGCATACATACACTTTTAAGTTTGTGTGTATACCTTTCCTCCAGTGTAGTTTTGTGTTTCTCCAATTCCCATGTGCGGTCTGGGGCATAATTCCACTCAACTTCCTCCGCTGCTATATAGTAGCGCACTGTGGAGGGGAAATGTTCTGGTGCAGGAGTCACTGTCGAACAGGCCTTGACTTCATAATGTTGACGCATGCCAGCTTCGTAGTGATCACCTGTATGACAGCTCAGCTCAAACTGGCCTGAGAAGACAAGAGCACAATGATGAGCAAATGTTTAATGTCAAAAGAATAATATAATCTGTATTTTGTTTATATCTTTTAATCATTTAACAAAACAACAACAAGCTTTTCATACATTATACATTTTATACCTAGCAACTGTATATTAAAGCAGAAAACTGGAATAATCTTCCCTAACTTTGTTACACCATTGCCGTGCCAAATCCTACACCCCCTTGAACCCTAGCTGTTCCCATAATCGTTTGGATTATAATGTAGCTGATCAAATAATTCATAAATCATGATTAAACTACTTCAATGTAGATAATATGTATGTTTAATATTGTTTTTCTGGATGTTACATTGGTGGTAATATTTTTCTATTGTGACAGCTCAAAACAATTCTGTTCCTGTCTGCGTTGCTGATGAGAATTTTGCTGTGTAAATTGCTAAATATATTTAATATTGTCATATATTTGATATTATGTGGCATCACAAATAAACTGGAAATTTGAGATAAGATAGTAAAGATAACATTTTGTCTCATAAAAGTATTCCAAGAACAGGCTCCAAATTTTCAAGAAGTGTTCAGTTTTCTTGTCTCACTGTCACTTTATTTAAGAGCATGCAAATAAATCTAAAACCCAGTGGCTATAAACAGGAAAGACTGTTGACTTCCTGTTATTAAGTGGTCTAGACAGTGAAGTTTCAAAGGCTGTACTGTCAAAGTGGTCAGCTTAGAAAGAATACCAAACAATGCTGTTAGGGGGTTATAGGGTCTGTTGAGAAAAAGAAAAAAGACACCTTAAAACTCTCCCCCAGAAATGACACAAGTTGGAACAGAGCTAGAAAGAGTCTAGTAATGTAGATGCTTCAGCGAATGCAGGTTAAACTGAGGTCAGGAAATATTTTGTTTAGTTTAGCTCTGGACAAAGTGAGTCCTGTGCACCACCCTGAACTGAATGAGTGTGTCTGGCATAAAGTGATTTTGTGTGTATTCGGTTAAGGATTGAGTACCAAATAATTCCTCAAGAACTATGTTTAGAACAGACTCCAAAAGCACCCTCAACAAACCCATTAAGGGAGTTTGTTTTGTAATAATCCCTGTCTGAGTGGGTAACAGCAGACAACAGGGTGGAGTAGTGGTAGAGCAGGTGATGAACAGCAGTTATTGTTACACAGTGCAGGTTCAGCAGTACAGCACAGTGAAGAGTAAATGACAAATGGGCACAACAATGGATGACCAGAGATAAAGTAAAACATTAAAGTAAAGCGTGAGGTTATCTAGAGTCAGCATAACACACTGTCGGTGCCACAATTCTTTCATGAGAACAAAACTGATTTTCCTTTTACCTTGTATTTCAGATTTTATTTTCAGCGTTGCAAGCAGCCTAAGTAAATATGCATGACACTATGACTTATCCTGGACTGAGATGGAATGAAGGTTTGTCAGGATAGATGGCTGAAATGTATTAAAAAAAATGTTGTACAGCTTTTCTTTATCTCTTTCTCCACTGCTGACTGAATTTTCTGGCTTTCTGTGTTTTCATTGTTATTTGGTAGGGGACGATTTTTTCAGCTTTTTGTTCACAGTGTTGATTTTTTAATGAAACTCAGCCACATTCCAGTGTTGATAAAAAAAAAAAAAAAGAATTCATGAAGCTAGATTAAACCTGGTTTGTTGCTTAAAAGCAGAGGCTCTGTTCTTTCTTTTTTGACATATCGCATGTTCAGAAATTCAAACATCAAAATATTATGGGGGCCATGAAAGTTTTGTCACCCTCCTACCCCACCTTCTCCCCAGAGGTGGAAAGAGTACAAAAATATTCTACTCAAGTAAAAGTACAATTACATTAATGAAATTTTACTTAAGTACAAGTAAAAGTACCAGTCTAAAAATCTACTCAAGTAAAAGTAAAAAGTAGCTCATTTAAAATTTACTCAGAGTAAAAATTACTTAGTTACATTTTAACAGTGGGAGGGATTCAAAAATGAAACAGGCCAAGGGTGTCAAACTCAGTTCCTGGAGGGCCACAGTCCTGCACACAGGGGCGCCGCCAGGAATTTTGGGCCCCATGACAAAAAAAATCTAATTGGGCCCCCTCTGCGCAGCTGTTGTCACCACATCTCTAGGACCTAACTGTCCCATCAAAAGCTTTACATAACTCTAATCAAAGGCTTGCAACTATCTTGCTTCTTGTAGTTCAATACTGGTACTAGCACAATATTTACTGCTGGTGATTTGTAAATGCAAGTCTACATACAGTATGCAGTTCACTATTTGATGCAAGATTAAAAGCCACCATAAAAATGTCCTTAAAGCAACACTATGTAACATTTTTTAACCTTAAAATAATGTTTCCAAAATCGTTTCAGTGGTTCATCAAGTCGTAACAGGGTGAAAGGCACTTATGCCACAAACCTGGGTCAACATCCTGCCTATGACTTCTGCCTTCTTCCACCATGCATATCTCATTCTCATCATCACTGTAACTCTTTCCCTTCTACCTTTCCTTCCACACTTCTTCCTCCTTCTATCTGAGAGGGCCCTGGCTCTGTAGGATGCACACAATGCATGTGGATATACATATATACTGTGATATATACAGTATATTAAAATATGGCATATACCAATAAATGACACTAACACTACAGAGCATTGACACAAATTACCTATAGTTCTGTATTACCACCACTTGATTACATACATTAGATACAATAGATTTGTGTGTGTTTGTGTGTGTGTGTGTGTGTGTGTAAGTTTCTCAAAAAATTGCCCTTTATGATGGGAATAATAAAGTCTGTATCTATAGATGTCATTTAACGGCCAAAATTCAGTCTAAATGAACACATCCAACTGGATTATTTTAATATTGTCTGTAACTTACATGCAGGTTGAGGTAAGCTACTCATTGTTTTTAACTGCATTCAGTACAGTACAGTTTTTTTTATTTATGTCATAATGGTCATTATGTGAGAAAATAATTTGTGTTTGATTTCTGTCATTAATAAATATTTCATTTTATTTTTTGTTATGGTAAAAAAGAGCAAGAGAGACAGAGAACCCCACACAGACTCCCTGGAATGATGCTAAGTCATTAACACAGTGCTGCTCATCATCATCATGGATGTTTTATTTTTTGGTCAATGGTGATATTTAACTTTTATTGCCAAAATAAGTAAAATCAAAGACATCATTCCTTTTATTATTATTTGAAATATACTCAATGATGATGGTTTTTATAGTGTATAATATAATGAAAATTTTAAATGAGTTTTTACCTATTTATTGGGGCCCCTGTCAGTCAGGAATTGTCCTAACTTTTCCCCACTATACGGTGCCCATGCCTGCACAGTTTAGATATAACCTTAATTAAACACACCTGATCCAGCTAATCTAATCATTTAGGCTTATTTGAAAACTACATGATATGTATGCTGGAGCAGGGTTAGAACTAAACTCTGCAGGAACTGAGTTTGACACCCCTGGGATAGGCCTATTAATCTCAAACTAGTTGTTTTTAATTAAAGGAATCAGTTATTTAGAAAAATAAGACATTAAGGCTGTTACCAGGCAAATCAGTATCAACAAACTCATCTTTTCAATGCAGAGGAAATGCAGAAGCTTCATCGGAAGTGGCATTTAGATATATTTACACACTGTTTAGTGCAGGACAAGAATGCATTTAACATGCAGTTACAAATGCATGAATAATGTTTTGATATGCAACACATAAAATGTTGAATTCTCATTTGAAATTATAAGAAATTAATTATTAAAAAAAATCAAAAGATACATTAAATGTGAAATTAAAATGGGCAGTATGTGTCAGCAAGTCACTGTTAATAAGTGAGTCATTGTGATTGAACCGAATCATTTAAACGGTTGATTCATTCAGGAACGAAACACTGTCATGTTACTCAGAGACGCCAAACTGTGCTTTGGTGGCTGTGTTTGGAATTATTATTTGTTGTAGAAATAGAGCAAAAACAGGCAATATGGTTTCTAAAACACAAGTCTCTTAATTAACTTGTTTACTGACCTGTTGTTAATATATATATATATATATATATATATATATATATATATATATATATATTATGTGTGCATATGTAATCACGATGATTTTTGGAGGAAAAGACGGCATTCTTTGTGTGATTTTGATTTACTATATGAAATGAAATAAATATGTAAATTTTCTGCCCCTATATCTTTAATTTTGTGATCATTCTAAATGCACTTTACAAGACTGAATTACACAGTGAAAGAACGCACTATTACGGAGCCCCTAAAGGGTCATTGTGGTGGAAAAAAATCAGAGTGAGTGAAAAAATTTGGGGTGGGAGGAAAAAATATATTTGTTATTTTTTTGCGTTCTCTCGCAAAACTTTTGCGTTCCCTCGAGAAACTTTGCGTTCCCTCCCAAAACTTTTGCGTTCTCTCGCAAAGATATTTGCGTTTCCTCACAAAACTTTTGTGTTCTCTCGCAAAACTTTTGCATTCTCTTGCAAAATTATTTGTGTTCCCTCGCAAAACATTTGCATTCTCTCACAAAATTATTTGCGTTCTCTCGCAAAACTTTTGCGTTCTCTCGCAAAACCAGCTGAGTTCGGACAAACACTTCCTGTTTACTTTACAGCTTGTAGTGGTTTATACAGCTCCATAAGTTCACAATGGAGCGGTTCATAGAGTTTTGTTTTGAACTTGGAGAAATAGTCAGTGCATGCTTATTACGGCACGGTTTTGGGACATACTAAAACGCTTAATGTAAAACACTGTGTGAGAGCCGTGGGAACGGAGCGAGGCCGGTGGAGCACCTGCGCCATTCACCGGTAACGAGTCCCGCGAAGGAGAACTGAAGGAGGGACTGATGACAGTGTTGGACGATAGAGGACCAGGCTCGGACTTTATTTTGTGTTTTGGTTCTGTTTGTGTGCGACAGTCGTCCACGAGTAGGGGCTGTCGCGGTTTTTTAGGTATATTTTGTTATTAAAGTTTTGTTTGAATGTTCGCCGGTTCCCGCCTCATTCTTCCCGTGACTATAACGTTTGTTACACACTGGATGACTAAATTCAGTACACGGATTACACACCATATTATTAAAGTAGACAGACAAGCAGAATAGCCCAGAATATGAACGTAACCTGGTAAACTGCACTTTAGGCGTAGGCTATCCCTCATAGAAAGAAAGAGTTTTATTTTAAACTTGGACTCAAGTTCAAATAGGCTACAGTCAGCTTTGCCTATAGTTTAAGACATGGTTTTGGGACATTCTAAAACACTTAATGTGGATGTAGCTACTATAACAGTGACATTGGAGGCCCAATTCGGTAAGGCCTAATAAATACTATTAATGATAATAAAAATTGTAATATTAATAACCTTATTAATAGCTATCAGTAAAGCAAATAGCCATAATACAACGTTTCTCCCCCATTTAAAACCGTCAGGATATAGAAAGGATCCTTAAGGGAAGCTGGACAAAGACAGTAGGCTATATAGGCTAAAACCAAAATATGGTAAACAGTTTATTAATAAAATATAGCCTATTATGCACAGGAAAGCAGACAAGCCCAGAATAGCTAGAAACAAGCCAAAACCTAATGTAAAGCGAAACTGGGCTCACGTAGGGCTGGACAATATATCGAACGATATGATCATGCGCATCTCGTCAGTAAAGCTGGTTCCATGATTAGCGGTAAATCCCCATCACCTGCTTTCAAATGGAGCTGCAGTTAATACACAGAGCCGTAGTTCACTGAAAAGCTACGCTATATCGAGTTCATTATTGAAGATGAATCGCCTTTGATAATGAACTCGATATAGCGTAGCTTGTCAGTAAACTACGGCTCTGTGTATTAACTGCAGCTCCATTTGAAAGCAGGTGATAGGGATTTACCGCTAATCATAGAACCGGCTTTACTGACGAGATGCGCATGATCATATCGTTCGATATATTGTCCAGCCCTAGGCTCACGTACAGCTCTCTTTCATCACAAATCCAAATGTTTCCATATTCGCAATGTATTTGAAGAAAAAATCATAATGAACAAAAATGTGCCGCACTGGAGTGGGCCGGGGCTCATTTGGAACTATTATTTTGTTGTAAAATACAATATGGACAATATTGTGTTTAAAATGTAGGCTTCTTTTAAAATTTAAAATGTACACTTAATATTGCCTTTTTTGTTGAACTGTTAGGCCTATATAAAATCAATTTCACATATGCAATATTCTGGATATTCAGGGAAAATTGCATTCTCGTATAGGTTCCAGAGCGAAATGAGAACGTAACAGTGTTCGCTTTATAACATTTCTAATAATCTTTTATATTATTGAATCTTCAAACTGAATTCAAAATCGCATTATGCATTCATAATCGCCCTACTGTAGCCTAAGTGACGGAGTATTTTGTTTCAGCGATTGGACTCGTTACCGGTGAATGGCGCAGGTGCTCCACCGGCCTCGCTCCGTTCCCACGGCTCTCACACAGTGTTTTACATTAAGCGTTTTAGTATGTCCCAAAACCATGCCGTAATAAGCATGCACTGACTATTTCTCCAAGTTCAAAACAAAACTCTATGAACCGCTCCATTGTGAACTTATGGAGCTGTATAAACCACTACAAGCTGTAAAGTAAACAGGAAGTGTTTGTCCGAACTCAGCTGGTTTTGCGAGAGAACGCAAAAGTTTTGTGAGAGAACGCAAAAGCTTTGCGAGGGAACGCAAATATCTTTGCGAGAGAACGCAAATGTTTTGCGAGGGAACGAAAAATAATTTTGCGAGAGAACGCAAAAGTTTTGCGAGAGAACGCAAAAAAATAAAAAATAGATTTTTTCCTCCCACCCCAAATTTTTTCACTCACTCTGATTTTTTTCCACCACAATGACCCTTTAGGGGCTCCGTACACTATAAATGTGCGCACACATCATTAAAACAACAATTATGATTTTATCGCAGACGATATATATCGCACCACTGTCTTTTTGGCTAATTTGTGCAAAACCTCTTGCTAAAATGTCAAAGCTTCATTTTAACCACCAATGCAACGATGCAGTTATTTAGCTTACCTCTACATGCTTGCGAAGGGTTGATGTCTTGTCGAGATTTTATAAGCTGCTAGTTTGGTCTCCCTAGGCAAGCACAGCTTACACTACATAATAGAGCATAAATATGGCCAGGGGTTCACTTCATTTCCTTCGAGTTCAACTTCAGAATATGACGGGGTTTCGTTTTCAGCGGTGTCTGCACCACTAACGCCTGTTTTGTCCGTCTGCATCTTTCTTGTGATTTTAGCGCCAGTTTGCCCTGCTGCCCATTATTTACTGCAGTAGTTTCCAGGGAGCGATTTTTTATTTTTTTTCTACTCAGTAATTAATGTGTTTTAAAATGTAGCGAAGTACAATACTTCAAACAAAATATACTTAAGTAAAAGTAAAATTACAGATTTTAAAAATTACTTTAAAAAGTAGAAGTACACAAAAAAGCTACTCAATTACAGTAACGCGAGTAAATGTAATTCGTTACTTTCCACCTCTGCTTCTCCCTGTCACGATCTCTAGCTAAAGTGCCCATTGTATGTGTGAGTCACTCTTTCACTGAAACTTAAATGACTCAATCCACAAACCATATAAAAAGATCATGTTACAACCAAAACAGGACATCCAATATGTTTTTAAGTTATAATGTTTAAACTTACTTCTGATATACACGGCACTAATGTTGTGCTCATTAGTATTTCACACCAGTAAGAATCCCTAAAGGGGTTAGATTCACTTTGACTAGACATGTCAGATATGCAGATGCACAAATAATGATAAAGAGGTGGCTGGAAATTATCTTTTCATCAAAGTAGACTAAAAGCCAGGTACTGCTAACCTTCCTTAGGTAAACTGATATAGAATAAGCAACTGATGACCAGTCATAAAATATGCATGAACAACTGGACAGTCGACCTACTGTAAATCATCCATCATGTCCACTAAGAAATCGTTATGTACTGTTTCACAGATGTCATTCACACTTTACTGACAGACACCAACAAATAGTTTGTGTGCTTGTTTTCGCACCGATTGAACACACTGAATCTGTGTTTGTCAGGGCTTGACATGTCTGTCTGTCGGTCGGCTGTCTGTGTTAGTTTGCGTCTGTCAGTGCAGTGTGAATTGGCCTTAACTTTTGCTCAACATCACTATGGGTAATCCGAAAACTGGTTAGACCTCTTTTAACCCATATCTCATATCAGACCGGGACTTCAGCTCTCGCTTCAGATCATAGTTTGCCACTCACGTTTTTGCAATTTCAGGAGGAAAGTCCTCGAAGATGTAAATATGTTTTTCCTTGAATTTGATCTGTTTGGCTTGGATGGCCTTCTGCATATTTCCTCTTTAACACTGAATCAGTAAAAAAAAAAAAAGTGACAAACAGCCACAGTCGCTGACCCTTTGCTGGTCTCGCAGCCAGCATTCAACAAACTTGGGCAAGAAACAGGCATTCACAGACATCAAATCATTCAGCAATGCCTCTGTAACAAATTTTGTTGGTTTGGAGGGGCTCAATACCCTCTGGAGTTCCCATAAGACATAGACTGCTTTGTTGGGAACAGCATTCCAAATCCAGCCACTTGGCAACAATTGCAGCAATCTCACTCTGCAAAGAGGCTACAGCGGGTATAAGCACCTACAGACTAGCTGATCACTCTGAGATTGCATTTTAAAGACAAGTTAGTTAGTCCTTGTGTGTTAGTTATATCCAATGTCACATCAACAGTGAGTTGTGCCTCTTCTCTCGCACAATTGTTGCACCATTAAATTTAGTTAAGTTCCTCTTTGGTTTAGCTCTGGCGCAAATCTGCTATAGCAAGCTGGACCTTTTTCTGCCATGATGTCTTGCTCAACATTGTGACTGCAAAATCCCACAATATCCAACAAAACAGTTTAACAATATCAGAATGTGCTCAGAATGTCCATTGTTTTGATGTGCTACTCACTTTAAACTGTAGAAATTATAAAATGGTGCTACAATTGTCATTTTGTATCACAACCTGGGGTCAAGAACGCTTCTTAATATTGTTAATTCATTATTATCATTAGAACATGTACCTCAAACTTTGAAGCTGGCAGTTATTACTTTGTCTGTGTCAATCTTATACCAAGGTCACCACAGTCAGTCTGTATCCAGGCCAGATGTTGGACTTGTGCCCAGCAAATACCAAAAAACAGCCCTTCATGTTCAGTGAACACCTACACAGACCTCTACAACCAGAAAATCTCTTGATGCAGACCCCCTATTTCCAGCAAAGGCCATAACTCATTATGCCAGGACCAGCTAGGATTGCAAAGTAGACCTAAATGACTAGCAGGATCACTCATTTATAAACCAGTCTCTGCAGCTCTCCCTCGACTACAACCCCTGCCTCAATCATCTCACCCAAGTCTGCTGTCGCCCATGCCAGTCTCTAAGTGATAGAGCTGCTTCCAATTTTAAAAACCATACAGAAACATAGACTTGTGCTTGGAATCATCAATCATGTTGTGTTCGCTCTGTTTGTTCGTTCCTTGACCTGATAGAGTTTCTGTTCCAATCCACTTTCGCCTTTGCTCAATTAATATTCAGTAAACTCTATAAATCTCATTTGAAACCATTAAATGAGATCGCTGAATACTTGAATTTTTAGTATTTTCATGATTTACTCATTCGAAACAGTGTTGCAAGTCCGTGATTTCATTAGCATCCATTTACTAAGTATATATGTATATATTTGTATTAATTTTCTATTTATTTCCTCCAGTATTGTTGTTGTTATTGTATTTATATTGTGCTTGGAACATTCTTGGAAACAAACATTGCTAGTTGGGTTAGGATCTGGCACAACACTAAAATCATTATTAGTAAAAGCATTACAAGTTACGTTTCAAAGCAAGTTATATGAGTGTACAGGCATTTACACACCCACATAGCCCTGATGTAAAAGAACTGTGACTTACCATTATTGTCAGGTGTCATGCTAACCGTCACTGTGGTATGCGGGAAGACACTGAGAGTGTCACGGTTCATCCCATCTCGTCGAAACGTGTTACCCTCGAAATAGACCCCATGGATATCCACCTCAGTGCCCAAGCCAAGTACGTGCCACATAACGTGTTCCCAGGTACACAAGTCCAGACCTTCCAGGTTTCCATACATTAAGCCATTCACCGCTGAGAAGGAAAACACACATACTTAACTGGAATATGGTCAAACCATAAATTTGTGTATTCACAAAGTGTGGATGTAAATGCACATGACTGTGTGATTAAACACACAAACACATACCGTGCATCTTATTGCTCTCCTGAAACTCTTGATTAGCTGGATCTGAATCACTGCTGCCAAACTTTTTAATGTTCTCTTCCAGATACCAGCTTTCATTCTCATCCATCACAGAGAACAGCAGAAAAAACTCATGCTGAATTTTGTCAGCATGCTTAAGAGACACCCCCACATGGAAAAACATCAAGACACACACACACACACACACACACACACACACACACACACACACACACACACACACACACACACACACACACACACACATTAGCCATTATAGTCATTCATAGTCTGAAAAGCAACAGGTGCATTGCATATGTGGCACATTCCAAAAATAAGGTATACTTTGGTGTCCCATGATTTTTTTCTAAAGCATTAGAGGCACAAATCTTTTTTGTTTTTGTTTTTTGTGAGACCTATTAGATAAAACATTTTTTATAGTTAACTATTAAATGCAATACGTAGCGTGCTGTGCATATCCGTATAAGATTTTCTGTTTAAACTGATACTAAAAAGACAAATAAATTTGACTTGTCTACAAACTGCAGTGTTGACTGCATTCTTCAAACAATCAACCCTGAAAAATCTTGAGGTTGGTGTATATATATATATATATATATATATATATATATATATATATATATATATATAAAAAAATTTAGAAGAAATTTGCTGTATAGGTCTTTGTATGTTTGTTACCTGATGGCCACTTCCATCAAGGACACCTTTCCTGCACACTTGTATGGGTCCAAATAAACCAGAGTTAGTGTCCCGAACAGGATCAACAGCAGAATAGTACAAGTATGAAAGACAAGGAGGATCAGCGCTGGAGGGACCTTCAATTACTTTCCACCGGTAGGTGAATTTTTTCCCAGGAGCCACAGAGGCTCCAGCTTTCTGAGTACCTGTGAAAAAAAAAAAAAAAAAAATTCTAGAGACTTAGACTTATGACTTAAAACTTAAGACGTATGCTTTGTATTTTCAATATTGCAGTCAAAGGTTGTGCAATGTGTGTATGAAGCTTTCAAATATTATTCTTTGTATTCATTGCTGTTCCGTTTCCAAATGAAATATCACAGCAGAAGTTCTTAAGCTTTTTTGTGTGAATGCCCCCTACTTTGCTTTTGCCTCATTTAGAAGCCCTAAAATGAAGATATGTCTGTATAACTGTGTGTATAGCTGTAGCTGTAAATGACTTACCATCCTGATACTTTGCTCCTTCATAGGCCTTCTCATAATGCAGACCGTGTGGCTGAATGCTGTAGTCACGTGTAGCACTGTTAAAGAATGTCACAATGATAACATCACCAGTCTCTGCTCTGATGACCGGACCTACAGTGGGAGTGGGGAAGGGGTGTAGAGAATAATTTAAACTACATGAATAAAAGTGAAAAGCACTCATACATCACAGCATGATATTACCTCTAGGACACATTCCTACACTTCTTATTCAAAAATTTTAATGTTGGCAGGAAATCAAAACTAACCACGTTTTTCTTTATGTATGTTACTGGTCTTATCGTTAACAATTCATATATGCATTATTTTATCTTTTTTCTTTGATCAAAACTTTCTACTCCTGTTATATGGCTTGAACCCTCTTTGCTAAAATTTGCAGTTAAGCCAGTCGCAAATTTCAATTTATGCCAACTCTAAAATATTATCAAACACATATCAGTGTTCTAAAACATCTAAGACACAAGTGAGGATTTTACCCAGAATTCCAAGATGCACATCTGAGCCCGCTAAATGTGTTTTGGTAGTAAACGTGTCATCAGTGTATGAAATGTATCTGGCCTTCAGATATTTTCCACCCAGATAACCACCATCACGACTGAAGTACGATTCAGAGTCACTGCAGGTAAAGAAAGACATTAATGTAAAAACTCTAATACTATGACAACATTAACATGCATATTATAAATAAAAAATAAAAGTAAAATTATATATAAATAAGAGATAATACTAGACCCGCAAGCAGCAATTATATGTAATAATTACATTAATTACATAAATTCTAAATAAATAAACTCATTTATCTTTAATTTTTTTTATATATTTACAGTTGTTTTCTACCGGTTCTTTCTGTTTTTAAGCATTGTCTGTGTACCAACGAATAGTGGGAAAAGTTTATCCAATCAGAATTTATTCAATAACAGTTACAAGCAAAGCTAAAGTCTGAGCACCTCTCCTAAGTGCCTTCAGAATCCCTCAGCAATTTCAGATCAGCCCTTCTTTTGTGTTTTGAGTTACTCAATCATGCATTAAAGCATCTCCACATCTGAGTTTTACCTGTCTGGTTCAGTAAGTGGTTTATTTGTCATGTAATTCATCCCTGAAGGGGCATAGTCCCAAACCATCTCCTCAGCTGCAATGTAGAAACATCTCTCTTTGCCAGGGGCCTCTGTTGCAGAGGCTGTGGACCCACAGGCCGAGACCTCATAGAAACTCTGCATACCTGCTGCTCACGAGAACAAAGAGAGAGAAGATATTTTGAAATCATAAAAGTACTTGCTTCCCTTGGGTAAGCTCAAGAGTTAACCAAACTAAAAGAGATTACAAACAGTGATAACTTGTTCAGTCATCAGACAATGATAACTATTTAGCTTCGAATAACTAAAACAATGCGTCAACCTCATGGAATAAACATGAAAAATCAAACATGCCAGTAAAAAACAAATAAACAAACAAACAAAAAATGAAAAAACTCTACAAATCAATACCAAAAGTGATTGTACGTACAGTGCTTAGAGACAAAAACAATGCATCCAAAAAAACTAAAGCAAATATTAGTCTTCACACAAGATGACAGAAAGACAACAGAGCAGTTACCTTGTACATGATCATTGACTTGGCAGCTTAACAACCATTTTCCTTTTGTTTTCGGGATCATTGTTGCGGTGACAAAAGTGGCAGGAAACAGACTAAGCACATCTGTGCGGTGCATGCGATCCAAGAGGGTGTGCCCATGGAAGTAAGCCGAATGAATGTCCACCTCGTTACCAATGCCGAAGAGATGCCAAGACACGGAACGTCCAACACACACTTTCAGTTCAGGCAAATTCCCATAAACATAGCCATTGATTGCTAATGGGAAAAGATGAGAACAGTGAGTTACACTGAGAAATAAAGGATATGAAATGACATGAGTTTTATAATTAAACATTAATAAATACAAAGAAAATAATAATTCTGTTTATTATTCATTTAAATAATAAAATGTCAGGCTAGATATTAAAATCACAAACAGCCATGATAGCATTTCAAAGTGCAAAGAACTTTGGATATCAAAAGGAAAACTAAACTTTTCTGAATGGCTTTGTTCCAAAGTAGAACAGATACAAGAAGGTACTTTCCATGAAAGTATGCAAAAAAATCAGTCATGTGTCATCTGCTAAAAATAACATTGCCCTTGGTTACAGACATTACTGTATCTGTAACAACAGAGCATGGAATTTTCCAATGCTATGGATTTGAATCCCAGTAGTGTGGAGTGCCATGATTTGGTATAAAATTTCAGGAGTCAGTACCAAACCCAGTGAAATACTAAAGATAAAAAAAATAATAATTATATGAATCACTTTTTAACTGTTTAACTGCTACAGTGTAATGTCAGCTGCTTTGAATAGGAGTGTATAGTATATTTGAGTAAAAATACACACTGTAAAAAAAAAAAAAACATAAAAAAGTGGTGAAATGCATGGCAGCACAGGATGCCAAATGTTTACCATGAATGGAAATAATGGTTAAAGATCTTTTTATTTTTTTATTTTTAATTTATTATTTTTTTATTTATTTTTTACAGTCAATGACTGGCAGAAGTGGCTGCAATGCAAAAATGTAAAATTAAGGTAAAATATCATAACTTATGTCCTAATTTTTCTTAAATGTTTTGCAAAAAACTCTGCTACTTTACAGATATTTCCTGGATTATCATTGTGAAACCATTTGTTAACAACAGCACACATGCATGAGCTAATGTAACTGTCACTGCATCAGCAACTACACAGTTACTGCTTTTAAATAAAACAACATGAAGCATCACAGCAGTATTTCTGGGTCTTCTCCTCGACTGAAGCACAGACTCTGCTCTTCAGCACAACAGTGACCCACAAAACACAGACAACAGAAACACTTTAAATCCCAACAGAACATGAAACATGAACAGATCTCTAGATCTCAGCATCTTCACTCATAACAAACCAGTCTGACTTTATTTCTTTCAATCAAAACCTTTTATTGAGAATTAACTGAGGTTTAGATGTTGATGTTTTATTGAAAATAATAACGTTTGAAGTCATCATTGTGGAGATCAGTGCAGCGCATTTGTTATACCAAAAGTTGTGATAGAAAACCTGATACGATGAAGTTGTGTATCATTGTGTATAGCCTGAGTCACTGGTTTCATCCAGAGTTTAATCTCAGAGTATATTATTTAGATTTTTTAAAATTCACATTATTTCTTAGAATACTACTGCATAAAATCTTGTCCGGCTTTGATGTTTTTAAGTCATTATGCAGAAATATCATGTAGACTTACAAACATCAAGAATCTGCATATGAACCTCAACGATAGTGACAATCGACAAAATATTTTAGATTACAAAATATTTAGATAAACAGATCAACTCTGAACATCATAAAACAAGCCACAAAAAAGCTTTTCGTTGATTGTCTCCATTGTTGAGACTCATGCTCTGATTTTTTTATATTTGTGAGAGTCAAAAACACACAGATCAAAACACTTTCTATATAATAATAAAAAAGAATATCTGACTGTCATAACATCATGGGACTGCTGTAAATAATGCAAAACTAACAGCTAATATACTCAGAGATGAGACGCTGGATGAGATCAGTGAATCAGGCCATGACATGATGATTGAATGCGCTTTTAAAACACAGTTACAGCAGCAAGAGTAAAACTGACATTAAAAAGTCAAGGGTCAAGATCCCAACTAAAGCAAATGCCTTCAAACTTTATTATTTTGAATAAAACATCAAAATCTAAACCTATTAAAGTTTTGAGTGAAAGAAAGAAAGTCAGACTGGTTTGTAACGAGTGAAGATGTGGAGATCTAGAGATCTGTTTGTGTTTCATGTTCTGTTGCTGACAGTCATGTGACATTGTATTTATTTATTTTATTATTTAATTTTATTTTACAGTTAGGTGTTTGATCATAATAATTTAGGATATACCTGTAAAGTAACAGTGTTTTCAGCTTATTTAAATAAGGAGATTTTACTATAATTTTATGGGGTTTTGTGTGGCAGCTGTTGCTACCAGTCATTTTTATCATGTTACATTTTGTTGTTGTATTAATTTCAGGTTATTTTTTTGTAATTTGTATGTAATTTAAGAAAACAGAAAAATACTATATAAAATTGTCTGTATAAAAAAAAAAAAAAATTGTGAATTACTGTAATTTGTCATTAATGCCGTAATACTAAAAATAACAGGTCAGAAGTTAATTTAGAGATAATTAGAGTTCTGACTATAATTAAAAGCAAAAGAAAACAAGCTGATAAAAATCAATTATTTTCTGCAAAATTAGGAAAAATTAAGATTTTTTTTTTATTTATACAGTGCATTAATATAAATGTTTAAGCTGATTTAAAGAAAACTTTTTTAGTTTCTTTGATAAAAAAAAGAACATTCCTCGTCAGAACACAAGAAGCAACAACCCAATTTTTCTAAGTGAAAGTTTGAGACATCCTGAGACTTACAATGCATGAGGTTGGACTCTCTAAACTCCTCATCTGCGTTATTCTTAAGTTGGTTTGTTGCATCTTGATCAGAGCAGAACATTTCAATATTCTCCTTCAAGTACCAGCTCAAGTTCTCATCCACCACACTGAACATCAAAATGAAATCTTCATCCACATCAGAACGCTTTTGCTTAGAGTCCAGAGTGCCTGAGAAAGAAAAAGAAAGGGTAAAAAAATAATCAAATTTAGGAGGAATTAGTGCTTGATGCTAAGAAGTAGTTGGTACTGTGAGATACTGTACAATCTATAGTAAACTTTTGGAAATAGATTCCACACGTGAAAAGTTTATTAGGGCTTGTGTGCGGACCTTACCTTTCTTGCAGGTGAGCAGAGCTCCTATAAGCCCTGATGAAATGTCTTTTGGTGCATCTCCATGTGAATGGTAAATCCAGGTGAGACAGTTGGCATCTGCTTCAGTAGGTGCATACTCTGGTTTGACCTGCCAGGTGTATGTGTAGCTCTTACCTGGATCCACCGCATCATCACTCTTTTTACTACCAGTGGTGCCGTCTGGATACAACGCTCCTAAAATACAGAGTAATGAATTCAAGTAAAAGCAAAAGAGGAGTCATATCATAATTTGACAAATTGCAACAAATCTAAACTGGATTTCCCTTGCTCTTTTTTAGTATAAAATTGAATATACAACCTTTCTTTAAATTCCAACCAGATTTTATGGAAGCTACACTCATTTGGAAATATTTGCAGAACCGGTATCACAAGCATGACTAAAACATTTACACAATAATGCCTATTCAGTAACTTGGCTTGTGATGGAAGAAGACATGGTAAAGTTAAACATAACCTCATAAAAAAAAAAAAAAAATCTGAAAACTCAAAAATCTAATATAAATGACAGTGAAAGTTGCCTGTTAACTTGTTACGTGGTTAAAAACAAAGATGTTTCACCAAGGTTACACTCAAAAAACAAAAGAAAAAAAAATGGTTTGTCTAAATTTACATTTTTGGTATGTCAACTGCATACAAATTTTCCATTCATTTGGATTACATAGTTTTAGCACAATTTAATAATTAATTTGATTCATATGCATCAGTCATACGTAAATGAAACATAAACATGTATGGAATAATTCACAGCAGTGTTAAATAAGCACTGCTAAGTGTTCATGTGTTTGCGCACTACAGAGTGCTAAAGTACCATTGAAGCAGTGTTGGAATTAATGAGATAATTATGGCTGCATTTACACTTGGCATTAACATGCTTCCTGTATCCGGATGTTGTCCACATATTGAAAAGACAAGCGTAAATGCACTTCTGATCGGAACGTTATCCGATCAGTGTGTCATGGTTCAGATGTAGTCAAATACGCATTGTGATCGGATCTCAGTGTAATGTAAACGCAATCCAGCCATCGTGTCTGCATTCGCAGGTGGATCTCACACAAAATGCCACCCCCTCTGTCGCGAACTGTCAGACAAATGACGGAGAACACCCGTGTGGAGCGCTAATGAGACTCCTACAGGTCCTTCTCAAAAAATTAGCATATTGTGAAAAAGTTCATTATTTTCCATAATGTAATGATAAACATTAAACTTTCATATATTTTAGATTCATTGCACACCAACTGAAATATTTCAGGTCTTTTATTGTTTTAATACTGATGATTTTGGCATACAGCTCATGAAAACCCAAAATTCCTATCTCAAAAAATTAGCATATTTCATCCGACCAATAAAAGAAAAGTGTTTTTAATACAAAAAAAGTCAACCTTCAAATAATTATGTTCAGTTATGCACTCAATACTTGGTCGGGAATCCTTTTGCAGAAATGACTGCTTCAATGCGGCGTGGCATGGAGGCAATCAGCATGTGGCACTGCTGAGGTGTTATGGAGGCCCAGGATGCTTCGATAGCGGCCTTAAGCTCATCCAGAGTGTTGGGTCTTGCGTCTCTCAACTTTCTCTTCACAATATCCCACAGATTCTCTATGGGGTTCAGGTCAGGAGAGTTGGCAGGCCAATTGAGCACAGTAATACCATGGTCAGTAAACAGTGGTTTTGGCACTGTGAGCAGGTGCCAGGTCGTGCTGAAAAACGAAATCTTCATCTCCATAAAGCTTTTCAGCAGATGGAAGCATGAAGTGCTCCAAAATCTCCTGATAGCTAGCTGCATTGACCCTGCCCTTGATAAAACACAGTGGACCAACACCAGCAGCTGACATGGCACCCCAGACCATCACTGACTGTGGGTACTTGACACTGGACTTCAGGCATTTTGGCATTTCCTTCTCCCCAGTCTTCCTCCAGACTGTGGCACCTTGATTTCCGAATGACATGCAAAATTTGCTTTCATCCGAAAAAAGTACTTTGGACCACTGAGCAACAGTCCAGTGCTGCTTCTCTGTAGCCCAGGTCAGGTGCTTCTGCCGCTGTTTCTGGTTCAAAAGCACACGCCTGTGCACGGTGGCTCTGGATGTTTCTACTCCAGACTCAGTCCACTGCTTCCGCAGGTCCCCCAAGGTCTGGAATCGGTCCTTCTCCACAATCTTCCTCAGGGTCCGGTCACCTCTTCTCGTTGTGCAGCGTTTTTTGCCACACTTTTTCCTTCCCACAGACTTCCCACTGAGGTGCCTTGATACAGCACTCTGGGAACAGCCTATTCGTTCAGAAATTTCTTTCTGTGTCTTACCCTCTCGCTTGAGGGTGTCAATGATGGCCTTCTGGACAGCAGTCAGGTCGGCAGTCTTACCCATGATTGCGGTTTTGAGTAATGAACCAGGCTGGGAGTTTTTAAAAGCCTTAGGAATCTTTTGCAGGTGTTTAGAGTTAATTAGTTGATTCAGATGATTAGGTTAATAGCTCGTTTAGAGAACCTTTTCATGATATGCTAATTTTTTGAGATAGGAATTTTGGGTTTTCATGAGCTGTATGCCAAAATCATCAGTATTAAAACAATAAAAGACCTGAAATATTTCAGTTGGTGTGCAATGAATCTAAAATATATGAAAGTTTAATTTTTATCATTACATTATGGAAAATAATGAACTTTTTCACAATATGCTAATTTTTTGAGAAGGACCTGTACACTTATCTTTTATTTGTAAAACGTCCCATGACTGAAAATGCTTTTCAAAAGAAAACACACCACTTCAGGTTGACTATGCATCGGGCCATTCTCTGCAGACTTATTAAAAATTGTGTGGGAAAGTCAGATCCGATCAGTTATCCAGATAGAAAAGTCAGTTGATGTTGCCAAGTGTAAACTCGTTGTGTTCCGATTGACTGATGATCCGATCAGCTTGATCGGATCATGGTGATCGCATGTTAATGCTAAGTGTAAACACAGCCTAAGTCACGATTGAGCATTAAGGATGAACACCTGCTGTTAACAAGCAGAATCACTGAAGGAAAGAGAAACGAAAACAGAAAAAAGAGGAAAAAAAACACAAGAACGACAACTTTGGCCTGTTGCATGAAGATAGCTGAACAAACTGAGTTTCAGAGTAAGTTTATGCTGAGTTCACACTGCATAATTTTAGCCCTGATTATCACTCGCTGACAGGTTTTGCCAAATCACAGAAAAATGCCTGAAATCTGCAGCAAATCGGTGCTTGTTCACTCGAGTGACAATCACGCAGTGTGAATTATCAAAGACGTGATCTGAGAGAATCGCCAACGCCCATGAAATATTTGGCATGCTAAATATCTGGACCTGTCGGCGATTCAAAATCCTGCTGTGTGAAATGAGTTCTGACTGAAACTCTGCATGTAATAACCTAGAACGCTGTCTAAGACTTGATGGCTGCTCTGTCAATTCTCCGTCATCAGTTAGGAACCTAGGTGTGCTATTTGATAGCAATCTTTCCTTAGAAAGCTATGTTTCTAACATTTGTAAAACTGCATCTTTCCATCTAAAAAATATTTCTAAATTATGACCTATGCTTTCAATGTCAAATGCAGAAATGTTAATCCATGCGTTTATGACCTCAGGGTTAGATTATTGTAATGCTTTATTGGGTGGTTGTTCTGCATGCTTAATAAACAAACTCCAGCTGGTCCAAAACACAGCAACAAGAGTTCTTACTAGAACCAGGAAGTATGACCATATTAGCCTGGTTCTGTCAACACTGCACTGGCTCCCTATTAAACATCATATAGATTTTAAAATCTTGCTTATTACTTATAAAGCCCTGAATGGTTTAGCACCTCAGTATTTGAACGAGCTCTTGTTACATTATAGTCCTCCACGTCCACTGCGTTCTCAAAACTCTGGCAATTTGATAATACCTAGAATATCAAAATCAACTGCGGGTGGCAGATCCTTTTCCTATTTAGTGACCCTAAACTCTGGAATAACCTACCTAACATTGTTCGGGAGGCAGACACACTCTTGCAGTTTAAATCTAGATTAAAGACCTATCTCTTTAACCTGGCTTACACATAACACACTAATACACTTCTAATATCCAAATCCGTTAAAGAATTATTAGGCTGCATTAATTAGTTAAACCGGAACCGGGAACACTTCCCATAAGTCAAGTCAAGTCAAGTCAACCTTTATTTATATAGCACATTTAAAAACAACAGAGGTTGAGCCAAAGTGCTTTACAAATGAATAAAATTTTTAAAAACAGTTAAAAAAAAACAACAACACATAATTCTATCAACACATAATTTATAATCTATTCAAAGGCTACAGAGAACAGATATGTCTTCAAGGATGACTTAAAAATGGCTAAAGATGAAGATGACCTCACATAGAGAGGAAGACTATTCCACAATTTCGGACCCCTCACCGAAAAAGCGTGATCACCCTTAGATTTATAGCGGCAGCGAGGAACCGTCAGTAACAGTTGGTCAGAGGACCTTAGTGCTCTAGTCGGAGAGTAAGGATGTAAAAGATCACTGATGTACTTGGGAGCGAGGCCAGATAATGCTTTGTAAACAAACATCAAAATTTTGAAATCCACCCTAAATTTGACCGGGAGCCAGTGTAAGTTTCTCAGCGCTGGGGTAATGTGATCCCTTTTCCTTAATCCAAGTAACAGTCTGGCTGCAGCATTCTGAACAAGTTGTAAACGAGATAATGCATTTTGGGGCAAGCCACTGTACAATGAATTACAATAATCTAACCTAGATGTAATAAATGAATGGATTACAATTTCCAAGTTAGAAGGGGAAAGCAAAGATTTAATTTTAGCAATTTGTCTCAGTTGGTAAAAACTGCTTTTTACAACGGCACTAATCTGCTTGTTGAAAAGAAGGGAGGAGTCAAAAATTACTCCAAGGTTCCTCACAGGGTCTTGTATGTTCGATGCTAACGGGCCTAGTTCGACGACTAGTCCAGGTTGACTGGACAAGGAGGATCCAAGAATCAGGACTTCCGTTTTGCTCTCATTTAATTGTAAAAAGTTATTTGCCAGCCACTGTTTTATATCTTTAAAACAATTTAATGCATTGTTAGATGCACGGTTCTTGTCTATACTCACGGGAAAATAAAATTGGGAGTCGTCGGCATAGCAGTGATAGGATATACTATACTTCTGAAAGATGGAACTCAGGGGAAGCATGTACAATGAAAATAACAGGGGTCCCAAAATTGACCCCTGAGGGACACCACATTTTAAATGAGACGAAGCAGAAGAGAAATTGGCCATGTTCACAGAGAAAGTCCTTTCTTTTAAATAGGAAGAAAACCACTGAAGGGTTGTCCCATGAATGCCCACCATGCATTCTAAACGTTTCAGAAGAATATCATGATCAATTGTATCAAACGCAGCACTGAGATCTAACAAAACTAGGACCACTGGCGAACCTGAATCCATAGATAATAAGATATCGTTTTTGACCCTAAGTAATGCAGATTCAGTGCTGTGCAAACATCTGAAACCAGACTGAAATGTATCCAAAATATTAAATGCATTTAAATAGGAGTAGAGCTGAGAGTAGACGACTCTCTCCAAAATCTTTAATCCATAACACCCGATGTACTTGCTACATCGTTAGAAGAATGGCATAAACGCTAATATTAGTCTGTTTCTCTCTAATTCCGAGGTCACCATAGCCACCAGATCCAGTCTGTATCCAGATCAGATGGTCACTGCAGTCACCCGGATCCAGTACGTATCTAACCTAGATGGTGGATCAGCACCTAGAGAGGATCTCTACAGCCATGAAAGACAGCGGAGACCAGGACAACTAGATACAGATACAGATCCCCTGTAAAGACCTTGTCTCAGACGGCCACCGGGACAAGACCACAGGAACCAGTTGAGTCCTCTGCACAATGTGACTTTGCTGCAGCCTGGAATTGAACTTCTGGTTTCGTCTGGTCAGAGAAGAACTGGCCCCCCGTCTGAGCCTGGTTTCTCCCAAGGTTTTTTCTCCATTTTGTCACAGATGGGATTTTGGATCCTTGCTGCTGTCATCACTGGCTTGCTTAGTTGGGGACACTTCATTTTCAGCGATATTGTCGACTTGATTGCAAATGATTGCAAAGATACTTTTAAAACAGAACTGAGCTGGATGATGACATCACTAAATTCAGTGATGAACTGCCTTTAAAAATAAGTGTTTACTATTGTCATTTTGCATTACTGACACTATTTTTCTAATTAATGTTGTTCAGTTGCTTTGACACAATCTGTATTGTCAAAAGCGCTATATAAATAAAGGCGACTTGACTGAAAAATACATCGGCGATGACCTACAGCCAATGAGAGAGCAAGATACAGGGCAGCAGGAAGTTCGGGGAGGAGTTAAAGACCACAATATCAGCAAGCATGGCTTCGGTTCCGAGAAGGTCTCGGTCTATTTGGACCCAAGAAATGGAGGATACTTTTAATAACACTTAAATAACATTTCCAGTCTCTCAGAGTTCTCATGCGAGACTGGAAATATTATTAAAATGTTATTAAAAGTATCTTGATCTTGCGTTATTTCCTCATCACTTCTCGCATGCATTTGGTTGTGAAACATAGTTTGTGGACCAGACAGTTGTCTGGGATTCTTCCTATTGTAAAGTCAAGCATAGTGTAACCTCCTGTCGCCGAACCGTCATGCAATGTGAACACAACAGCAACTTTGTCTCTAAAATTATTTTGTCTCTAAATTTCGTCTCTAAAATGAATTTACTGTAAACTGCTTTAATTTGAAGCGAGAGATATGGGGGGAGTGGCTTTATTGCATCAGATAAATATATCACTTTGCTCATAGCTGATTGGTTGCTTGCACAACAGGTGCCCAGCATGCATTGCGACATGAAGCGTTTTGTTGATTGCCAACCATTTTTGATTCTTGATGTCTGTGTGTGTCTGTAAAATTATGTAGATGAAAACTTTTTGTGCACAAAGTCCTTTGTAAACTCTTCATACTGAATGATGCTGCTTGATCTCAAGCTGTATAGTCACAATCCTACTGTAAAAAAAATCGCAAAAACAATGCATCACCCATATAATCAGAGATTAAACTCTATATCAGGCAAGTAGATGATTATGTTTATGTCATCATACATAAGCATCAGCATTTTTTCATCTTGGCTTTCATTGTCATTGTAAACGTGTCTTACAAACACTCAGTTAAAACAGCCACATAAAAGCTAATGTCAAAAAGTCAAGCGTCAAGAGCCAAAGAAAAAGCAAACACTGATCTCCTTGATGATGATTTCAAACAAGACATTTTCAATAAATCATCAACATCAAAACCTCTGTAATTCTCAATAAGAGCTTCTGTTGACATCTAACAGAAATGAAGTAAATCTGGGGTGCGTTTCCCAAAAGCATTGTTTGCTAATTATGGTCACAAGTTTGACCACAGTTGCTTTTGGGAAACACCCATTTAGTAATGAATGAAGCTGCTGCTGCTGTTTGTGGAGTTGTTTAATCCTCTTCTGCTGAGATCTTGAGAGAGTTAGTGGCTTTTTATATTTCAGTTAATTTTATCCAAGGCTGTGGCTGTGAGTCATATGTAGTTCTTGTATCTTGTCACTTGTCATTATACTTGGCAAAAAAAAGCTCTTTCTGATTCTCTTTTTTCTGTTTTTCTTTCCTTCAGTGATTCTGCTTGTTAACAGCAGCTGTCCATCACTAATCCTCAATCATCACATGATTATCTAATTTAACCCAAACACTGATTCGATTGTAAGAGATAATGCACATGAACACTGAGCAGTGTTTTTTTTAACACTGGGGACTTTGCTGTGAACTATTACATAAATCAAACCTGTTTCATTTATGTATGACTGAATATGAATCACATTAAGTTTATTAATTTATGATATAACTATGTAATCCAAATGGTTGGAAAATTTGCATGCAATTGAAATAGATAAAATTCAAATTTAGACCAAAATCTTTTTGTGTGTGTGTATCCAATCATACTGTACACTGATAAAAATGATTTTGTGGTGAAGTAAATACTATGGAAAAACAAAATTTAATAATTTAGTTCAGGCAACAATTAAATAAAGAGACTAAATTCTATATTAGTACTCAATTTAGGTGTGTAGAAATTAAAGTTTAAACATATAAGTATATTTTTACATGGAATTGTTAATGTTTAAAAATGAATTAAATTGTATTTTTTTTCAGTGTACATATGCATGTGACGTTCATAAGAGACAGACGTGCAAACACAACTTTTAAAAAACATTTGACATATATGCACATTATTTAATTACAGATTATTCATTTGAGCTACAAAAGTGGATGCTTCAAGTAGCTATTTTCTAAAGGTTCATGTCGTCTCGTGTAATTGGTGGATTGCCCTTTGAACTGCTCTGAAACAAGTTGTTTTTTGACACTTTGCTGCAAGCTATTTGTTTATTGCTGTTATTGATTTATGGGATGTGTGTTAAGAAATGCTGAATTGCTGTTGTAATACAAAGATAAACATGAAAAGACAGTAAAATTAACACAAGGAAAGGGATGGAGGGGGAAAAAGTAAAGGAACTGATAGAGAGATAATGTATATCCAACCTTCTGAATTCTTCTCATAGAAAACTCCATGAGGGTGGAGAGAATAAGGCATGCTGGCAAAATTCTTCATGTGCACCTCTATGACATCACCGACCTCAGCCCGTATAATTGGTCCGAGGAAGCCGAGCCAGGCAGGTTTAGGTATCTCAGTGGAGTAAGAATCATCTGTGTACTGCCTGTATAGAGCCTTTTTATAAACGCTCCCTATCCGGGTAGGACTCTTCATCAGAAAATCAGACGCATGTCTGTTAAAGCGGAATTAAGAGAGAGAAATAAGTAAATAATGGTAATCCATCATACAATCAGATTTATTGTTATTATTGTCAATAATAACAGTGTTAGCCTAAAGCACCATGCAATTACAAGAAGCTTTATCCACACACACATATACATATTTATAAATACTACGTTTTGATTATTAGTTGCCTAGCCTATTACAATGAAAATGTCGGCTATTAGGGACTTTAACTGTTACTTATAGCCTAAATAGTCATGCGTCATTTTTTCCTGTTTGTAAATGAACTTACTCATCTTGCTCAATGCTCCGGTTATTGATAAGGTTTCGGCCGCTGGGTGCGTAATTCCAGTTTTCTTCTCTTATGGCAATATAATACGTCCTCTTGAGACATTCGGCCCGCTGCAGCGCGATCACGGCCGTCAGAAACGCGCACAGAACAAACTTCATCGCTTATTTGAACAAATCCAACATGTGAAACCAGTTTCCGAGCCAGAGTCAAAGAAGAGACGCACGTAAACGATCTCAAATGCCACTGCGCACTGAAACTATGTGGCACACGAAACAAATCTTGCCGTCAGTGCGGCTATTATAGCTAATATCGAAACTGAAAGTTCTGCTCAATCTGCTGCTGCATCGACGGGCGTTCCCGAAGAACTAGTTCTTTCAGAGAGAAGTGAAACTCCAGCGTATCCTTCATAAAACAGCGCCCAGATAAACTGAACACATGACCAAACGCGATGATGACGAGCTCCGCTGCCTTCATGTGCGCGCCGCTACTGGAGCATCGGTTTGTCTGTCCGGTGTTTCGACTGTTCTTTAAAAAATCGAAAACCTTAGTCTAAAAATCTTAAAGAAACGTGCCAGCTTTCTTTAAAATATGCTTAATATTCCTGCCGTTTGCTGGTAAACACAGTGACAGTGTTGTGCCCAATTCTGACCCCTGACAAAAGATTACCCCCCTCGTTCAGATCGCTACCTGATTGTCTAATCCTAACCCCCACCTACTCCTAAACATACCAACAGGCCTACTAGGGGCTAATAATCTGAAGGGGGTTGAAACTAGGCACAACACCCGGCAAGCTGTGCATAATCTACAATGTGGACTATTAGCTGCTATGACAATTACCCTAGTTTACCTTAACTTTAACCTCAGATTTAACCTTCCCCCTAGTATCATGTGTGTAGCACCCAGGTAACGTCGAGAGTGGTAACTTTGTTCCTTACATTAAATTCCCTCCTGGAAAACCTTTGAATTACTTGCCTTTATAATTCAAATAACGTGGCAGGAAACGAAAAATGGATGTGAAACAAGCTTGTGTGTGTGTGCAACTACGGTTGGAACCTAGCTATATGTTACATTAGAATTTAATAATAATAATAAAATATTATAATAATGAGTCAGAATGCCAATCCACTTCTAAACCTAAATAACACTATAAAATTAACATAATATATAAAACTGAATGAATATATATATATATATATATATATATATATATATATATATATATATATATATATATATATATATATAATTGCCTGACAAAAATTGTAGTTGGTAACATAATCATTGCGTTATACATTTTAGGTAATGTAATCAGACTACTTTTAGATTTACTTTTAGATTAGTTTTAACCAAACTCGTTTATCACATTAATTTAAACAGGAAAATGTTGTACCATATTGATATAAAAATGCAAAGAAAAAAATATATATTCCATTCATTGTTACTGACACATGAAGTGCATTAAATATTACATTGTATTCTCGCACTGGGTTTCATAAACGAACTGCAGGGGGTTTGTGAGTTTGACAAAAAGCAAATAATTAATGAAATCATAAAAATGTCAAATTAAAATAAATTATTTAAAAATAACATCAATCAAAATAAAACTTTTTTTTTTTATTTTTTTATTTACCTGCATGTCATTTGAGCATTAATCAACATTAGAGAACCATGAACGTGGAAATGTGATTTAATTATTAAAATATTTATTTTAAAATCTCAGGGGTACTGAAAAAATCCCTGCATTTCATATAAATAAGAAACAACGTGAATTTGTGCATTTTAATGTGTTTAAAAGACAGAAACCTTCCAAAGACATCTCTAGTAATACATTGTTAAATAAGCCACTGAGTGATAATTCAAATAAAAATGAATTTGTCCATCAGTAGTTAATGCAAATATTGAAATGCTGAGAAAACACTTCTTAAAACTGAAATGATTTCTGGTAATCCTGTGGTCAAATACTGTGTAGCTTCCTGACTAGTGACTAGTCTTTGTGTGGATGTCCACAAAACTGGAAGACTTTCTGAATAAAAGCAGTAGGCTATTTTAGAAAGTCAATAAATTGTGAATAATTTATTGGTTTTGTGTGAATATGTAATCATGTAATCACTGAAAAAAAAAAACTGTAGTCTGATTATGCGTATTTAAAAATGTAATTTAATTACAAGTACTTAATTTCTGGAATCTGATGATCTACAGAAGAAGCTGGGCTGGATCAGGTGGGGGGTCTTGGCTCTGAGAAGGACATGACAGCATGCCCTATGGACCTGGGAGCTCTGGGGGTTGGGATCCTCCTCCTCACCCACTGCCTTTTGTTTCCTGTGTGATAGAAGCTGCACAGGAAGTCATCTGGGTAATGCACACACATAAGCCACAGAGTGAAATATTGCCAGGAATTTACAAGGATTAAAGATACAATAAATTACTGTAGTCAGAAATGTATTGTGAAATCAATGCATGCTGGTCATTTTCTTACAAATGACTGAATGAACAGCAGAATGATGCAAACATCACAGTAGTTTACTGCTCTTCTTTTACTGTGAATTTACATTATAAAGTCTTTAACTGTGCCACTGTGAGAAATTTAGTTGTTTACTGCTGTAATTGTTTTGAAGTCACCATAATGGTGATTAGTATTTGTTTGGGCTCTTTGACCTTCCATATTCATATTCAGATTTCTAATCGAGTTGTGTCAGAAGTGTGACAAATGAAGACAAGTTAGAACATGAAATAAGGGAATTGCCTGACTTTAAAATCAGCCAAACTATTATTAACATTAAGATATTATTTTAGCATTATTTAAGCAAGAAGATTAATCAATAACTTATTTCATATAACTGTTTGCGGATGGAGCTTTCACAATAGTGAAGTGACTGCTGAGAAACGTCTTTCAATCCTTGACATACAAACACAACAATGGTAACACTCAACATCAGCTGCAATCATGGTACCAGGCTACCAAATCTATAGACGCGATAGAGTGAAATTTAAAGAAGGCAGAGTTATGGTTTATATAACAGTATTCAGTGTGAGGAGATAAACTTGGCAAACTGTGATCTAGAATGTATTGGGCTGAAAATGATTTTATCACCACAAATGTTTTTTAGCCTCATTGTAATTTACAGTCCACCCAGTTCAAACATAGATTTTTATGAAAAACTGCAAAATATGTTGGCAAATTGCAATTTTGATAAAGAGGTAATAATAATGGGGGATTTCAATGTAAATTGGGAGGATAGATCAGTCAGGAAAAAACTCAAACAAATAACAGATCGTTTTGACCTCACACAGGTAATTAAGGGCCCAACAAGAGTAACTCAGTCAACCAAAACCCAGATTGACCTGGTATTCAGCAATAGACCAGAAAGAATGACAAAATCCCTCAACATGATCACAGGAATATCCGACCACAATTTAGTACTTGTGGTGAGGAAATTGACAAAAAAGAGATTTGGTGTCCCTACTGTTAAAGACCAGGAATCATTTAGAATACCAAATAAAGATCAAGAACATTTCAAAAACACGGTTAATAATTTTAATTGGGAATCTCTGTTAACTGGAAAAGATGTCCACGAAGGAAGACAGGACACTTTCAAGTAAATTACAGTGTATTATTAAAAAATTCACTTGTAGGTATACACAAAGGAATAGAAGAAGTAGTCACCCTTGGATTAATGCAGATGTCCTGAAGAAAATGAAAGAGCATGACCCTGCACTGAAAAGGGCTATTAAAACAAACCAGCCACATGATAAACATAATTTTGCTATGCTAAGGAATGCTGTAACATCCATGTTGAGAAAGTCTAGGGCTAACTTTTTCTGACCATAATTAGTAAGGCAAGGGGTAATACAAAGTTAGTATGGGACCAGCTAAAAAAAATAATGGCCCAAGAGCATAAAACAAGAAAACCTGTTGAACTAACGGTGGATGAAAAGTGCGTTAGGAACCCAGTAGAAGTAGCTATGACATTTAATCATTATTTTGTTGATTCGGTTACAGCCATTGCCCAGAGCTTCAAATCTGTAAATGTTGCGGTATGTAAAACCCATCAATAGAACCTAGTCTTGCTTTTTACTCAAAGATTTTAGCTTATCATTAGCCAGTCCCATCACAAAAATTATGAACCAATCCATATGTCAAGCAGAATTTCCAAACATATGGAAAACCGCCATTGTATCACCCATTTTTAAATCAGGAAACCCACAATTTGTCTCTAATTACAGACCTATAAGTATTTTACCTGTAATGTCTAAAGTCCTGGAGAAATGGACATCTGATCATTTAAAAAATCACTTAAACAAAAATTCTTTCCATCTTCACCCACTACAGTTTGGATTTTGAAGTAACCATTCAACTGAATCAGCAAATTGCTATTTTATTGATAAAATCAAGTTATCACTTGACAGCAATAGCATTGTAGGAGCAGTCTTCCTTGACCTTAGAAAAGCATTTGACACAGTAAACCATCGTATCCTATTGGCTAAACTATCCTCTTTTAATCTCTCAGATAAGGTGTTAAAATGGTTAAAATCATATCTCTGTCAGCGCTTACAAACTGTTCGTATTGGTAATAGCCAGTCTGAGCCCCTCCCTCTGTCGACCGGCCTGCCACAAGGCTCCATACTATCCCCTATCTTATTCTGTATGTACATTAATGATCTGCCACTGGTGTGTCCGGAGGTAAACATGGTTCAAGTTACAACATGGTTGAATCAATCGTGTTTACAACTCAGTGTGTCAAAAACTGTGGGTATGTTCTTTACTAAATCACATAAGGTAACCAAAGATGCAGATATCCTAGTGTAAGGAGAAAAAATACTAATTGTCAAAGAATACAAATATCTTGGCATTTATTTTGACAACAAACTAAATTTTAGATCACATATAAGGCAAACATGTAAAAAAGTCAAGTTTAATCTAGTAAATTTCCAATTTATTCGAAAGTCAATGTCTATTCAAGCTGCCAAAACTTTCATGCACTCAATGATTTTATCTCATTTTACCTACTGTTTAACGAGCTGGTCCCAGTCTAACTTCACTACCCTGAAACCATTAAAATCTTTATACAAATAGACACTCAAAGTACTTGATAATAAACCAAAACCTTTTCACCACTGTGCCATTTTATTAAAATACAATATTTTAAGTTGGGAAAATCGAATCAAGCTCACAAATTGCTGTCAGGTCTACAAAATCTTACATGGGATGGACCTGCCACCCCTCAGTGATTTTATTAATCTTAGAACAACCACACACAGAATCACCAGAGGAGTGTCAAGAGGTGACTGTATTATTCCATTCAGAAAAAGTGTTTTTAGTAAATCTGCCTTCTCTGTTAGGGCTTCTCAGGAGTGGAACACCATTCCGTCATCAATCAGAGATATCAACACATATAGCCTTTTTCGATCACATCTGAAACGTTGGCTTATTAATAATCAGACTTGTCAACATTAAAGTTTTGCTGTTGCCCATTTGTGTTATTTGTGAATGTGTGTCTTTTTTTTTTTTCGTTTTTGTTTGATGTTAACCGCAATTACTGTATTATTGTAAGACCCTACTAATGATGTTAAAACTTATTTTTATATTCATCTAACAAATGTTTTTTAACCTGTTGCACTGACGGTGCATGCTACATGACGCTAATGCCTGTGTGTATAATTATGCTGTTTTTTAGAATTTATTGTAGTGAGATTTTACATTTTCACAATTCTCGTCTACTGCAGCTATGCTGTAGCAGACAAATATAGCTGTATGTACATGCAAATTTTTTAAATTGTACTTTCCTTAGGATGCCAATGTACAACTGGCAAACAGGACTACAGATGAAAATTAGCCATTGGCTAACTCTGGCATGTTACAGGTGTACTGTTGTTAATATGCATTGTCCTGATAAAAAAATAAAAAAATAAAATAAATAAAAATAAAACCAACACCACAAACTGCTAAAAGTGAAATAAACTTAACAAAATAATAGTTTCTGAACCAAAAGGAAACTGGTGACTCGTGACAAATATAATTGTCACCTAATGAAGATTATTTTTATTTTTTATTCAGGTCATTGGCTCATTAGGAGAGAAACCCTACAGAGTGCTCACTATTCCCTAAGCATGTTCACTTCACTTGACAATGCGTTCATTAGGAACACCCTGCAACGTCATGACACACACAGACCAAACTTCAGTAGAGCTTATTAGACAAGATTAAGATATTTCATATAGATATATAGAGTATAAATCACCACACATTCATAATACATCCAAGTGCATTTATAAACATCACTAATAATTCAATTAATAAAAAAAAAATATTATTTCTAAACTGTATAATAAATGTCTGTAGAGATGTAAATTGGTTATACTAGACGTGTATTTTGTCTGATAACCAATGTATTTATGTATATTATGTAGTGAACAGCATTCATTAGGAAAGCCAAGGCAAGTTTGTTTATATAACACATTTCATGCACAGTGATAATTCAAAGTACTTTACAGAAAGAGGAGATCATGAACATGAATAAGCTTCTCTAGGTATTTCTTGGACACAAAGGATCTGATTCATGTTGTTTTTTAGATGGCAATAGACTGATTTAGTAATTGCTTTGTTGCGGCTTCTGATGTTAAGATCACAATCCAGGATGACTACAAAAACAAAACCAAAAAAAAAAAAAAAAACCTGTGGGAGTGTACAGACAACAGGATGTTTCATGCAAAGTTTTGCAGGCAGTTGTCTCAAAGTTTGTCATAGTAACTATCCTCCTATGCTGCTGTTGTGGGGGCTTTTGCATTTCACTCTGTGCATTTCTGAGTAGAAAACAGTTCACTGAAGGGTTAATTAACCTGTCAACAACAGCGTGCAGTGTACAGTACGTGTGGTACTGATGTACTTGTTTATAACATTTGAAAAGAAGGTCTGTCTAGCAGTGTGAAGTTCCTTATTGTAAGTGTTAAGACATTCTTTGTAGATGTTATAATGGATTTGTTTTCTGCCACGTATGTTCTGCTTTTCTACATTTTATTTTCATGCATGGCACTGCTGTTGTGTTTTTCAATGGTGTTTTTCTTTTTTTTTTATAGGTGTGATTTTATTAATTGCTGCATTCATTTTAAAGTTAAATTTGTCAAAGACAGCATCAACAGAGTTGGTAACATAGATATAACATTCATGAACAAAACACTAGTGTTCTCATCTGTACCGTTTTTTGATTGTGGCATCTGGTTTCAGTGATAGGGAAGAATAACATGTCAAAGACAATGCAGAAGTGATCAAACAGAGTTGCGCCCTTTATAACAGGGTTTCAGGTGTTTAGGTTCAAAAGGACAAGTAGATCTAATGTGTGTCCATGACTGTGGGTGGGTCCTTCAACGTGCTGAGGGAGATCAAAGGTGCTCAGAATAGATAACGTTTATAATACTAGCTCCAAAAACCTTTTAGCTTTATCTATTCTGAGCACCTTTAATCTCACCAAGCATGTGGAAGGACCCACCCACAATCATGGATCTGAGCCTTTTTGGGCCTAAATTCATGAATATTAAAGTTGCCAGCAATGACAAAGCATTCAAATTCAGGGTTAGTTTCAGAGCTTGAGAGCATCTTGGTGGCCTGTAAATAATTAGCAATTAAACCCCTGGCGTGCCTTTCAACACAATACCAAGATACACAAAAGGCAAGACATCTCCCAGGGATATTTCTTTACACTGAAATTCTTTTAAAGAGCTGCTATTTCACCACCTTCCTTACCAGTTCTGCACACACTTATATAAGTGAAATATGGAGGGGATGATTCATTTAAATTTGTTGCACTTCAGCTGTCATCTAGTCAAGCTTCATTTAAAAACATAAAATCTAAATGGTTTGTAGAGATAAGATAATTGATTAAAAATGATTGGTTGAAGTGATCAAATGTTTAAAATTTAAAAATGTTTAAAAAGCCGACTTTACAGTATTTGTTTTCTTCTTCACAGCAATGTCGTGGTGACATCTAATATGTAGCCGATTATATACAACCCCCTCATGGTTGCAACAGTCTGTTCTAGCATGGTAATTGTATATATATGTATACAGTTCTAAAACTATTATTATTACTTGTCGGACTGCTATATTCTTGGCCGTACCCATTAGAGATCCCCAAGGTTTGGATGTATATATAATAAAAATTGCCTAACAACTGCCTAATATTAACTCTGCTTTGGAACTGCAGGGATATTGCATAACACCAAAATAACAGACTTTCCCATGAGCTGCTCCAGCGGTCTAACTTTTGAGATCAAACCAAAGTAGGAGGGCTTAACTGTTCACAGAAGCTGCAGAGCATGAATTCCACAGTGATGCTTCAGGTGACAAGTAGCTAAACACACATACATATTCCACCGGTATCAGCACTGACTTTGCAACGTTTGTATCACTCTGCTTTCTGTGTTTGTCTTTTCAGTGACTTTAGTGCAACTTGCATTGTTCAGCCAGTAGGTGACAACAAGTGACTTTCTGTGGAAGTGAGCAGTTGTAGCATTCACTGAATCAATTAGTTCAAAAACACTGATTAAATCAGGAAAGAAAAAAGTCTTTAATGCTCATACAAATTGCTCATTTAAAACATGTTTTCCCTTTGTTGGTGTACCATTTGAGACTCAAACACAAGTGACAGATGAAATAAAGAAATTAAATATCATTTTACTTAATTTCTTATGAATTTCTTATTTGAGGCCATTCCTGTTTGGAGTATGTGATTGTGTATTGTCAACAATAAACTAGCCTTTTCCCTATTTTTCCAGTTTGTAGTATGTATCAATACAACATTTAACCTGTTTTTTTGGAGGTGCAGTTTGTCTACATGCAGGCACAGGACAACCTTGGATAGCCTTACTTGACATCTTGTCTTCACAGCAGTCACTCGTGTGATTGCTGGACAGGCATGAGTTGTTAAAGGGGTCATATGATGTGATTTCAATTTTTCCTTTCTCTTTGGAGTGTTACAAGCTCTTGGTGCATGAAGAAGATCTGTAAAGTTGTAAAGACTAAAGTCTCAAACCCAAAGAGATATTATTTATCAAATTTAAGACTCTGCCACGCACCCATAAAATGGCTCGTTCTAACAAGCCCCCACATTTTTATGTCACTATGTGGGAATATTTGCGTAATGCCGCCACCAACAACCGCGGTTAGTGTTGAAGCAGCCATGTCAGGGAGATGCTGTGTGTATCTAGGCGAAAGCAAAAGCACTTTATTTGGTCTTCTGAAAGTAGATGCATTTAGGAATCTTTAAGATTACTCACAACAGAACAGCAACGCATTTTTTTTTGCGCGTTGTGTGTGTGTGTGTGAGTGAGAGAGATAGAGAGAGAGACAGGGTCACACAATCTGGCGCTTCTGAATCAGCTACTGTAACTATGTTTTGTTATTAGTTTAAGTATTTGCTGTTGACTGTTCAAATGTGGAGTTTTGCGCATTGTGTGTGTGTGTGTGTGTGTGTGTGTGTGAGAGAGAGAGAGAGAGACAGGGTCACACAGTGGAGTCAGCTGTCTTAACCGTCGGTGGCTTGTGTACTGTAAACACATACGAGCTTCATCACTGTCTGTGTCACGTGACTCTGTTCCCCTTTCAGGCTTGAACTGATGGTGAAACTAAAGACATTCTTAACTGTCTTTACATTTATTTTGAAAGTTGAAACTCACGATTATGGAAAGGGGCGTTACATTTCCAACGAGTGCTTGCCAATTTAGCCAATCACAATGCACTGGGTCAGTTGGCCAATCAGAGCAGACTGCGCTTCTCAGAAGGAGGGACTTTGTAGAAAAAGACGCGTTTGAGAGAGGCAGGGCATAGAGGACCTACAATAATGTACAGTATTTGAAAAATAATGCTTTTTTGAACATTAAAGCATGTCAGCATATTTTGTTACACCAAATACACAAAATAATGATCTTTAAAAAAAGCATCATATGACCCCTTTAAAGGAATAGTTCTCCCAAAAGTGAAATTTTGCTGAAAATGGACTCACCCTCAGGCCATCCAATATGTAAATGAGTTTGTTCCTTAATCACAACAGATATGGAGAAATTAAGCATTAACTCATCGTTTTGTCTTAAAACCAGCTAAAAACACTGAAAAAAATCTAACACAAGACAACTGAACTCTGTTTGTTTCTTTACTCTTCACACAAATCACACTAAACGTGCTTTTGGTGCTTATAATGAACATGTTGTCATATTCAACATGATGTATCAAAGCATCAACACAACGAGTGATAACTGACAACATAAACTTACCCTTTTACCGCATAATAATAGACAAATAACTTCCCCCAAACTTCACCTTTAAACATATTGATTTTGATACTTTGAGAACACAGTGAAATATGTGTGCATAACATATCAGTGCATGGCATTTCCTCAAACAGACACATTTAACAATAAAGTGTTTAAATATCTCTGGCAGTCTGATTTGTCTCCGTGGTTGCATCTGTGGAGCAACACCATCACCTAGTGGCTCACTCTGGACTGGCATTTTATCAGCAATTATTTGTTCTGTATTCTATCACTGACTTGACTGGACCTGTCTCTGATTGGTTTTGCTGTTCAGTTGGACTGTCATTTGCATTTTCAATGAAGAATTTCTTCTCAAACATGGTGTTTCTTTTATATTGTGTTCCACTTGGGTCTTTGATGGTCACAAAATTTCCCCTTCCACAATATGGAATTTGGTTGAACGGAGTTTTCAGTTTGTCTGTCTTTGTTTTACCAGAACCTGGTGTCCCATCTCAAGCTGTGAAGCTCTTGCTTGAATGATGTTTTTATATAGCACTTTATTATGTATTGTTGTACACCCAAAGCGCTTTACAATCATGTGGGGGGTCTCTCCTCAACCACCACAAGTGTGCAGCATCCACCTGTATGATGCGACGGCAGCCACAGGACAACGGCACCAGTGCGCTCACCACACACCAGCTACATGTGGAGAGTAGAGAGAATCATAGAGCCAATTAAGTGGTTGGGGATTATTAGGAGGCCATAATTGACATGGCCTGGGGGGCAATTTGGCCAGGACACCGGGGTTACACCCCTACTCTTTACGAGAAGTGCCATGGGATTTTTAATGACCACAGAGAGTCAGGACCTCGGTTTAACGTCTCATCCAAAAGACGGTGCTTTTTTTTGACAGTATAGTATCCCCGTCACTATACCAGAGCATTAGGACCCACACAGACTACAGGGTGAGCATCCCCTGCTGGCCTCACTAACACCTCTTTCAATAGCAACCTAGTTTTCCCAGGAGGTCTCCCATCCAGGTACTGACCAGCTCAACCCTGCTTAGCTTCAGTGGGCAACCAGTCTTGGGCTGCAGGGTGATATGGTTGTGGCCACTAGCACAGACTCTCCAGTTGGCAGAGGAGCTAGTATATCAGTGTCTAGATCCTGCCAAGGGCCTTTGGGCAGACATGTTATTCTCAGTGGCTCTTGCCTATCAGGTCTCATCACTAATTGGCATCCATGGCACGATCTGACATGCCTCTTTGCATCACTGTCCATGACAGACCAGCACTTTAATTCAAAGATTCTGTTAGGACCAAATGAGCTCATGAAATCTAGCATGGAGTGACTGTGGTAACACAATGAGTGTACCTCTTAAGACTAATTGTCCAATCACACTTAACTCGCAGGCCGTAAATGGTCTTAACTGGTGTTATGTCAAACGTTCACCCATTTATGAACTAACTGCTATATCCCATTAGTTCTAGGAAACTTTGCACTTCTGATGCATTCTCTGGCCTTAACCACAGCATAGACCCTTTCAGCTGTCATTCCCCTGAAGACTAGCTTGTTCATATTATATTGATACACTTCATGTCAATCTACAGTCCACAAGCGTGTAGTCCAATTATGTGTCTCTTGGTTTGAACCGTGCATTATATTATCATCAGAGATATTCTACACATTCTCAGTACCTGTGAGTACTGATGCGATTTAATGTTGTGACATTCTGAAAATCAGTCTCGATCTGTATTGTATCATCTTTAATTAAGTTATTTTTCCATTTTAATTTAATGTTGTTAATAAAACTAAACTGAAGAGGGCCCCTATTTGTTCCCTTGTTGAGAACCACTGATCTAGTGCTTGATAATACCCCTCGTTTCCTGTTGGAGGGAATGCACAAGCACAAGCAAAATGGCAAAATTCAACAACTGACAACGAAACAAGGGATAAACCAGGGCAAAAGGTGAGAATTATTAAGTACCATGACAACAAACAAGGCACTCAGGGACTAAACACAAGGAGTGAACTCAGAACAAAAGAAACATGGAAACTACAAAATTCGAGTCCAGCACAAAACACAGGGATAAGTAACAATGGGTATATAAAGTAGTCGGTGTGCTCCACTCATTCAGGTTTGTGCTGAGGAGCTGAGATGATGTCCCGGCCATTCAGCGGGTAGTTCTAGGTTGTGAAGGAGGGACAAAACTTCTATTGGTCATGTTCAACGTTATGTTGAATGACATTAGGGGTCCCTATGGTAACTACTGAACTGTGTTACGTGGATTGGCGATGCAGATGCTGGCAAGCAGCAGCAAGGCAGTGACAAATGCATGCACAAGATCGTAACCTACCCAGTGCCTCATGTAAGCCCCATAGTCCTTTGGGACAGAATGGACATTACTCATCATGGGGAAGGACATGGCCACCGTTCATATGCTTTCTTATATCAGAAATATAAGAAGGCCTGTGTCTAAGAAAATCAAGACATGGAAGCATGCAACCTTCAGGTCGATTTCTGCGAACCAATCTGGGGAGCAGACACATGTCAGAATGCATTTCTGTGTCAGGAACTTCAACAGGATCCTGCTTCAAGACTCAGAGATCCAAGATAACCCCTGTAGAATCCCTGCTTCATCTTAGCTGGAGAGACAGGATCTAATGCATCCTATGCCAACAGGACAGCAGTCTCCACCTCCACCAGGGGTGTTATTGCCTGGCAGTAGTATCTCACCAGGGCAAGATGTGCTTGATGGCCTCCATCTGCTTCAACTCCTTAAGTGTCGCTGAAGAGTATGGCTTGCGAGATGGGGGCATTGAGAAAGTGTACTTTGCCTGCGTCCTACATCTCCACAAGGTTCAGCCAGAGAGGACACTCCTGGACCAACAAGGTGGACATCGTCTTGCTAAGGGCCCGTGCCGAAACCTTGGTCACCCGTAGAATGAAGCAGGTTGCTGTGCGGAGTTCCTGCATCAGCCCCAGCTCAGAACTACCACATCTGCATCTCTGCCTGGGGAATCTCAGAGTAACCATTGGAAACCCTGTTGTTTAAGGTAGTGTCAAGCAGTGAAAGGTGACTTCCATGACTTTGTGATCTCCTCATGCATCTCCAGGAAGAAAGGGACTAAGGCAGAACGTGGCTGAGTATTGCGCCCCACTCCCAAAAACCAATCATCCAGCCGGAAACATTCTGAATAGGGTGGAGGATTCCACTCAGGCTAGATGTTTGCGGCTGCCTTGGAAAGCATGGCTGTCATCTCAGTGACTGACTCTGACTTAGCAGCCATCCGGAAGGGGGAAGCTCAGAAGAACCGTCATCCTTTGAGGACACCAGATCCTCATGCAGCTATTGACATCTGATCCTCATCAAAAGGTGGGGAAGAGGTGATCCGAAATCAAATATTTCTTGTATAATATATATTCAAAAAAAGGAATGATTAATATTTTGTCCAACAAACCTGATAAAGTGTTTATTTCACATGTGTAAATAAAATCACAGCTATCTCATATGAAATATTTTAAATAATAATATCGTTATCCTAATCAAATGCAACTGCAATCATCTCAACTGTATTATATTAATTGTATGTATATAGAAACAGCCTTGAATATACTTATTAAGAGAGGTACAATAAATCTGTTTGTAGACTGCCGTAGACTTGATTACTAATAAAGAAGGCTGTTTGTAATGAAACCCCCCTAAAACATGTAATGAGTTCAATGTTGTCTTTTCTCGGCTCTCTGACAAGGAAATGTTAATCTCACTTCACCTCCCTCAACCTCACTTACTAAAGACTGATGAGGAAAACACTGTAGACATTAAAAATGACAAACAGAAACTGAACAATAATTACTCAAAAGGTTTTCGCGTTGCCATTCTTTACTATAAAAAGTATATGAGTACTAAGTTTGATCATCAGTCATTTATTTTGAAAAAAGAAACAACAACAACACCCAACACACACTAAATACAATCATCATTCATATTGAGGAGTAGGATGTCTATCCAAGCTTTAAAAAAATGACAAATTTTGTATAAATTACTTCTAAACCTTAATACTACCATTATCAGTTAGTATGAAGTAAAATAATCAAAGATTGAGAATAATCACATGCTGAATTCTGGATCAGATTTCTCATAGAAACCAGCAGGTGGAGCACTTGCTCCTTTTGAGAGATGTAAGTCCACATCCACAGGGGTTTGGAGGTGTGAGGAAGCTGGATCTGGTCAGGATACTGGACTCCCCATGAGCCTCTCCTGACGCAGAGAGATCAGTCTGTTCAACCACAAGCGCTCTGCCTCCTCTTTATCCATGAAGAGCTGCAGGAGAGGGAGAGAGCCAGTTAACTTCAATTCATTTAGACTATTAAATTACAATGAACTTCCACAGAACTTTACTTCTGTGTCCATCATAGAGTATCACTACAGAAACAGCCAAAACCTCACTGTGCCAAACTCAGAATCATCCGCAGAGAGCTGAGAGAATGAAAACTCTTTTTTTTTCTTTTGTCAGTGGAATGAAATCTGTGTTTCAATATATTGTATTTTTTTTTTTTTTGAACACTTTCAGTTAGTAAACATATGTGACCCTGGACCACAAAACCAGTCTTCAGTGTTCCTGTGGCTCAGTGGTAGAGCATTGCATTAGCAGCGCAAAGGTTGTGAGTTTGGTTCCCAGGGGAACAAACAAATGTTAACCTGAATGCACTGTAAGTCGCTTTGAATAAAAGCGCCTGCTAAATGCATAAATGTAAATGTAAGTGTAAATTTTTTAAAATTGAGATTTATACATCATCTAAAAGCTGAATAAATAATCTTTCCATTGATGTATGGTTTGTTAGGAGGACAATATTTGTCTGAGATACAACTATTTGAAAATCTGGAATCTGAGGGTGCAAAAAAATCTAAATACTAAGAAAAACACCTTTAAAGTTGTTCAAATGAATTCTTACCAATGCACATTACTAATCAAAATTAAGTTTTAATATATTTACAGTAGGAAATTTACAAAATATCTTCATGGAATACGCTCTTTACTTAATATCCTAATGATTTTCAGCATAAAAGAAAAATCAATATCTTTGACCCATACAATGTTTTTTTGGCTACTGCTACAAATATACCCCAGAGACTCAAGACTGCTTTGGTGGTCCTGGGTCACATAGTCACTATTAACGATGTTTATTAGCATGCACATAACTAATATATTGGTTGTTTATTTTTTATTATTAACACATAAATCACACACTAATGCCGTATTCTGCATGACTAGATTATATATACACACCACTGTTTTTCACCATAAAATAATAAATAAATAAATAAATAAATATTTTTTCTTTAAGTCAGTTATTTCTATCTTTTGCTGTAGTGTGTCAGTAGGAAATATCAGCTCACATTTCCAAACATTCATTTTGCCATTAATTGTAATAATCTAGTGAGATCTTTGTTTGCACAAGGAGTCTGATAATAGCCAGTGCTGTTTATTAATTATTATAATTATTATTTATGGTTTTTGGTGGTGAAAATACTAGTGGCCTAAGACTTTTGCACAGTAGTGTATATTTTCTTTATTTTTAATCGCCAAACCTGCATCTATGGCTATTTTTATAGCAAGATCAATATTTAAAAGAAACAAATAATAGTAAGTAGTAAGCGCAGCAGTGATGGAAAAAACAAAACAAAACAAAACAACAATTGACAACCAACTCACATCAATATAACAAATATTATGTACAATTATCAATTATTCAGTAACACTTTAGTTTAAGTATCAGTTCTCATCATTAACTAGTTGCTTATTAGAATGCATATTACTAGAAAATAGGCTTTTTATTAGTAATTATAAAGCACATATTAATGTCTTATTCTGCATGACCATATTTTAGATCCCTTAATCCTAAACCTTATACCTAAACTTAACAACTGCCTTACTAACAACTATTAATAAGCAGCAAATTAGGAGTTTATTGAGACAAAAGTCAGAGGTAATACTGAGAATCGGTCCCCAAACTAAAATGTGACAGATTTTTTTTTTTTATTTAAAAAAAAAAAAAAAAGATTATTCCTGGTGAGACTATATTCTAAAAACAAATATTATTTTCCCCTCAGTAAACTCCTAATTTGCTGCTTATTGATAGTAATTGTGGCAGTTGTTCTAGTAGTTAAGTTCAAGTATGAAATAGGGTCTAAACTATGGTCATGCAGAATAAGGCATTAATATTTGCTTTATAAGTACTGATAAACAATCAATATGCTGGCAATATGCTTGCTAAAAAGCAACTAGTTAATAGTGAATATGTGTTCCTTAAGCTAAAGTGTTGCTGTTTTTTATTCCCTAATATTCTTTTACTGCCGTACAATCAATGATATTGATGTGAATACAGGAAATACATGTCTGTAAGTTTTGGTCTCACACACACACACACACACACACAGCAGCGTTGTAAGGTTGTAAGACTGATGTCTTCATTAGGCAGAACAACAGAAAATATGAATTTGTCAGTGCTCTTATGATTAGATGGGATGATACATATTTGCTCCAAAACCACTTGATCAAATGATTTTTCTTTCTTTACTAAATGATGAAATCTGGATCAGTTCAGTTCAATTTATTTTAGCATGGTTCTTAGTTATTTAAGAGACTATGCTGAAGACAAATGCAATGACTGAAGTATACTGAGGATGTGTTTTTTTAAGAACTGTATATTGGATTAGATATGCATAATGCATAGGATATTATTACTGTAAACACTGTGATCCCTTTCTGTGCAGTACAAGTGAACGTTACAGAGTCCTCCTACAGAGAGGAGCGAGATCTTATTGAGATCAGATAATCTGCGCCCACAGCGGGAAATCTGTGACTGTCTGCATGTGCACCATTTCAGATTCCCTCGTTGTTTACTCCACTCAGAGGCATGAAGAAGCCTGGATTTGGCCGAGGTCTACTAGCGGCCTGATGCTATAGATCTGAAACGTAAGTAACCCTTTGGAAACAAATCTTTCCTATTGGTTTCTAATGGATTCCAAGCCTGCGCTCTAATTGTCTGGGTTGGCTTAATATAGGACAATCACAGCTGCGATTAGATTTGGAGCAAGTGTAAATGGTATTGCATCATAAACACATCAGACAGGGTAATACGCGCGCTTGATTCGGATGTCAGCGTAAAGGGAGAATTTGAGTGATTCCCACATTAGTTGTGCTTATGAGTTCCTTAAGTTTGGAAGTTCCGGATTCTTCTCCAACACTCATCACTCATTTCCTTCATCCAAAAAACACGAGAGGCACCAAATCAAATCTACGTTTTGGAGAGACTGATCACTTCCATCCCGCCGCACGCGGATGTGCGTGTGCATTATAAGCGTGTCATTTACATCGGGTTAGGGTCCGCCTGTAGCATTCATTCAGGCTCTGTGTTTGCCTGGGAAACATGTGCACATGTAGCGCTAATACACTGAGGGTGTATGGTGCCTTTTCTTTTCGTAGGCGATTCCACGACACGACAACAAGCCTCCTCTGACTCTTAACGCACCTAGAGAAGCACAGCTAACGAGTTTGAAATTACAGTAGATACAGTAAGTGGTGGTGGCTAAATGATTGAATCATTACTGGTGATCAGGGCTCTCTCGCCTTGGGCATATTGCTGCAATAGATCAGCCTGTCGAGCTCATCTGCATCAGTCACACCTAACCCAGTTTGCCGAGTGAGAGAGATGGAGCGCGCTTTCGTAGGAAATTCTGTCTGCCAATATTACTGAGGGTGCATAAGAAGGGCCCTGAGTGGGTTGTCAAGAAGTGCAGCTTCAGAAATAGGCAATTTCTACAAGGGTGGGGGGAAATAAGTCTTGAGAGAGGAGAATTATTGATCGAAGGCCTTTTGGGAAGCTTATGGGGAACTTCAGATGCTGGGGCCTGCGACACCAAAGTCTTATTTAATGTATGTTGTGAATAATATATATAATCTTTTCTTTGAAAGAATTAGAGGTTCATGAGGTGGAGAGATTACCTTCTGATTTTAACACACACATGCACACGTTTACTTATCTAAATGGGGACATTACATAGATTTCTATTGTTTTTATTTACAGATAGTTCACAGTTCACAGAAAACATTTTTTGTTTTACTTTATTTGTATTCCAGTTTTGCAAATGATGACGCCCCCAAATAAATGTTTTTGGCGATTTTGACAGGTTTTGCTCACTACAAATTAGTCCCCAAATATGGTTAAGTAGACACACACACACACACACACCTTGGGTTTCTGTGTTTTATGAGGACTCGAGACACACATTTTTAGACTGTACAAACTATATATACTATTCCCTAACCATAAACTTCTGTAAACTGTAAACATAAATAAATGTTTCATTTTCAATCAATCAATAAATAAATAATTTACAACATGCTTTTCTCATGGGGACTGAAAGTTTGTCCCCACAGTGTCAAAAAAGTCAGGTTTTACTATCTGAATGTAGGGAAACAGGGAACACCTGGACCGCACACAAACACGTTGGGTGTCCGTGTTTTATAGGGTTCATTCCAAGGTCATAATGGTTTTTCTCCTGCATTTATCCCCTTACCCTAAACCTACCCCTCACAGGAAACTTTCTACATTTTTAAATTTTCAAAAAAAACTTCATTCTGTATGATTTGTAAGCTGTTTTCCTCATGGGGACCAAAAAATGCCCACACAAGGACAAATTTTCCTGGTTATTACTATCCTTGTTGGGTCATTTGGGCCTCATAATGTCGGGAATATCAGGTACTCACACTTTTTTTATTTAGTTATCCAACTGAGGAAATTCAATAGACTTCTATTGTTTCATTTACAGCTAGTTATAAATACTGTAATCTTACCCTAACAGAACATGTTCAGCATTTTTACAATTAAAAATACTTCATTTTTATAGTGTTTTTACAAATGGAGATGTTCCCAAAACAAGGTTTTGTCAGATAAAGCTCACGTCTGGGTACAACTATGTCTCTAAGATACGCTGAAGTAGATAAACACAGTCTCACGTTAGGGTGAGCCAGGGTGTTGCTGTCATTGTAGGTGATGGAGCTGGGCAGAAGGGTGACTTCCTCTTTTATAGTCTCTGCCTCGTTCTTCATCTCTGAAGCTTCAGTCACCTACAAATAAAAAGTTATGGTATTTACAAAAACCTTAAGCACTGATCTTTCCGTCATTCCAGACATTTCTCTTATTCATAATATTCAAATCCACTCCCCCTTAAAGCAGAGCTTCAACTGTAATTAAACCCACCTGTAATGTGCAAACAATTCTGAACAGCGTGATTAGCTCGTTTGAGGTGTTTTGTTAGGGTTAGAGCTAAACTCATGAACACATGAACCTTCCAGGACTGGGTTAGACGTAAAGAGATAGTTCAGCCCAAAAAAAGACAATTCTCTCATGTTGTTGAAAATATGCACAACTTTCTTTTCTACTGCGGAACATAAAAGAAGATATTTCGAGAAAGCGAAACGGTTTGCTTACCACCATTCTTCAAAATATCTTCTGATGTGTTCCGCAGAAGAGAGAAGCGCACACAGGTTTGGAGCAACGTGAGTTTTCATTTATGGCTAAACTATGCCATTGATTTAAATAGACTTTTTGCTGCTGTTTTTTTTTTTTTTTTTTTATCTGTGTGTGTTAGTAAATTGCAGACACTGAGATATTTTTGCACCTTGCTTCAGATTTGAATAAGGCTCTTTTATGGCTGGAAGGAAATCAGTTCAGTGAACTATTTTATCTCAAGAGATCAAGTTAACTGGAATTAGTGGGTGCAGTTTAAAGGTGGAAGGTTTGCACTTGATAACGACTCATTTTTGAACCATAGTAAAGTTGAGCAAACACTTATCTACAGGTGGGTGCAATGCGAGAGATGTTGGGTGCTATTCTATACACAAGCAACTGATGGCAGTATAATCATAACAGTGCTCACTCTTGTCCTTTATAACATCTGTATCCGGGCTAAGCACACTCCTCTGTTTAATGTCAAGGCCATACTCTGTTAAGTGAAGTTTTATCTGAGCTCAGAGCATCCAATTACATGAAATGGAAATTACTGAAAAATCAATTGTGCGTGAATGTATGTATTTGTGTTTGTCCAAAGAATGTCCTCCATGTATGCTTTTATTGCTGTTCGTACATCATTCAGAGTGATGTTAAGTGCTGGTCTAGCATCAGTGCAGCGCTGAAGTCCTACAGACAGACCTGAGATCAGCACGGGAGGGCTGTAATCTATCATACGGACTCATTTCAGCTGTCACCTTTTGTCTAATAACCGCAGAGATCTGTGAGCATTTGTTAGTAATCTGATTTGAGCGGTGAATGTGAACGCTGGAGGACCGGATTCAGTAATGCTCTCTGTGGAGAAGGTGAACGCGGCCCGGTGACGTGCCACAGACCGAACGGAATTTCATGGCAATCATTTCATTTGCAGACAAACGGAGAGTAATCAGGCGAAAAGAAATCTAATAAAAGAATTTATATATATGAGAAGGAAGGCAAAAAGAATAGAGAGAGAGAGGCAGAGATGTACCTTGGTGGCATTCCGGGATGATTTGAAAGCCTGAGGAACAAAAGAGTCGCTCTCAATGGCCTCGATATCCTTTATCCTCCTCACCTGCTCGGCGAGAGACACTTCCTCTAGAGGAACAAAAACAGAGCGGTGAGTGGACAGGCGAGAGGTCAGCAGGGCAGGTCAGACGGTCACAAACCACAGAAACAGATGGATTCATCTCTTAGTGAATAACAGTCTATCTACTGGACAGTGTTGAGTGTGTAGTGCACATGACACAGTGAAGCAGGTTGTGTCCCAATCCCATTCCTTATCTATGTCAGCAAAACAACAACACACTGTCCAAACAAGCACGAACACACAGCACATAGTACCAGAAAAAAATAAAAAATAAAAAATAAATAGATTTAAAAAGCTTGTCAGGAAAAAAAGGACTGGTTTGACAAAGCCTATGTTGTGTTTAGTGTCCTCTGTAGTTTGAAGTTGGACAGACATGATCACACTTGTGAGAATGTGTTACACTACATGAAAAAAAGATTAGTCAGAAAACAAGTCAGAACAGACAAACAGTCTGTAAGTTCGGTGGATGTAGGATTTAATGCTGGTCTCAGAAGATGATCTTTAGTTTGATATAGATATATGTGGATCAATAATTATAGTCTGCATGGAACGGAAGTTGTGATCCTGTTTACTTCCCAATTGTGATGTATATCAGAGTAAAAACGGCTTCTTAAATGAGGAAAAGATTTAATATGGTTCAATGGGAATTGATTGGCTCACAATGCAATATTCCATAAAAAAGAAGTGTCCATTTAGATTTCTGGGTACTCGCACACGTTCCTTACAGTCTTCAGAAGTCACCCGAGTAAACATTACCCAACCTAACACAGCTTTTAAACCCGAAGTCTCTGTACGGTTCCAAACTTGTTAAGCATGCAAATTATTTATTTATTTATTTAACAGTTGAGAACTGTTCCTGCTTACTGAAAGCGAGAGCCAGTGATGTTCATCACAATACTGAAGTGAACATCAGATCAGCTGATTTATTCTGAAGACAGATTTATGAGTTATGCACAAATTCATTGGTGTATTCATTGTTTTTTTTTTACGCAATTCTGTTGTGATGTTAATGATTTTTATTAAGACATGAATTAAGTGTAAAAAAAATAATAATTCTTGGTATCAGTTAAGATGAAAAAATTGTTTCCAATTGGTTGGTAAAATCAACCTAATTAATATGTAAAACAGCAATTTGCATTTTTTTTAACTGACAAAAGTAAAAACCAAACTAATTTGTGCTTGTCCAGTCTGTAGCTCTTTAATTCTTCTTCTCCTTAAGTTTTCCAGGTGTCTGTTGGTCGATGAGAACACATCAGAAAATAAAAAGATACACTTCACAACTCATTCAGGAAACAGCCAGTGTTGTGTTTTGTCTTGAAGATGTGATGCATGTTTCTCCAAGTATTTATGGCATAGAAAAATGATGCATGGGACACAACCTCAAATCTGAATGCAATATAGTATCAGGCTCTTATTCCGGTATTTTGCTGTTTGCATTTGCTGTATATTGTATTCAGTTTCTCCTAATAATCATATCAGGAGATCCATATGCTAATGATTAATATTTCCTGCATAATTACATACAGAAATATATGTTTTTTTTTTTTTGGGCTGGACTGATACACACAACATCTTGTCATTTTTAGTCAAGCTATCAGCTGTCCATCTTTGATGCCCTCTGGTGGTTGAGCTTATTAATATGGACATTAAAATGTACTGTGACTTCAACAATTGCTGATAGTTTAGAAGGTAACGTTTATTTTGATATTCCACATTCTACTGACTGTAACTTTGCAAGTATATCAACCTATTCTACTTAGTCTACAAATACTCTAATGAGAGTTACTTGCAGTAAGTAGAATGTCTAGAGTGGACTGTAGTCACATACAGAGATCAGTGGTCCTCACAATTATCAGGAGCGACAGAACTTCAAGGAGATTTCAAGAAAAAAAAATTCTAAGATTCTTCACAGTAAATGGATCTTCTATTATTTCATATGCGTATTTCTCTCACTCTACACATTCATTCAGGAGAAAAGACCTAATGTGATATTGTAATAGATAAATAAATAGAGCAACTGGCTATATTGTGTCTAATATTTAAGCTACTCCATATTAACCTCTTGTTTACTGAACTATAAGCTGTGATTACCTACAGACACAGCTGTGCTGTTATTCACAACATCAGCGCTGCAGTCTATGTGATCCTGCTAATTAAAAAAAAAAAAACATAAATCCTAAAACATAAAACACAATGTATTACTGATACTCAAATTCACCCACAATTCAATCTCTCTCCACACATATGCATGAAAATGCTCAGAAACAAACACTATTATGTAGGAAGCATGCTCTCCCGCACACACACACACACACACAGATCCCTGCGCTAATGAGAGGAATTAATTTAATCCATTAACTGCCAGGGAGCAACTGTCACAACACATCTTCTCGCTCTGCTCGTTTAATGAATAAATGAATATTTGCTCTGGTTTTCTCTCTGTTAGCAGAAACACTCTCTCTCTCTCTCTCTCTCTCTCTCTCTCTCTCTCACACACACACACACACACACACTCAGCTTTTAGTGTTTGTCTTATAAGGCTTATGAACATAAACACTGTAGCACTATCATTCTTTCTTGGCAAACAGAGAAAAGCAAAACTCTCATTCTAATGAATATCTAGCTTCATTTAAGTAACATTCATATAGACATTGATTTGACACTGCAAGTGCACACACACATCATAAAAACACAAATGTGTGTCAGTGATAATTGCTGATGTCACAACACACCTGCTCTGAGAAACAAACTTGCAATAAAATAACCCCGAACAATTTCATACATAGTGACAACAGTTGCCTTCTCAAAAACACACATACTTGAGCATGAGGCAAAAGAGAGGCGCAATATCCTCTAGGAGTCTACAGACTGTCCTTAAGATGACAGCAGTCCACTGGCTCTCAATCACACACTTATTACTCCTCCTGTGTGTGTGTGTGCACTGATCATCTTAATGACTGATACACAGACACAAACACACAAGCCCATGCACACAGATATATCAGTGACAACCTATCCTTGGCCCGGAATTCCATTAATGCCTCATACTTTTTGACAAACACATTATTGGTAGATAAAATGACTTCCATATGCTGTTTGTCAGATGTCAGTGAGGAAAGATATGTATTTCATAGGAAAATCAAAAATAATGGACTTTGAGAGAGGGGCCCGTGCCGAGCAGAGAGCAGAAAATCGATAGCGCTGTCGGAGAGACACGATCAGCACAAGGCCAGGTCAAAGTTGACATTTAATATTGACACATTATCCACAAAATTAATTTAGAGTCCATTGTCGCTGGGTTACACAAGCCTTATAGCAGTCTTCTCCACAGACAGACAGAGAGAGAGAGATATGATGACATGGATTCTGTTCAGTTGAAGTATGATTTGTCTTTCCCTGCCATCCTAAAGGACTAAACGGACTCTGTTTTTTTTTTATTAAACATGAATGAATGCATATTTAGATGTGAAGAAATTTGTGGAGAAACCAAGATATTAACATTTGTGAAAAAGAACAACAGACACGAGAAGTCCAGCATCATGAAATGCTCTCAACAGCCGTTTCTCTACTTACAAGGGTGTTCAGATGAAGGGAAAGATCCTCTCCAGCAGGCAGGAACAACAGAAAAGCACAAGAGGGCGATGCTCAACAACTCAAGGCACTGCAGGAAAGCGGCAGCACCACGTTCAAGGATATCAGAGGAAGGCTAAACTCACAGCGCCTGATTAATTCCCATAATTGAATGCCTTACTTCCATGAGCAAAATTACAACGCTCTCATCACTGATGGAATAATTAAAGCAGTGACTGCCCATCCTCAGGTGGTCGGTCTCAAACGGCCTCTGATTCAAAAGTGCTTTTGAATGTCATGAGCAAGCCAAACAAGACCATTGAGACGAGAAAAAACACTACAATACATGGAGCAACCTGCAGACCTCTCACATGCACTGACACAGCTGTGTTTACTATAATAGACATCTTGTTTTTAGTTGTTTCTAGCTTATTTTAATTCTTGTTTTGTATGTTTTTTAATTATTTTAAGTCGACTCAAGGCCCCCTACTGGTTGAAAACCACTGATATTTATCCACATACTGTGGATTACATGAAATACATGCATCGACATATTTGTGCACTCACAAACACACAAAAAGTTGAACTAATGTTAAACACACAAGGACACTGCCTCTATGGTAAGCCATTGGGAATCCGGCCCCCATCTCCGCATTGGGCTATGATATGTAATTCAATCCTCAATTTAGCCCTGGCTCTGTGGATAGAATTATTTATTTATTTCTGGCACGGCTAATTGATAGAAATTAAGCCATTAATCAAGCCACAAGCCATCATTCAGGCCAAAGAAGATAAATACAAACTTTCATAATAACCACCTTCCCCATTTTAGACCTCATTAGCATTAATTTTTAATGCAATTATGCTATTCTTTTACGCTGAGCTCATAAATTACGACTCTTTTGTTGCCGACTGGCCTTGTAAAAGCCGGGCTAATGCTTTGTAGTCTGATCTTTAAGGCAATTACTGGCTTCTTCAGTCTTTTATCTCCCTGCATTTCCAATAACCTTCCATCTAATGATTTATCTGGGCAAACCCCTGACACGCATCCGACTCGCCCCTCTTCCATTAACACTGTCTTTATTTATCTAGGAAGATCTGGTGTCTAAATAAAGATCCTCTCCCGACGAACGCCGCTTGACTCTGTGTGAGTGCTACACACGACGTGTAGAGAAAATGGGGTTTCGCTCGGTCTTTGTGATCTCCATCGCACAAGCACGCATGTCACAAAAGAAACCTTGCTTTAACTTAATTACACGTCTGACAGCAAAAACCTGCCACTGATTCCTTTTAAATACAGCATGTCAGTCAGACACACTCTAGACATTTAAGAGTCACCTCGTTCAAACGAAACAGCCACCTAAAAGACTGAAAGATTTCCACATGCACCGCTTGAGAAGGCTTCTTTACAGGCATGAAAAACACGTTGGGCCTCTGGTCAGGTAATAGTTCTTGACTGCATTGACTTGCAAAGCTGATGCGAACGCTGAAAATGCATCAAGTGCGTAATGAGCAGCTATTAGGAGCATTGATTTGCTGATTTCAGTTGATAGTTACCCGAACAAAGTGGCGTGTCAATATTTGCTAACTAACTAATACCCTCTCGGCTCTCTGCCTTGACAAATGAGATCTCAATGAACAGAGTGTTTCAATCATGACCAGCGTCTTCATCCAGTAACATGCACCCAATCCATGTTTGGAGCAGACTGCACTTCACAAGTCGCATTCTGAAATGTCTTCCAATCACTTGATATGGGTCATCTACAAGTGGATCTGGCCTGAGCTGATGTTAGCTCATGCCAGATGTGTCCCTCAGGCTCTAAAGCAGTGTGTGAGAGACAGACATAGAGCAGTATGCTCTGGAATCCAGCAGGATTTAGCTTTAGGACAGAAGATTTCCTCAGGAACAGTCAGCTCATGAAGGAAGCTGACCTCAAATCTGCTCCCCACAATGACGGTTCAAACTAAACACATCCGATTGTTGTACCACAAGTCTTATTTTTCCTGCTGAACAGCACCAATTTGCAGTACATGGTTGAAATCATTAAGCATATGCAGTATTGCTGGTTAGTGAAGGTTTAATTAGTATCATTGATGGCTGATGCTTCCAGCAGGAATTACAACCACTGTCAAAGATATATTTGAACCTGTGAATGAATCTGAGAGAATAATAGATAGTACAAAAGTTAAAAATTGAATATGTCATCAATATATGTTGATCAAATGGCATGTAAATCACTAATTTTTTTCTAATCAGTGGACAGTGTCAGAACTCGCTGAACGTGGCATGAATGGCATAAGCTCAAAGCTCATATGACTGGCGCATTACTCAGTTGATTTGATAATGCATGTCTTCTTCATTGCAGTGACTGGCTGATTAACTGTCAGTCTGATAATACAGACCTCTCATGCTTGCAATTGGTTCCCAAATATGGTAGCCAAGGTAGCCAAATTTTAAAAGTGTGATGTCTCAAAGTGATCTCATCTCATGATCTCAGGTGTGGTTCTACCAAATGTATATTTACTTACATTTGCACAGACACTCAAACGATCAATAATGATGTACTGACAGCATCCGAAACATCAATTATTTAGGTATAAAATACTTCAAATATCAATGGCATTGTTTTCACATCACATTTACTAAACAGTTTACTCATTTATTTCAATGAAATGACATTTTGTCATTCTAAACTTTACAACCTTAGAATGAATATTTCTATAACCGTTTTACCATTACTTTTTAAGTAATATTTGTTTTGCTTGGAGTGGAACACGTCAGGTGTTTTCTAAGTCATGTGATAAAATACACCAAAAACCCAACATAAAATCCTGAACAAATTCATAAACACAAGCACTGTATCGTACCAGTCCATATCATACTGGATTACATGAGAAATGGAGACTCTAATTTGACTATGCAAAAACCTGTAAAATTGCACAGGAAAACAATAACAGATGCATGTTCTTCCCTAATGCCGGAGGTGGCATGCATACATTAACATTAGTTACTGCTCAAACAAACATATCCATGATTTATAGCAAAATCTTTCTTTGGTATAAATAATGTACATTTCTTGTCAATACAAATACAAATGCACAATGGCAAACATCATCAATGAGGTTCCCGTTATGACGTCAGAACTGACCCATAACACAAATAAAACCCGTAATGACAAAGCAAAGCTCTGTTTACTCTGTGTGTGTGTGTGTGTGTGTCAGCACAAATGTCACGATAACATGAACAGCAAGATGAAAGAGAATAAAGGAATGTGGAAGGGAAAAAAGTGCAGTATTCTCAGGTTTTGCTGTCAAACATCTCTATAATTAAGGAAACACCCAACCAACAAATTACGTCATTGGAGCTAGCCTTTAAAACACAAATGATGTAATCAGACTTAAACGCAGACCAAGAGCCTCTCCATTCATGAGACTGTAACTCTCCTTCATTCTTATCTGCCAGATAAACAAATCCGATTCACAGATATGTGTGATCAGCATTATTTCTCAGCGCTGTAGTGTAACTCAGACGGTGGTTTTCACGTAATTGACTGCAGAGAAGGTCACTGCCACAATGCAGGCAGACTCATTTGGCTAATTAAGAACAGTGCCCTGGTGACCTCTGTCACCTGTGAGTATTTAAAACCCTGCACTCTGCTTTATTGAGAACAAATAAGAAAGTCTGACTTCACTGTTTGTGAGATTTGAACAAAACATACAGCAACTGTTGATGATCCTGTTATTAATAAAAAAATAAAAAAATAAATAAAAGAACACTAGGGCATTTGATGGATTAAATAAATAAATTAAATAATCACACAGGTTTCTGTAATTTAGCAACATTAACTGCAAATATTATTGAAATTTATAATCATAAACATATCGTAACACTGATTATCCAAATGAATGTGAAAATAATATTAAAAACAGTATTTCAAATATTTGTTTATAGCATCTTTTTACTATGCACAAAAGCCGACCTCATCCGTCATACACCCGGAACTGCTTCCATTTACAACAGTGAGCGGAAACTAGATTCAAGTGATTATTACGTTGCGGTTATTTACCTTACAAAAACACATCGATTCACTACAGGAGGACTTTGTTCACCCCCCGGAGCTGTGTGAGACACTTTTATTATGGATGGGTGCTTTTTATTTAACTTCTTTTGGACTGATGCATGTAACACTGAAAAAAAACAACAAGTAGATATACTTAATTGTTATTTTGCAAGTTTTTGCACACATAAATTTTAAGTAAAATTTAAGTATTGAAGTAAGTAAAATCTACTTAACTAAGTTAGGTAAATTTAGCAAAGGAATTAGGTAAATTTAACATGGCCAGTTAGAGTTTGATGAGAAATATCTACTTAGTTATTTAGTTAAATGCAATACACAAGTACATTTTTCTTCAGTTACAGTTTATAAAATTTACTCTTACAAGGTATCACTGGAAAACAACCACGCTATTAAAGCATGTGGTCCACTTGCAAACATGTAAGTAAACAGCTTGTTATCCTTCAAAGATATGTCCACTCAATATAATTATTACCCAAATGAACACAGAGACCTCAATACTTGGTACACCATACACAATGATGGTAACAATCAGTGGATAGTGTTCGAGTACAAATGGGTAATTTTGAGTAGAAAATTAACTCCAGATATCACAAAACAGTAAGTTACTAAACCTAATGACAAAAGCAACCATAAAACAATGTAAATACAACTCGAAAACAGTAAAAATTTTAACCTTTGTAATTATTCATGCCCTAGTGCATGATGGGAAAAACGGGATCATAACTTTGATATTTACTTAAAGAATGCTTGTGAACAAACAATTCCAACGAAAATATGCTTATAATAAAACTTTAATTTCTACCAGCTTAAACTGAGTAGTAATATACTTTTCTTGCCTGAACTAAATTATTTAATGTAGAAAATACATTTGTTTTTATGTAATATTTACTTCACCACAAAATCATTTTTATCAGTGCACTGAGTGCCATAAAACAGCTTGAAAGATCAAATACAATTTTTAATAAAACTCTGACTGTATTCGTCTGACAGAAGATAGTCATATACACCTAGGATGACTTGAGGGTGAGTAATTTATGGGCTAATTTTCATTTTTGGGTGAACTAACCGTTTAAAACAATATTTACATAAACACATTATGATAAATGTCACATTTAGCTGTGCCTTTCAGAAGTGTTGTGAAGATTCTATCTCTGTCAGTCAGCCCTCTCTGTTTGAAAGCTGTCAGTTCACTACATTAAAGTATATTTTGTGCATTTATTTTCCACAACAAATAATTAATACAATTACCAGTTAAAAAAAAAAACAAAAAAAAAACAACAACTATGGATCGCTCCTGTCAGCATAACAAAAATTCATGCTTATTACCACACTTTTTAAAGAAAAAAAAAATTGTTTGGGAAAATATATACAAGAAACGACTTTAGTAGAGCTAAATCACAATGTGAAAATAATATTTCACCTACATTTATATTGAAGTATTATTATTATTTGTATTTATTATACAATATATATCACACAAATTAATGTTTCCCAGCCTTAGATCAATAGTGTTTAAATATGCAAACAGAACAATCCATGGCCTTTTTTCCAGTAAAAGTAAATCAGCTACAGGAACAACACATATTGTGTATAATAATACAAGTATATCATAGATTTCCAGAGTCTAAAGCTCTGGTCACATTGATTGATGGAGCTCTGACGATTGGTGGCCTGGTCGACCACAGAGTGACCCATCAGGCACCCAATCAGTGAGGCTCTGTTCCTGGTGTGTGTCTGAGACCACCAGTCCTGACTTGATGAGGTGCAAATGACCCAACCACACACATGCAATGCTCAACACCCCACCCCGAGGATTTCCTCCCTTCCCACAACATAAACACATACACACTTTCTCACATTACACACGCCAACACACCTTCTCACATATCAGCATATGACAATCTAACAGTTTCTCCATGAGCTCCGCTTAATAAAGTCATTCTGTCCATGCTGTGTGTGTGTGTGGAGGTTTGGACAGGCCACCCTCATGCGGTCCCTAAAACACACAGGCTCCCAAGAGAACATGTTCAACACAAACAGCTGTTAACAGAGCTACCAAACCTCCATCAGGACATTTCAAACTGTGTAACTGCATGTTTAAATATGCAGATGAATCCTTTACTCGGAAAAGCTTCACAGAAATAAAAATAATGAACATAGTCAGAAAACATACAAACTGAATGGTTATTATACGAACATGGGTTAGATTCAGTAGTGGACAGAAACAAAGCACAAGTACATTTTTCAAGTATATAGTATTTTACTTTTACTTCACTACATCCCAATGCATAATATTGTAATTTTTACTCTACTTCTTTTCATTAAAACATATCGTTCCTCATTATTTTGAACTGAAGAGATTTGTGAACGAGCTGATTCTTTCTAAAGAACCTGTTGGCTCGGTTCACAAACTGCACTGAATGATTCATTTGTGAGTCAAACTGATTCAATTGCAGCTGTTCTCGAGTCAGCAACTCACTGATTTATTGATCCAGTCAAGAGAGCCAGGATACTGCCAGAGCTTGAACGTGAACGTAACTGAAGAGCGAAGAGGAATTCACTAATGCCAAATCTTTGTATTGGTTATTATAAATGAAAATCATATGTAGGACATGACTGTTAGTTATTTGTGAAGTATATCAGCAGTAAAGAGCGGGCTGTTGTCCGATGAAATGCTTGAGTGTGCACATGTCTGCATTTGTCTTTTTTGGGGAAAATGTTTTTAAGTAAAACAGCACAAATTATTGGCCATTCGTCTTCTCCTCTGCTGTAGAAGTTTTAAATGATAAAAAACTATTATGTGTGCATAGCGTTCCTAATTACATTGTACATTGTGTTTTTATACTATTTGTTACCACGTTTACACCAATTCTCCTAATTAAATTTTTTTTCACCTTTGTGCACACTTGAATAATCAGTCATTGATATTTTAGTATAGTGAAGTTTAATGTTTAAGTTTTGATTTTAAAATAAAATGAGGTCGTAAATATAAAATGTGTGGATAAACAAAATGTGCATATATTACAGAATAAGGAAACAAAACAAAAACAGATTTCTAGCTTTTATATATCCAGTGCAGCTCTTGGATAGTCTGACACCAATAACAGAGTGGAGGACTGGCTGTCAATCATCCATCACTTAATCCAGCTTTAAACAGCTGCACGTGTAGCTCTTCATGCATTTGGAGAAATATTCCAGCTGCAGACACTGGTCAACAATATGTCTAAATATTCAGTGTCAAAACAGGTGAATGAAAGGTTGCACAAAGCACCATATTTTCTTTATGCTCAACTCACATGGGCGAAGAGAGAAGGGATCAACCACCATGGCTTTTCAGGGGGGAAAAAACCTTTAAATTTGCAGTGATAAAAAAATCAATAAAACAGTAATTGCTTGGCATATGATTGCATGGGAAACAAATTATAAAGAGGAGGCTGATGTCCAGGCGAATTAGGTTTTTTGGGTTCAGTGGACCGGTCGACGGAAAAGGTCTCCGCGTGATAATTAAATCTTCTCACTCTGATTTTCTGCCAATTTTATTTCCCCTGGGTCTACAATACTGATTCACTGCTTATAAGCCAGGCATAACTAATCACTGGAGTACAGAAAAGCATTGCTTTGAATGACAGATACATTTGACTTCAATATTACAGTTACATAGGGCTTGCATTGATGAATCTCACCTGTGAGATGATGTTAGAATTTTTTTTTAGTTTGATTAATAAATTAAAACAGAAGTTAGACAAACTAAGGAAATTTTACATCAGTCATGTTAATTCTGCGCTTGAAATATGAAATAATAATAAAAAAAATAACCCCAATAATCTAAATATGAAACTAAAACCAGCAAGTCACTTGATGCATTCAAATATGCATACTTCATATTATATACTAAGCAAAACAAAGTATGTGAAAAGAGTAGTATGTCCAAATTCATACTATCCAAAATACAGCAGCCAGTAGGCGAAAAGTACTCGGACGACCTACGAGTGTGCATTTGATGGACATTTCACAATCCCATGAGGCAACAGGAGAAGATTTATGAATGGAAGAGACCAAACGCAACTGATGCAGGCAGGTCACATGACAATGACAAAATGACGGATGTAGTACACCTGAGTTTCATTCACCCTACATAGCAAGTACTTTTTAAGTCTCCAAACAAGTTTCAAACCAAACATAGTATCTGATCACAGTATGTGATTTTGGACGCAGCTTATGTCTCAAAAAGTGACTCACTGAGTCATTCATTCAACAGAGTTGTTCACAGCTGATTCAGCTGACTGTCTGAATGACTGAGTCATTGAATCATGGACTCAACTGATTCATTTGAAAATGCATGATCTTTAGCAATGAAACCCCTGAACAATGGTTCTGACAGGGTTTTGAGAACTTTCAGCTGGACTAAACTGGGATAAACCAGCTAAATACAACATGGCCAGGATGAGAGACCATCAAAACCAGTAAAGAGCAGCTTAGGCTGTTTCAGGCAGGGTTATTCAGCAGGAAGTACTAGAGCTATTTATAAACTGTTGTATTTATAAATTCGTCTGTTGTGTAGTAGTCTTAATAAGCAATCAATGTGTCAAACTTTATCGAACTTTGTCGAAGGTGTGCTTATTCGAAGATCTAAAAAAAAAAAATTCCTGAGCCAAGCTGAATCCAGTAATCAGGCATTACAGCTACATGTATATATTATCATCATCATATAATCAAAAGGAAAATCTTCTTGATGAGGGCAAGTTAGTTTACTGAATCGATCAACAGATGTTAAGGACTGATGCTGATATTGTCCAAAATCCCACTTTGAAACCTAGGGCATCCCAAACTTTTGAAGGCCACTTAAGTATAAAACAATGTATCTCATGCAACACAGAATAACGCAAACAGTTCAAGATGATATAAGCAAACTGCATCCTAACAGAAATACCATGTGGCATCAAACCAGTGAACAGTCAGTTTTCCCCCATGGAGAAATCTAAGTCCTTCACAAACGTCATGTACAGCAGAAGAGCTCTAAGAGACAGGGAAGAGCGCCGTTTACCAGGTGATGCATTTCAAACCGCTTCCTTAAAATACTAGCTGAAGTCATGACAATTAAATCATTCAAGCCAACGTGAGCCTCACTCAGCAGGCTCCAGTCCCAGGGTCAGCTGCCTGTAGACCCTCATTTACACAGCATTTGTATTCATGACGGGAGAGTGCTAAATATTTAACAACAGTCTTTCAGGAGATACTACTGTTGAGCTCGCAGGTCAAATCATTTTGATTTCTAAAGAGATTACCTTACTCAAGATTTATTCACCTATATCTGACACAACAAATGTGAAATTAAACAAAAAAATCTATTTAAATATTGCAGTGACAATAGCAACATATGAAATGCTATGCAATAATACTGCTCTGATTATATTTTCTTCTCTGAGGGAGTGATTCAAAAATATTTAAAGGTAATACTTTCTTCAATACGCATATGTCCTTTCGCTATACACACAACTTTTTACACAATATCCCAAAATTCACATTATTTAAATCTTGGCAAATGGGGTCAAAAAAGTCTAATTTATTACTCAGTAACATGCAAAAATACAAATTAAGCAATAATTATCATATTTAGGGACCATTTACCAGATATGCCATATTAAATCAGGCCTCTAATTAAGTTTGCAGTGGAGAGTCAATCAAATTCAGCAAATGTATCTGATTAAACGCAGCTCTCTGTTGGTCACTGGTCGTCCTCTGTTCTATTGACTGTCTGACTTTCTCTCATGCACACACGGGCTTGTTCAGCTCTCCAGCAGACAGCTCTGGTGAATGACAACACAGCTTGTTATATTGAGATTAGAAATTAATGGATGTGGGGGCAGTCTGTGTGTGTGTAGGGGCGTTAAATTCCATCTAAATGTTTAATGGTGGTATCATTCTCTAATACGGTCACACACAGAGAGGTACACATGTGACCCGCATGACACAGCATAATTAAGAAAAAGTCTTTGGCTTTTCCATGGTGAAAGAGCAAGCTGCTCTAATGACACGGGTTAAATGCTGTTAAACGGCTCATTAAAATATATGATCTGCATGAATACGGACAGAAACCAGGTCTGTGTCAGAGAAAAACAGTTACAGACTGAAGTGCAAGGCAGTGACGGACTGAAAGATTAAAAAAAAACAACAACAAAGGGAAACCTTGTATAAGACAATTAAACTGAACAAAAGAAAATTAGGTCTGCTGATTTAACAGTTCAATAAACAAGAAGTTAATATTATGTTACAATCTAGAGGCAATATTGTCTGTTTTTGCTCAATTTGGCAAATGAAAATAGAACTGTTGTGCAACTCTGAGCAATAAACAGCAGTTTTGTTACTGAATGAATTCACTTTTTTTTAACAAATCGAGTGAGTCAATGATTCAGTGAATCATTCATAAAGAGTCATTTGCTTTGTTTCTGAATGAATCAGCTGTTTGAATGAATCGGTTGAATGAATGATTCAGTGACTCTCTCATCAAGTCTGACAGTTATCTACTGACAGTTTTAGATTCATATTTAAAGTATCATCTCATGTTTTTGAGAACCAATTCATATTTAATTTTTTTTTAAAACCCATTGATGCCTATTTAAATGCCATTAATCTGTAAGGTCAAAAATGATCAAAGACTTCTGTTTTCCTGTCCCAAACTATCTTGAGTAACAAAAGGGCCATTTGGCATTCCTGAAGGCACAGAATTGCTGATATCGATCAAGGCCTGTAGGCCAACATGTTTATACATCGGGGGTCTGCTAATTGTCACACCTTTTGCACAGTGGGTGAAGCTGTAGTCTGCTGATTGGTCAGTTTGAATGTCTCACATTTGGGTTTCAGTCACATGGTCAAGGAAGGGATAAAACAAGACTGTAAATGTTGCTCTGTCTCTTTCTCTCTGCTGGCTTTTCTTTGCTGGAGCTCTCTTCTCCGGGCTCTGCCCTCTGCCCTCTCTCCCTCTTTTTCTCCCTCTTTCCATCTTCCCCTCTCTCTTTCTCTCTCAGGTAATATTTTACATACATGTTAGGTACAATTAACTATATGTTTTACTATCCTTCATCTATTTTGTAACCAATTCAAGTGTAACCATAACAAAATATTGTTATTAAACCATTTCAATTATTAATTATGTGCTAACTAATCTTGATTCAATATTAACTTTGAAGTGCTACCTATTGCAATACAATATAGTCACTTAATAGCAACGCTCTCCCACATATTTAGCTATTGTAACTGCGCTTATTTCCGTTGTTGGTATAAGTGGCAGTGGGTGGTAACAGACTAGAAATGTACAGTTTTATACCATCGTGCTGATAACATTTCTTTAGTCCTTCGGCAATCCTACAGCCTGAACCACTGTAGGGAAACCACCCTTACAAATCTCACATCTAAATGCCACTTCGAATGCAGCTTCTGAAAACAATCTTATGGCCACATTGTAGCCTTAAAACCTTGTGTGTAATACATATTATGTTGAATCCAAATATTTCTTTCTAAAGCTACTTTTTTGGTACTTTTTCATCTATTCAATGCTTTTCTCAATTAATACAACAATGATTTTATCATTTAGGGGGTAATTTATCGGCCCAAACTGATGTGTGATTAATTTTCTATTAATCAGCATATCATGTAATTTACATAAAAAAAATAAAATAAAAAAAAATAGTTTTACAGCTCTAATAAAAACCTTCATCTTTTTTGTAGTTTGAAGTTTTTTTTGTAGCTCCATTAGGAAGTATGTTGTGTGAAATCCCCAGTAAAACAATGAGAATTGATTGATTTACTAGGAAAGAGTGCTGATATAATACAGGGACACATATCACAGTCACAAATCTCAGCTGTCCGGCAGTATTTACTGTTTCTCTTCATTTTATTGGTTTCATTTTCAGAGTTCAGCTGGATTGTTGTCATGGAGCTGAAGTTTCCTGAGGGATGTGTGAGCAGAGCATGTTCATCATGAGCGAGTGAAGATTGATGCCAGACCAAAACCTGCTCTCACTGTGTCACTTCCACACCGTGAGGACAGAGATTGAGTTTTTGGTGGCAAAAGACTAGTGGTTGATATATCGGCCGATATTTGGCATTTTTCAAATATCGGCATTGGCGATAAGTGTTTTTGTTTGGACGATGTGTTTGTGGCAGGACTTTTATTTTGACGGCACTGACAGCAGCAGCGCCTGAACACACAAAGCTCAAATTCTCTCTCTTGTTCGGTGTCATCATTAACAGTTCTGTCCACGGACAGAAGTCTGTCTAATAATCAGATAAAACGGTTAAACAAAGGAATTAAAATGCATACAAAAAAGTATTGCTTTTATATAGTTCCGATTGCTTTTATATTGTTAGTAATAGAAAGGCAATTATTATAATACTTTCTCGTTTGTCATCAGCATTCAGCAAATATGAATTTACATCATTTAAAAAAAATCTTTGATTAACTAATGAACATCTAATTTCAAAAACCTTGCAAACTTAGTCGAATCCAGCTGTGAGATTTTGTGTAGTGTGTATTTGTATTTGTATCGTGCATGCTCGCGTGTACTCCGCGTGATGGTCAGTCCGTGTGAACTGAATACGGACAGGAGGAGAGTTCAGCTTCACTGAGATGCACGATCGACAAACTATAAACTCGTGATTTCAAATTATGCTGCGCTTCATGCATTTGCCCAATGTCATATTCATGTCATCTTCACTATGTGCTGTATGTAAAATGAGTGTTTCCTTGGCTTTATTTGAAAAAATGTGATTCCCAATGCACACAAACTTCCCAGAATCCTGAGTGCCCTGCTGGTTACAGTGTTTACTTCCTTTTTAATTATATTTTTATGAAATATTTGTGAAAAATACTTTGCCATTTAAAGTATAAGCATGTTTATTTTACACATTTATTTTTGAATCCATTTTCAAATGATTTCAAATTTCTTAATTAAATAAAATTATATCGGATTCATATCGGCCATTGGCCACCCTGCTTTCCAAGATATCGGCATCGCGGTGTCAAAAAACAAAATAAAAAAAAAAAACAATATCGGTCACCCACTACAAAAGACTGTCAACAATCAAGAACACTGCAATACTTAACTTCAGCTGTATGGAATATATACAGTACTGGTTAAAAGTTTGGAAACAAAGATTTTTTTATTAGGTCTCTTCTGCTCACCAAGGCTGCATTTATTTTAATCAAAATACAGTAATATTATGAAATATTATTACAATTTAAAACAGCTGTTTTCTATGTGAATATCTGTGAAAATGTAATTTATTCCTGTGAATCAATGCTGTATTTTCAGCATCATTACTCCAGTCTTCAGTGTCACATGATCCTTCAGAAATTATTCTAATATGCTGATTTGCTGCTCAATTACCCTTTAAGATGTGTTCACATTTACTGCTGTCTGGCAAATTTGTATTTGCATTATTGGCAATAGACAGTGGACAGTAAAATTTGTGATTGACTGGATTCTGCCCACAAACAATGGAAAATATGACCACACTTATACACAACAAACAGAAAAAACAAAACGGTAAAAGTTTTTTCTAAGAATTGTGGGATATAAAGTTAGAATTGCAAAATATAAATTATCAATAGATTATTAATAGATTCTATAATAATAATTTATTCTATATATAAATTATATATAGAATTATCAAATAAAAAAAAATTACAAGAAAAACTCTGAATTGTGAGATAAAAAGTTGCCATTACATTTATTTTTGAATTCCTTGTCAGGCTTTAATACGTTTCCTCTGATAGCTGCAGGTTAAACATCTTAAAGTTCGGCTCACCTTCCTCCTTTGTCTTTTCCTCTCTCATACTCTCCTTTGCTTTCAGCACTTCATCGGTTTTAGCTGAAATAAGAAAAAAAGCAGATTGTAATATTAGCTTTGAGTTATAAACAGCACATTTAATATATCATTAGAACGTCTTTCATGCTTTAATGTCTCTCTGCATATGTACACTTCTCCCTGTTTGCACACCTTAAGCACATACTTATCAAATAATTTTTCAGAGTGCTAATTAAAAGCCTGAGAGAAATCCTTGCGTGGTGGAAACAGCTTGTGTACAAGTCTTATGGCAATTCATTTAGTCTGTTGACTCGCTTCTCTCCTGCCCTCCAAATAATGAAGACGTTAGCTGAGATGAAGACATATAGTGAGCAGTGAAGGGGGACTATCAATACAGCCTGTAAATTAATTACACCTCTGTTCCCGCACGTAATTTATTCTAAAGCGTTCGTGTCTCCCAGGAGCAATTTGCCTTTATTGCTGTTTCACTCGCTGATGAGAGTCGTCGTGCAAAATTGAGTCCCTCATAACATTACCTTCTATGAGTTTCAACTTTCAAGTGAAAGGAGAGGGGAGGGTAATCACAGTCATTAAGAAAAGCAAATTGTACAGTTTAGTCCAAATCCAAGTGGATAATATGATTGTTTGAGTGCGGTTTGAGTGGACATTAGAAAAAAAAGCATGATGTGGTTGGCATGCTTAAACTGAACAACCCTCTGTTTCTGTCTAACAATGCTCCACAGGTCTTTTAACCAGCGTATTTAACTCTTCTCAAGCTTAGTTTGTCTCTCCTTAGAGCCAAACCCTCTCACTGCCATCAATGCGCCACTGATTCTACAAGACTCTGTAACTCTACTGCAGGAATGGAAACCAAATTGTACATAAGATATTCCTTCATTTGGTGTTTTGATGATGGCGGTGGAGAATTCTGTCATGTTGGCCCAAAATCCTCCATAGATGTTTAAATGCATTGAATTCTGGTGTCTGTGAAGGACGTACACATGATTTTCACCCTCATCAAGCCATTCAGTCACCTCTCGTGCTCTATAGATGAGTGCCTCTCATAAGAGACCACTGCCATCAGAACAGCAATGTTTCACTGCAGAAAAAGGTGATCACTCAGAACAATGTTGTATTGATTTGCAGTGTCTTTTCCCTCTAAGACAGGGACGCCCAAATGTTTTAGCCAAACGCCTTCAACATTAAATATTCACTCAAAGTACCCCCTGAGTTACTATATCTGTAATTTCACATTTTCACAGCTCTCTGATGCTGGTTAATGGTTAAATGATATGCAGGTAAACGGATTTATTTACAGTATTTATTCTTTTTTTCAGTAAATGCTTTACTTTGTTTGTTTTAATATTAAAATTATTTATATATATTAGTGCTGTCAAACCATTAATCATGATTAATCGCATCCAAAATAAAAGTTTTTGTTAACATAATACATGTGTGTGTACTGTGTATATTTATTATGTATATATAAATACACAAATATACATGCATATATATTTTAAAAATATTCACACACACACTTATGCACACACACACAAACACACACACACATATATATATATATATACATATTATTATATTATTATATATATATATATATGTGTGTGTGTGTGTGTGTGTGTGTGTGTGTGTATAATTTATATTATATATAAATATGAATATTAATATATAAAAAAACATTTTCTTAAATATATACATGCATGTGTGTATTTATATATGCAAACAAAAACTTTTATTTCAGATGCAATTGATCACAATTAATCATTTGACAGCACTAATTGGCCAAAAAATGATATTGCAATTATTTTGTTATATATGGCGATTTTAATAGCAATATATTTCTCATATGAAAATGTACTGCTGCTGATGAAGCCAACTTGCAGGGTCTTTAAACTTATTATTATTAGTTTTAAGTGTAATAATAAAAATTAAGGCGTAAATATATTGGTGTTGTAAACTGCAGTTGAAAAAAAATTAATATTTCATAATTATGAAAAATAATTTAATTTTGCACTACAAGTCAGCAAATTTTATGCCTCAAGATTTTATTTTAACAGAAAACTGATGCAATTCTGTAAACTTCTGTCCACAGACACAGTATGCTGGAAATTGTGTGAATGCATAAATGTGAACCAAGAGGAATCAAGCACAGCACAAATGCATGTTCCCAAAATGCATGTAAAACTCGCAGCGCATACAGAGATGGAGTTTGTGAAAAGCAGCATTTACTGTGAACCGTGAGATGCTGAAACTTTGCATAAAAACTGAAGTACAACACTTCAATTTGAAACACACAGCACAAAAAAAAAACATTACTTATTTCATTAAATTGCAGCCTTTAATTTGATAATAATCATTTATATTTTATTTTGATCAGTTGTGCAGCCCCATTTATTTATTTATGTATTTATTTATTTAGGAATATTTATGGAGTTACTTTCAGAACTTTTTCTTTTCTTTTTTTTTTCACTGATGAAAACATTGACAGCCAATCAGAATGCACCCCAGAGAGCTTATGCATTTAAAGCTGCAGCGTGTGCTTATAATAAACAGAGCGTTATTGTTTGTTGGTGTGGACACTAAAATTGTTAATTATCATACAGCGTTAATGGGTTTTAACAAAGCCCCTTGATTTTCCTTTGTCATCAGTCTGTATATTACTCCGTGCATTAAGAGCTGAAGCTGATGATGCACACATTAGATATATCATGATCACAGCATTAGATAACACGTCACTATCTAAAGCAGAAAGCTGAAGACTTTCACTTCATCTGCACTTAATTCCAGTTTGGTTGGCAGGATGGATAATGGAGCCTCGGCTGAAATTCAATTGTGATTATATATGTAATTGCAGCTCCGGGCCCCTAGAGTCATGTAGGCATGCAGGACTATGTTTCATTGAAATGATCACACAGAAACAAATCCATCCGCCTCCTTCATCCAGTGGGCTGATTAGCAGCGATGGCTCGTTAGAATCCGATGCAATAAGGCAAACATCAGAGAGAAATGGCCGGGGCCCATTATCAGTGATTGATGGAGTGCTGGTGCGTTGAACACGGGGCTCAGAGGGGCCCGCGATTTAGATTGAATCAAGCGCTTCAGCTTTATCGGGTTTATCTGCAACCGTAGAGCCACGCGCAGAAGCGGCTCTCTATGTCCCTCTTTACACAGCAGCAATTCATTGATATAACACCGCTGACTGAAGGAGGTTCCCGGCTCCTGAAATAACATGAAGCGGACATGTGCGATAGGATATTGAATTCAAGCGAGCCGGAGTGAAAACTGATGCCGTGCTAAAGCAGGACGGATGAGCTGCTGCAGGGTGTGATGCTGTTGATTTGCGCAGGTGTGTTTGGGTGAAGTTTAAAGTGTGTTTGAGAACTTCAGTGCATGGAAATGCTTTGTGAAACGATACAAACTCCTGAATCATAGTGCTGTGATGGAAGGAAAGTAAAAAAGAGAAGTGTGAAATGGTAAAATATTGATCACCTTTTAGCCTCAAAAATGAACACATAATAGAATTAACTTAACTCTAAACTCTTTTATCTCAGGATGGGGGAAAACACTTTGTATACGGACTATTCTACAGAACTGCTTTAAATTTAGAAAAATAAATATTTTAAAATGTTTTTTTTTTCATGTCATTAAATTTTTGTGACATACCTAGAAAAAAGAAAACTCAATTTGCATACAATATTTTCATATCGTTATGGAATACACCACATGCACATTTGTATTCACTATATTACAAAGGATTATATTTATCTAGTATCAATTTCATTTATCTGTTATTTTCAGCCTCCCTGTATAAATCTTTGAACAGATTTTTCTAAAAGATTTTCAAACGTCAACAATCGCAATAAGCTAAAATATTCTGTTTCAGTAGTGACATTAAAGTGTTTTTTACTACATTTTTTATCATTATTATAATAATTATTTTCATTATTATTTAAATATTTTTATTATTTATTATTAAAAATCAAACTGAGTATCTACACTTTTGAATTATTATTACCTAAATCTATTTAATTATTTTCATTATTATTTAAAAAATCAAACACTGAGTATCTACATCGTGTTGTGTGTGCTTTCGTAGAAATAAAACAGATCGTTAAAAACTAAAACACACACACACACACACACACACACACACACACAGACACCTCATAATAGAAAGTACTCTACACATGATTTTGCATATATTTAGCTTTTTTTTATTATTTCAATTAATGATTTGGGTTTATGTGGATCACAACATCTTTATGAAATACCCAACACATGAATATCTAATAGATTTTATTTAAATAATTATTTTTTACTATGGTACCACAAATTCAGTAGAATGGTCCACATACTCATTCTGAAAACATACCGCACAGGAACGGTACAGCATCACACACAACACTGCAGCATGTGTGAGAGGGATTTCACATCAATAAAAGACAAGAATACTCCAAGGGCACACAAGACTCGCATTGTCTCCCTCCTTAAAACAAACCCTTAAACCGAACGATCCCAAACCCATGCAGAGTCCTCAGTCTCAGAGTCTGCAGCCTCAGGCCTCTCCATAAAACCACACAACAGCCGTAATAATCCTCTGTGATTAATTACTCCGGCCGTAATCTCTTACAGCGCTGCTGTGGAGGAAAGAAGGCCACAGAGGAGCAGGAAAAGCACCCGTAGCTGCGTACCTGCGTCTCTCTCCTGAGAAATCTGCCCCGCTCAATCCAATCAACATTAATCATGATCTTACAGTATCTGCTGTAGTGTTTCAACTAAACACAGCTATAATTTAAACCACGTAATAAAAACTGTTCATAAATGAGTTAAAAGGGCATAAGAATCGTGTGTACAGCATCACAGGTTCTCTGTTCATGTGTGTGTGTGTTTATGAGGAAGATACTCAGAGGCTGACAGATAAAAGCACTGTTTAACTACTAAATGTTGTGGCATTTTTCAGTAATGTGACAGTAGCTCAGCTGTTTTCAGAAGACTACCTTTTTCACTGACAAGCAACTCTCCCAAAGAGTAGCAGTGCAGTCTGACAAAACACTACGTTACTATGTTTGTCACCCTGAATTGCACACACACACACACACACACACACACACACACACACACACACACAATTATTTAATTGAATTATATATTATAATTATACTATAGAATATGTTAGCAAATATTTCAGAAAGTGCAAACAATTTTCTTTAACAAGAATATTTCACAGTTTTCAGTGAAACGGATTGATGTTAGACAGCCTTGGGAGAGATCTTGTTTATCTAGTGCACTCATGCACCTCAACATCACTACGCTGTAATCAGCATGTGTGTGTGTGTGTGTGTGAGAGACAACGAGGCATAAAGTAAGAGAAAGAAAGACTGAAAAAGAAAGGCTAAAAACGATACAAGTACTGTAGTCTTTAAATACAAACTGGTATGGAGTCAAATAATTATATATGAACACCCACACTTAGACAAACTCAACACGCTCACAGAATATGAATATCTGTAAATGAGCGTGTGTGTCCTGAGCGTCCATGTCAATCAAAAGCAATCTGAATGTCAGAGCTCGGGGAAATGTGATAAATCAGCCGCTTACCAAACGACAAACATGATATTTGCTGTAGCACCCCACAATTGGAAAAATGTCCCTTTGAATCAGGAATTCACTTTACACTCGCATTCCCTCTCTTTCACACACACACAGAGCTGTGGCTTTAGTCCTACACACTCGCATAAGTCTGCAAAATATACAGACACAAGTGTGAGTGTTTATACAGTAAAGCATTCAATGACAACTAACCGGTGTGAGCACCCCGATTAAAACTAATCCATTCACATCATCATTTGCATGAAGGAAATTAGACTTTGGCAGGATTTAATTTGTGTAATGACATATATAAAGAACGGTCAGGTTATTTAGTCGTTATTTGCAATCGCAGATAGAAACCACAGCCTGTTTCATTGTGGCTCACGAAAGCAATTCATTGAGGCTGAACAACAAAGAACAAAACAACACAGAAAAGCACTTTGCTTAAATGGAGATTTACCAAACAGTGTCACATTTGAGTAAAACTTAAATGATATTCATGAAATATTAACAACTAAACAATTAGAAAGGGAGCTATCATATCAATTTGATCAATTATTCATAAAAAAGCCTGGATTTCTATTTTGGATGTGAGAGATCAATGCCTCTATAATCAGACGTCTGCGGTCAGACGCAACCCTTCTCCAGCCACTGACAAAAATATGCATGGTTTTAAGAGAAGATATAAGCGCGATGAAGATATGAGAACTACCATCACCAAGAGTAATTAATTAATTACGTGTATAGCGTGGTGTTGTTTTGAATCGGGCCCCGGAGAGGGAAGAGAGCGCGCAAACATCACAATCAAACCCTGAGCACTGATCAAATATTCCATTTCCGCATATTCCACCAGACGCTTCTCCAGACTACCGTGGGCTTATTTCTGCACTTCGCCTGAAGTTCCAACAGCATCTTTCTGAGTATAATTCGAGATGATTTCTTTAATTTACAGAGTAAATACTGGAGATTTGGTTGCAGAAACAAAACAGTCTGAGAGTTTTCATCATGTCCACATGAGACTCTGCCTGATGAAGCTCGTTTTATTCATGAGCGTTTGGAGAGAAATCTGTGTAGGCCCTTCTGTCTCTTTTGAAGGTATCTGCCATGAGTCGATCTGAGGACAGGACCTCTAATAGCGGAAGGAGTACAGTGGTTTAAGAGGAGCTCGTGATGTAGTTTGAGTGACGAACGGAGCTCAAGAGTAGTTCAGGCAGACCACGGCGTGACAGCCTGCATCAGCTGATTGTAACTCCTCCCACTACAATTAAATAAGATCTAGAAGTTCATTCATATTCATACTTGCCTCAGTCTGTCGCACAAACATGTGCTTACCCTCCTCCATCCCCAGCTCCTCCTTATACAGGCACATGATCGCTTAGCGTCTTGTCCACAGAAATCATCTATCAGCTAATCGCTGCTTAATCTTGTCCAGTCTCATTTACAGACCTGTATCACTTCTGCATGGAATTTTATGTCTGTTGCATTTAAAACAATTCTGGTAATTGCATTAGGCTTCAGGGGTTTCAGACCTCAGTGAGGTTTGCTCGCGGACCGCCCAGACTTTACTCATGATCATATCCTCAACAAATTCACACCCCAGCAGATGAAATGACAATGTCATACATTTAACAGAGATTAAGTGACAGAAAAAGTAAATGGGCGAAACAAAAAAGCAAAGTCTTCTTCAAAGTTTTCTTACTTGCGTTGGGTAAAACGGCCATATTTAAAACTTTATAAAACCGAAATCTCTATTTTCCGCTAACTGGTATGTGCGTTCACGAGAAAGTAGTGTCCAGCAGATGACGTAGGATTTAGGCATAGAGTCATTTTCATTTTCGGGTGAACTATTTCTTTAACATGACCCTCCCCCTACATACAGTACAACATCTCTTCTCTGATGTTTGTGTACAACGAAGGGTGTGAGGGCTGGACAATAACATCATCCAACAGTAAGATTTGTTCCCTCCAGAAACCTGTCACTCGCATGAAATAACAGCAAGTGCAAGGACAAAATCAAGTCCCATCCTACATTATTTTCTTAATCAAGAAGGCATTTCACTTGAATACGTTTCAATAAGGTAGATGATTACGATTTCCGTTTTATGCCGACTCAAACAGTAAAAGTAAACTGATTCAGCATCTTCACAATATGCCATCAACATACTGATGCAACACTGCAATAAAGTGACAGGATCCACCATGCAACTTGACTTTCCTGAAGAGAACTGAAGATGTATAATGAAATCTGATTATGGCACATTATGCTCCAGCACTCAGTGTCGGTGCACCAGAAAAGAGCTACTTGCCGTGAAACACACCCAGCATCTGCTGATAGGTTTACGGACACTGGGCAATTAAATAAAAAGAGCCACGGGGCACAGCTGGACTGGGGCTAGCACTTCAACACATGGCACAAAGGCCTAGAAACACAGTGGTCCCTGAGACTGTGCTTAGTCAAGCGCCAGGAGATGGGCCCAGGGAAAGCTCTCTTTTCTGTTACATTGAAGCCTAGTTGCAATGTCAAGGTGCTCAGTAAGCTGTTGGTCTGGGGAACCAGGACCAAAGAGCTATACATATACACAGAGATGCAAATCAGAAGAGGAGGACATGTGCTGAGGGAGGTGAAATCAAAACCTGTTGAAGAGGAGGAAAAAAAAAAGAGTCCCACCATAGAAGACCACACTTCTCCCTGTCATCTTTTAATGCTTATTTTCATCGCTTTGCTTAAAATATTGATAATCAATTAGTGCTACGTCTGTTTTGTTACAGAATTGGTGTCAAAGTCTATCAGGCTGTCAAAGCCAATTCAAAGCTCACTCAAGAGTTCATTTTTCTGTGGTCGCTCTGCCTTTGGAGGAGTCATTAGGCGTGGGGAACATGGCCCGGGGTGTAATCGCCTATTCTCTTTCATTATAGCCGAGATGAGAGAGGTGAGGGAGATTATTAGAACTTTGGAATGATCACAAAGCCCCGCACAGGCTGTCAGATTCCCCCTCCATGTAATTCATCTCCTCCCCACCACACCCTTCACAAGGTGCTCTCATCTGAGCGGCGGCAGGGGTTCGGAGATGGACATTATTCATGAACATCTGCAGCAGGGTGAATATTCTCCACCTTCGGGGGGAACCTGCCCTTTTGGCTTTAAAATTAAAACGATGCTGCTGGAATTAAGGGACAAAAAGGTGGAGAGTGTGAGAGACTTAATGAGAGAAACGTCGGATAGAGAGATCTGCTCATCTTTACTGTATCAGTGGTTTGGATGAGTTTGGAGGTGTGAGTTTGCAGAATGACCTGACCGGGAATACTGTACATGGTCTTCATCAATAGTATTGTGATTTGAAAAAAAGCCATTTGAGCTGCTTTGGATGGATAAGGCAGACCTTACGAGACCAGAGGGAAAATCATGAACGCTAGTAATCTACAAAACATTTTTGATAAATGAAAAGTATCCAGTATCAGTTATGCAATGTAATGTAATAAGCAATGCAATATTCTGTGATAACTTGAATGACAATAAAACAAACAAACAAGCTCTCTCCAGGATCACATGCTATTGTGAGCACCCCTCTCAAAAAATAAGTTTATAATTTTAACAGTAACAGAGTGTAAAAATGCTACAGTAAAAAGCTGTCCATTATAGGTAAACAGAAAGCTCCCTGACTATATACGGTGAGAAAGCTGTAATCTATGCAATGGGCATGTAATGCACTGTTAAAGGGTTAGTTCACCTAAAAATGAAAATTAGGCTGCGTTTTACTCACCCCAGAGGCATCCTGGGTGTAAATGACTTTCTTCTCTCAGACGAATCCAGTCGGAGTCACATTAAAAATAGTCTTCATGGATATTTTTTATTTTTTTTTACAAATACACAGACATTCAAAGCGTAATAATCACTTGAATCTAGCTTGCGCTCACTGTTGTACACAGAAGCAGTTCCGGGCGGATGATGTATGAGGACGGCTTTGCACATGCGCCGCTCAGAAGTGATGAACATGGAAGTGCAGCAGAGAGATCAAAACAACGGTCATAAATTAGAAGTACAAAACGAGGATTTGTAAAGAAGAATGTCGGAGGATTTCGATATAAGCCAAGAGGAGACTGGTTTTCCTTCTTTTGATCCTGTAAACAAATGTTGGTTGCACATGCACATTGCTGACCTCATACGTCATGCTCCCAGAGCTGCTTCTGTGTACAACTGTTGGCACAAGCTAGATTAAAGTGATTATTACGGTTTGAATTTGGATATTTTTCTTACAAAAACGTAACGATTTGCTACAGGAGGCCTTTGTTCACCCCCCGGAGCCATGTGAGACACTTTTACTATGGAAGGGCGCTTTTTATTTCACGTCTTTTGGACTGAAGCACTGCAACACCCGCTGAGTGCCATTAAACAGCTTGAAAGACCAAAGACCATTTTTAATAGAACTCCGACTGGATTCGTCTGAAAGAAGAAAGTCATATACACATAGGATGCCTCGGGGGTGAGTAAAACGCAGCCTAATTTTCATTTTTGGGTGGACCCTTTAAAGTTACAGTTTTTGGAAGCAAAAAAGAACAAGTCACCTTAAAATTTACAGTGAAAAAACAAAAACAAAAAACAAACCGTAAATTGGCATTTCAAGAAACACTTTGTAATTAATAATTATGTATCTTCTTAGGTTTCTCTTTCAGTTATGTACTTTAGGGTTTAATAAATCATATGTAGCTATATTAATGTTTATTGCATTATTTTAATGTCATGCTTGTTACCATGGCGGTGTTTTGTATTTGTGTGCACCTTTTATATTTACATCAGTATCGCTGATTGGGATGAGCTTTAATTCATCATGTGTCTTTCTCATGACCACCTGTGCTTTTGTGGTTGTTATCAGTATATTATAAAGGTACAAAACAGATTTGAGTACTTCAGTAGGTTGATATATTAACATTACATTAGTTAATTAAATACTTTTTTTTGAGCTACATTCATAAAACCTAAAATGTTGATATCATATTTTACAGTCACGTTCTGACAACCTCAGCTGGGTTTTTTGTTTGTTTGTATTTGTTATTTATTTTTTTACTGTGTAAAGCATAAGCTCAGGTTCCTACTCCATTAAGTATCCAAGAACCCTGATACATTTCCAACCGTAAAGTCCAAAAAAAAAAAAAAAAAATCCATGTGGCAGCTAGCAAGGCTGTAACTCTGCAGATACCCATCCAGTCATTAGCACAGTTTTGTGACTCATTAAAAAACATCTGCTGGTTTTTTTTTTTTTTTTTGCCATTCTGTGTCGTGCGAGTGTGGCTCATCAAAACAAATCTTCAAGTTTAAACCTAATCATCTGAACATCTGTTTGTGTGGCCTTTGAGCTAATCTATCTGAATTATTATCTCTTTGTTCAATCAAAAGAGAAACAAGCTTAATTACATAGTTTATATCAGAGCTAAAAAACGAGGCAAAGGGGATTGAAAGTGAGCGTGAAAACTGTGCTTATCAGCGGGGTTTTGACAGGGCCTGAAATCAGTGTCAGACCACGGCCCCTTTTTATTACAAATGGCAGCCGAAGTTTACCCTGGCAGTTTAAAGCTAAATGAGGCCTGACAGACTTGTCAGAGCACTGGAGCTTTTCAGTGGCAGGGCAGAAATTTTGCTCGATTCCCTGCCTTTTATCTTCCAAACACCGGCCGCTAGCTCCCAACATCTCTGCCCAAAGAAAAGAAATCATACATTTTGGGGAAAAAGGGAAAAATAATCACGGACAGACGAGAATGACAGATGATCGTCCACCTCTTCAAAATCCAAAAAGTATGTTTGAGGCGAAAGAGTGATGTATGAAAGAAAATGTGTGTGAAAGCGGCACTACGGGCTGAATGCAGAGCTAACATGTCAGGAGCCGTTAGAGCAGCCATCAGAAAACAAAGCAAAATCAACAGCAACAACAATAACAGCGCCTCCCTCCACATCCTCCTCCTCCTCTCCATCACCCTGCTCCGTCTCACTCAGCATCAGAGTCCCTCGCTCTTTCTCTTTGTCTCTGGCTGAGGGCTATTATTTCAACCTCCCTCATCCTGACTCTCATAAGAGAGGAGCAAACGGTGCACTACTGAGAGCTCAAGCAGCTCCCCTACAGGAGAGAGAGAGAGAGAGAGAGAGAGAGAGAGAGAGGGAGGGTAAAAATAGAAAGAGAAGTGGAGGAAAAGCAGAGTGTCCTCTGGTTACAGCAGTGCTATGTTTGATAATATCGCCTGTTGATTACACAGAAACCAGTCAAAGCTGACACACCAAACACTCAAACTACAGCCACGCTGCTCTTTAGGGCAAACAAGTGGCAGTTATGAATAAAAAAGGACAAATTTACAAATATTGGAAACATTCATAAAGAAAATAAGTCAGTCAATCTTGAAATACTGACACCTAGTGGTGTGGATGCAGCATCACACAACAATTTCAAGTAACTTATAGAAATCTGCTATTCACAGTCAGTCTTTACTTTTTTTTTTTAATATAACGCAAACAGAATAAAATATTCATGATAAATATGGACAGATGACAGATTAGCAAATATAAGCTAACACAAATGGAGAACAGGTGGAAGTAGGGCTGCACAATTTGAGGGAAAATCTTAACAGCAATTTAAATTGCAAAAATAATAAAAAAAAAAATGCACAATTCAAAAAGGTTTGCTGTGCTTGTTTTAAATTTTGTGATATCAATATAGCTAATAATAATAATAATAATAATAATGTTATATCATTATTACAAATATTAAAAAATAATACCACTACTGTAACATTTCACTGTAAAATAAAAAATAAATACATATTTAAGAAAAATAACATCTGGCTGCTGTCATTTCTTTATTTTCAAATGTCGAACCATCACACTTTTATTTTGATGGAAACCCGTAGGGGCCTTAAAGCTTCTCTTCTGTTGATAAGCACTTCTCATTATGAATAAAATAAGATAATTGTTTGATGTCGAAGTCCCAAACGAACATTAAAGCAGCTTAAACTCGGTGGAGATGTGGTGATGAAGCAGCATTTATATGATCGGACACATGATGAGCTGCTCACGTGTAAACGAACACAGTGCTGTGCTTCGCTCTGAAACACACAGCACATATTTTTATTTGATTACATCGCAGCTTTATTGCAATTCAGTTATGATGATTAAATTTGCAGCCACAGAAAAATGTACCTAACAACTTTGGTTCCATATAATGCGGCATCGTTGCAACAAATCCGGTCCTTATTTTCAGGCTGTTTAACGCCCCTGGTATTTTCAATTTGTAAGACCTTTCACAGCATCTCTCTCAAGCGAGGAAGATGAAGTATGAAATTAATCTTTATCCCTGTTTTGTTTCTTTGCCTCTCTTTTCTCAATGCATGAAGGCAATTAGCTGTGTGGTTTGGTTGCAGGCTCCGTGTGCCAGCTCACTGGCCTTTTGTTCTGCTGGTTTGTGCCGCCCACTTCAGCCCGTCTCCGCTGAGCTTTCCTCCTCACACCTACACAATTCTACCCTAAAAAGAGCTCCACTTTAAAACCCCCAGCTCTGACTCCCCATTGTTTGTTGTGTGCAATTAAGAAGAATTCCCTCTCCGTTTGTCTGCTGAAGTGCATGTTTGTTTGTTTTTGTCTTGGCTGAGGATGTGTTAAACGGATGAGAGGAGAGGTACGCAGGTGGCTAATTCACAGGGCTTTTTGTTTTCTTATACACTTACTTTGGGTTTTACTAGAAGTATTTAACATGGGACCAGATCCCACTAGCTAGAGCCAGTGAACAGCTTTATATTGAGGACTGAAACTAAAAAGGAATTATGAGTTGGAAATGTACACTGCTTGGAAATGTACACTGCTCATATTGTGAAATATTATTGCAATTTAAATAGAAATACTTGTAACAATTTACACTACCATTTAAACGCTTTAGGTCAGTATTTTTTTTTTAAAGAAATCAATACTTTTATTCAGAAAGTATGTGTTAAATTGATAAAAAAAAGTGATAGTAAAGACTTACATTGTTAGAAATTATTTCTATTTTGAATAAATGCTGCTCTTTTTAATATTTTGTATTTATCAAAGATGAGAAGCAGAACAACTGTTTCCAACATTGATGATAAATCAGGATATTAGAATGATTTCTGAAGATCATGTGACACTGAAGACTGGAGTAATGATGCTGAAAATTCAGTTTTGCATCACAGGAATAAATTTTATTTTAAAGTATATTAAATTTTATTTAGTTTTATTTTTACTTATTTTAAATTGTGATAATATTTCACAATATTACTGTTTTTTTTTTCTGCATTTTTGTTCAAATAAATGCAGCCTTGATGAACAGAAGAGACTTGATATTTATGTGTTCTGTCATCGGTGTATAATAACCAATGCACAACACAACCATTTTTGCTAAAGTAAGATCAATCAGAATTCAGTATGCAAATGTTATGATGGTGTTATGACTGCTGCTTAGATTCTGAAAGGGATTCAAAGGCAATGCGAAATGTAATAAAAAAAAATCATACAAAGAATAAAGTTTGCCAAAGAAAAAACAGCAACAATAAAAATAGACCTTGGGAAGTCTGAATGGAGTATGTACTGTATGTACAACATACTCTCCTGGCAATTTTGTGGCGATATAGCAGTGAAATCTGTTTACACTTGACTATGGTTAGGTTTAGGGGTAGACCTTCATGTGTGGTTTTGTTTTTTCCCCACTAAAAATAAAGCTTGTTTTCATACAAATCACATCGTACAAATCCATACGAAATTGCACACTTGTAACATAGTTCTGTTCCTCATGAGATCATTTAATACCCTAACCAGAACTTTTTTTTTTAGGAATACCAATTCATTGTTTGCATGTGGACTGGATGTCTTGATCTATAGCATGTGTTGATCTCGAATACTGGACCTCACACTGCACAAACATGATTGTCGATGATCAAGCACTGCATTAGATGATGTACAAGTGGAGAAAACGTACAGTACGTATACATTTATATAAACTACTGTATGGTCATTAGCAGAAAAAAATAAATCAACTATCTATCCATATACTGTAGTCTTATGACACTGTATGTTCAAACATATATTAAATGGTATTATATCATAAGGGTTAAAAACGTATTTCTAACCTCTTGTAATGAATCACTGGTACTTCTATTCTCCTTGGAAAATGAATGAGGGAACCAGGGAAAAGTGGGCCGTCTCGTGTCGGTCGTACCCCAAGGCCTCTGCACCCCACAGAGCCCTAAACCTCTGAAGATCCACCAGCCCCTATCGATCGCCTTTAAAACTCCTGAATAATAAACTCCAGCCCCCCTCCGTCCCGAAGAAAAGCCCAACAGGGTCTGGGGTATGGCTTAAACCCCTCTTATTACATCAGCACTGAAAGGAAATCATTGATCAACAGCATTATGGGACACTGAAGTGGCACCAAAAACAATTAATGAGATCAATCAACTGGCTAAACTGGTTCTCAAGAAGCTTGAGCGTATGGGATTAAAACCATTCATTTATACTACCTTTACAAAGTTTAGAATAAGAAAGACATTTGAATGTTGTCAAAGGAATCTGATTCTTCTAATGCAACCAATGAAGCAAAAAGAGTCAAAAACAGCTGCAATGCTATGAATGTATTATTATAGTTTGAAGCATTTTTTTGATTTGTGATGGCAAAAAAAGCTTTAGCAGGCATTATTTAACGCAGACTCATAAGCACGGCTGCAAATGGTTGAACTGCTTAATTAAGTGGAAAGGGCAATGCAGTTGCTTACGTATTAAATACACTTGCATTTACTGTCAGATTTAAAGTAAAATTTTGGTTTCATAAATGGCCAAACACACACTGATCAGTAGAAATCTATTGTTCTGATGTTGTTATTTTGAGAGATGAAGGTTATTCCATGCACTACTGTCTTCAAAGAAGAATGCAAACTGGATCTAACCAGGACTGAGAGAGATGGTTATCCTGATGCACAAAAAAATAAAAATAAATAGATAAAAATGGCAGGAGTAGTACATCAGGGTCTGTATTTTGAGAAGTCACCGGTGTTCAGCTGGCAGCTTTTATTAACCAGGACACATTTAAACACTAGTTTAACCTGATGCAGTGATGCTGGCCCTTTAAGACATAAGGTCAAGATCTAAAATTGGTCTTGAATTTGAATAAATGGGGTGGGGGGAACATCAAACACTGGATAGTTAATGATTCATTTAATAAAATATACTAATATAATATAATTACTAACAGTTATAATATGGTTGTAATTTGTAGATCTCTAAACTAATGCAGCAGCAACAGTTCTTGGTGTTTGCTATTAGATATTGGTCCAGAGTACTGCTGGAATTATCGGTGCTGTTTCACAGATGGTTTGGTAAGTGTGCCAGAGCTCTGGTGGACCGTGTCCAGGGACGGACCCCGCTGCTTTATGGGCTCTGATATTGGTGTCCCGGGACGCCCCACCCAGCACCCCATCACTCATGCATAATGCACCCGCCCTACGGCCAGCTACAGGCTTGACTCCAGACAAACACCTGAGATCTCACACAGGTGTGTGTGTGTGTGCGCTCTAATGTGGCTTTTGGTGCCTCACATTATAAACCTATTCAATATATACATTACAGATGCAGTAAACATATTAGATCCAAAACGATTTACAAAAGACGAGCAAAGGCAAAGAGCCAACAACGTTCATACATTATTCAGAAAACAAAACACATTAAATCACAAAAGACTATTTTAAGAGAATCTCTATGAAGTATTGCAATATGCTTATATGCTATTTGAGGAAGCAAAAAAAGAAAAAAAAATCTAATATAACACTAACTGTAATTATAATTCAGTGATACAGCAATAACAAATTAACAACAAAGAAAACATTCCTTTACAGTAACTTTTACTGTACATGAGCTACTGTATTTACAGTAGTTACATGAGAATGTGACCTCTTGTAGAGAGCAATAAATCAGTTTAAACAAGTAGAAAATATTCAGATTAAATTTATCCAAACTATCTATGATTTCTTTGCAAAGTATTTATATTTTTGTCATTTTACCATGGTTATTCAAATGGATTTCTATGCATTTATTAATTACATGTACAGCTATTTAGCTATTCACACTAATGCTAAATAATTAGACTTAAATGGCTTTTCCTTTCCAGTGGCCCAAATAGATTCAGAACTTAATGAAATTTTGGGAATTTTTTGCAAAAGTTTTGTGAATTTTGGATCTTGTGCACACAAGACAAAAGCATATTAGTCATAATGAGCCACACGCAACAAATATGTCTGACTGCATCTGCTAAACAATTAAATGGATCAAAAAAAGAAAGAAGAACTGAGCCTTAGTTTGTTATGATTTTTCCCATCTTCTGTTTTGTGATCAAATGCAGAATTTATCATTGCTTGGCTTTACAGGTTTAAGTGATCCAAATCCATGATTTTCCCACATCCACTGCATTGTGATCAGATAGACGATTATTATGGCTTGGCAGAGCCTCGTCCTCGCTCCAGCAGAAGAATCAGAGTGTCACAGTGGTGGTGGAGGACTAAAGATGATCCCCTGCTATCGGAGGATCTTAAAAAATAAGCGATTACACCAAAATAACAGGTGCAGCCCTTACTAAAGATGTCTGCGGATAGAAGATAAAGCACGGCAAAGTAGAGCAAGGCAAACGAGAAAATGAGGAGAGCCAGGGACGGGTTACAGATTACTTACACAATCATAAATAGTTTCTCCTCCGCGTATTCAATAATGGCCTTCTCTCTATTCAGCAATCCGTTTTGGGCGGCCAAAGGAAGCGGCTAATACAGTTTTATCAAAGCGGAGCATTGGCAGGCAGGGCAGAGAGTTGATGTTTACAAGGCGAGGGCAAGCAGACGAGGTGCGAGAGAAAAGGAAGGCGTTGAAATCCAGTGGTAATTCCTCTCGGGCTGTAATCCAGGAGGATTACGGCTGCGTGCGGAGAGAGATTATATATTTACAGTCAAGATGCTCATCCGCTGTTTGCCGAGTGAATGGAGGAAAAGCTGGAAGTATTACAAGAGATGTATCAGGCCTACAGGAATTGGGTTTCAGTCTCACTCATTAACTCCTCTATTACTCCAGCAAAATGAATGGCGAGATTAAGAATTGCAGTTCAATGTTACAAACAAGATAGCTCCATCCTCAAGGATTTGCAGCTGCACAGGCTGTAAGTATCTGGCGTGTTTTCTCAGTGACTTTTCTAAGTTCTGGCACTCTTTTGTTTGACACACATCCTTCAGTCGAAAGGGCCTTTAGCACAGATGATTGGTCAGCCAGCCCTCAAATGGAAATTGATGGATTTTGCTCAAAACATGTGAACAGCAACCTTTTTTTTTTTTTTTTGTCATTCTGGACGATCTCTGTTCTGGACTTGCACACAAAATGCATTGCAATATTTTCCCACAATGTCATTTGTGTGGAAATTTCACAAACTCTGTAAACAGAGGCCAGAGCTGGGATACAATGAAGATAGATGAAAAGAGGAAATACTTCACAAGGCACAGCACGCTTCAGAAAAAGTTCCAATGGCAGTTTCTTTTAAATTTTACATCTGTATCATAAACTATTAAAGCAGTGTTTATGGCGCATTTAAGACATGTCAAAAATACCGTATTTATGGGTAAAACACACATGAAGTCATATTTCCAAGTGGGAAATACTTAAAGCGCAGAGTTTCTGAGTTGGAGGCGTGTCAATAAAAATTGGATACAGTGTTGCTACGGATGCTGATTTTTTTTTCTCCATTTAAAAAAAATATGATAGTATTGTACAATTGTAATAGAATATATAAGAATTCAATTTACAGCACCTTCATAAATTCTATCAAAATCAAAAACACATTGATGCACATTCTTTACTTATTTTGTAGATGTAGAGTTTAATAATCTTGTTGAATTCTTTGTAGAAAAAGTGCCTTGCAATGACTTGAACGTACCTGACTTCATAATTACGACTTGCCAACTCATAAAAACGAACTTCCCGGAAGGACTTGAATGCATCATAAGCAAAGCACATCTTTCTGTACAGCGGAAACAAACAAAACACTATTGCTGTTCCAAAAGCGCCACCTACTGTCAGAGAGAGAACTTGCATTTTTAGCATAGGTAGACCATTCAGCTTTTGCTTTAAGTCTTGAAATTATACAATATAATTTAAATAAAAAATAATGATTCACATTACTTGCATGCAGCATCTTTGTTTGGACTGTGATTAAAATGCAATGGTTGCCTCTAATTTTACATCGCTACAGATTTTTTTTTTTCTTTAAAGGAAATACTAAAGTCTCAAACCCAAAGAGATATTCTTTATAAAAGACTCGTCCACTCCCTCCTAAAACACCTTGTTTAAACACACCCCCACGTCTACGTCACGATGTGGGAAGATTTGCATAAGACCACCCAAATGTTTACGCAAAGAAAGATGGCATAACTTTGATTCTAGATGTAGTATTGTTGCATGTTGTGGAGACGCTGTGTGTTTTGTTGTGAAAGCGAAACTACTATGTTTGGCCTTCCAAAAGAGGACACAACTAGAAATCAGTGGTTAAGTTTTATTTACAACACTGTTCCTGAACAGTTCAACCCAAATATTCAGATGTGTGCTGCGCATTTTACGGAGGACTGTTTCCTGAAGCCTAATGCCATCTGTGCACAAAGGCTATTTCTATAAAGTGGGGCAATTCCAATTTTGCAAGGACAGTCTGTCGCTTCTGACTCACTGCCTGTAAGTACGTTTTCATATTTAAAGAATTTGCCACTGATGATTCAAACGCGAGTTTTGAGCAGTGTAGAGTAGCACTTAGTGTTTGTTGTTTTTCCGATCACAAATGCAAACATGGTTTTATGTTTACACAGCACGATACTTAACACAACTCGTAAAAACACAGTATAAGTCATTATAATCAGTAATTATGGCCCCACTGGATGCAACAAATGCCTTGTTTGTAATGAGTTTTATTGGTTTTGTCTCGTTGGACCGGGACATGGCACCACAGTATGTTAAGGGGCGTAACGTTTCTGTCACATGCTTGAGGTATTCATCCCATCACAATGCACTGGATAGCTGGCCAGTCAGCGTACACCTCGCTTTTCAGAGTGATGAGCTTTGTAAAAATCGACGTGTCTCAGAAAGGCGGGGCATTGAGAAGAAACAATAATGCACAGTATGTAGAAAAAACTGTTTTGTTTTTTTTAACCTTAAACCGCATAAACACATTGCATTACACTAAATACACAAAATTATGTTCTTTTTAGCAACATCATATGACCCCTTTAAGGCCAGTTTGGCTTTTAGTTAGGGGAAATAAACATCTTAATCATGTGCTCTTTCATTCTTTCTGCTCTCTTGCTTAAAGACAAAATAAAATAAAATCAGCTTGAATCAGCCCATTAGCCTGTATAAAACGTGCATCTCTATACTAAATGCTAAGAAAACCTCTCTTTATCTGAGTTTCCTGCAAACACACACACACTCCTTATTAGAGGCATACAGTACAACACATGTGCCATACAGATGGAGCGTAGACAGGATTCCTGTACAGAGAGAGAATACCTGAAGAACGCAAATACACAAGCAGGGAAAAAATGACACCAACATTAATTCTCCCGGCGTGTTTTCTGCAGGAGATGAAAGAGCTCTAGTGTAATTTCTGCTATTTATTTATCTTAAACAAGGGAATCGGGTGCATACTCACACGGGGCCCTGATTGCTGCGGGGATAATTAGATACAAATATGCAAGTATAGAAAAAAAATTGAGAATTAATTAAATGTTTATTTCTCTTCAACCCCACCTTTTAAATATGGGAGGCTGGGTCTTAAAAGCTGGGAGAAAATGAGAAATATGGAGCATGCCAGTCAGAAAGACAGAAACATATCTATGCCATCTGATCTGAAGACCCAAAACTCGATATTAACGGGGATGGGAGACTCCACAACGGCTTGTCCCGTCCGCTGCTGGACGATGGACGGCTCACGTCATTATGAAAATGTTGTTTGGGGCAGCCAAGTCGAAGGGGTGGGGTGGCTTCCTCATTAATCAGCATGTCTAATAAATCCTCATGCCTCTTTTCTGACAGAGCATTAGTCACCGAAAAGCGCTCGCTAAGAGACAGAGAAGAATGGGCCGCCTGTGGGACAGGGTCAATCAGAAACTCATCAAATGCGTCATTTCGTCTCTCCATTTAGACAAACAGCACTTGTTTATGAGAAAGATATCAGGTGTTCTGGAATAAGGAGCAGTGCTGAAACGGCACATCCATTAATCAGGCCTTGATTATACACGACGAGGAAGGTTGTTTATCCTAATTTCATTCATTGCGATCAACAAAGAAAATACAAGAGTATACAGCCATTAGTGGCAGCCGTGGATGGCACAATCATTTTCTCGTATTAAATAAAGCCATGATGAATGAGCCAATAAAAACTAAAACAAAGAGGTTTTTATTACTTCAATTTAAACTCTCCCCTTCAATCTCGCTGGAAATAATGGTGTGGGTGTGAAAGTGTCTTTTAAAACGTTTACTAAACGCGAATGAGATAATGCATACAAGACCCCGGCCAAGTCCAAGCTGTTTTTCACTTCCTGTCCACTGGATCAGTGAAATCAGTGGGTGAGCTTGTTAGGGCTGTCAGCGAAATTGTCAACAACCGTCTTAGAGGACAGGACTATCACTTTTTGATCATTCACGACTAGCCTTAACGACAGAACTTCAGAGCCTGCTTAATAAAAGCCACGTTTCCTTAACGGCTGGAGATGTCCCTCTGCGTTTAAATGACCACGGATAGCAAAACATTCAACACTAACTGCTTAACTGAGAAATGTGAACGGGGACAGAGAGAGACTGGACAAGTTAAAACAGTTGCAATTGAGTTTGTGTTGAATTAATTAATAGGAACATTAATACAGGGTTGCACTGAAAGCTCTGCATATATATTTCTTTTTTTTTATTGTACAGTAGGTGAGATTATACAATTACCCATAATACACAAATGGTTTTATAAACCCACAACAGCGAGGGTTTATCACCTCTCATATAATTAGAGGAACAGTTATAAATGCCATCACGGGAATCAATATGGCATATTCTTCCTGCAGCACTGTGTTTCAGCCGCTCACAGCACAACTTACAAACCCCAGCAGGCGGGCCGAGCTAATTAAATTACTTTGCAAAGTTTACTTAACAGTAAATGGTTAGTAAAATTTAAGGTGATTGCAAATTTTCTTTCATTCCACTTCAGTCGCAGGCCCGTTTGAAACTCGTCTGCAAATAATTAGCGCATACATTTGCATCAAAATCATTTATACCATATGTTGCAGAAATTATGGAAAACAGCATGATTAAAATATTCTCTTTTTTTCTGTTATGGTAATTTGTAAATATCAAGACTTAGAAAGGAGGAAGAGAGAGAGACAGAGAGATCGCCATGTGGTTTTACCCACGAGAGAGAGAGAGAGAGAGAGAGAGAGAGAGAGAGAGAGAGAAATGATGCCATTTGGATTTGAACATACAAGGTTTTGTTTCAAGAGCTCACCAGATGCTGTTTGAAATCTGCCAACAGTTAAAAGAAACAGCTCTCCTCTCGAACCCGCAAACAGCATCAGCTCAACACTTAACCGCGCTCCACACACACCTGACCGGAGGAATAACTCTGCACTTTAACCCCAGACACCTTCATTGCATGGAGTTAAGGTGCAACCCCTAAATAGCATAACAGATCTATCCTGTGATGAAAGAGAGCTCTTAAAATAAAAATTAGAAAAACGAGAAAATAAACTCTTCAGTGATGATACTTTTTATTATGCTTAACATGAAATTACCACCAAAGTAATAATTGGAACAAAAATATGAATATATATATATATATATATACACACACACACACACACACACACACACACACCGGTCAAAAGTTTGGGATCAGTAAGAGAAAAAAAAAAAAAAATCTTCTGAAAAATGTTATTACAATATAAAATAATGGTTTCTTTTTTAATATCCTTTAAAATATAATTTATTTCTGTGATCCAAAGCTGAATTTCCATCATCATTACTCCAGTATAAAGTGTGACATGATCCTTCAGAAATCATTCTAATATGCTGATTTATTATTAGAATTATCAATGTTGTGCTGCCAAATATTATTATTATTATTTTTTTTTTTTGGAAACTGCTATACTTTTTTTTAGGGTTCTTTCATGAATGAAAAGTTAAAAAGAACAGCATTTATTCAAAATATAAATATTTTCTAACAATATAAATCTTTGCTATCACTTTAATTTAACAATTTAACACATCCTTGCTGAATAAAAATTTAATTTAATTCAAGAAATGTAAAAAATGTACCAACCCCAAACTTTTGAACAGTAGTGTATATTGTTAGAAAAGATTTCTATTTTGAATAAATGCTCTTTTAACTTTTTATTCCTCAAAGAATCCTGAAAAAAAATATCACAGGTTTCAAAAAAATATGAAGCAGCAGAACAGTTTCAACACTGATAATAAATCAGCATATTATTATGATTTCTGAAGATCATGTGACACTGAAGACTGCAGTAATGATGCTGAAAATTCAGCTGCGCATCACAGAAATAAATTAGATTTTAATTTATATTAAAATAGAAAAGCATCATCATAATAATATTTCACAATATTACAGTTTTTACATTTTCCTGTATTTTTGATCAAATAAATACAGCCTTGATGAGCAGAAGAAACTCCTGTAAAAAATTGTTCTGATCCCAAACTTTTGTTCGGTAGTGAGTGTGTGTGTGTGTGTGTGGTGTGTGGTGTGTGTGTGTGTGTGTGTGTGTGTGTGTGTGTGTGTGTGTGTGTATGTATGTATATATATATATATATATATATATATATATATAGCTATTTAACTGCATGCATAAGTAAACTAATTTGCTCACATTAGTACAGTCCAAATGAAAACATGATGACTGCTTAAACCATGCTTGAGAAAAACACTACAAACTGTCATTTCATAACCCCCCCCCCCTCCATAAATTAAAGCTTGTATATAAATTAGGATAAATTACAGTACTATAACTTCACTCGTGGGGTTTATTTTTTTGTGGCCTGCTTCATTATGAAAGCGAAGTGACTTGGACATGTGCTACAAGTGTATTCCTGTACTCTGGGTGAATGTTAGACTCTTACGAGTGTAAACCTGCTGAACAATAACTACCCGTGTCCTCTCTGTTACTATACATGTCTGTCCAGGGAAGGTTTACTCAGCATACTGATGCACGTCAGCACTCAACCTGTCAGTGTCACTCATTTAACTAAAGAGCTGCTTCTCCACTTTATATTTCCCAGAAGCATCTCAGAGGAAATAAAAGCGGTGACAGGCTCCTAAAAGAGCGAGCGAGTGATTTTCATGTAGGGATCCACACATTGTTTTTGCGTGCCGAAGAACACTTCCACCCCACGTTCTCCTGAGATTGAGTGGGTGGCCACTGAGAAAGACAATGTGAAATCAAGCAGATAATGAGACAAACAGCATTTCACTGGAGCACTGCTGGAATGAAGCTGTGCAGTAATGAAATATCTGAAGCAGAGGAAGAACTTGTCTTTTATCACTCTCTCCTCTCTCTGTTCACACAAAGACTGACTCTGACCTGGGCTTTCTGTGTTTACCTATTAGTTCCAGTTCAGGTACGTGTGTGTGTGTGTGTGAGGGACAGGGAACGTGACACCCTCTATGTATGTGGTCTGCTGGCCTCACATCTGTTGCAGCAGTCTGGGCAGTTAATGCTGCTTTTTTACGGCAGAAATCAGTCAGCTTGCATTTTGTATAAGCTGCCCACTGCCAAGCTTTCAGTGCGCTCTCTCTCTCTCTCTCTCTCTCTCTCTCTCTCTCTCTCTCTCTCTCTCTCTCTCGGCAGGGCCTGCAGAATAACACTCTGAAACTCAGCAGAGGAGGAACAAAACAAGTGTGACAGTGTCTAATTAGCTGTGACTGAATGTGTTTATTTAAAGGAGTTTGTGAGGAACACAAATGGTGGAAGCTGCTTAAGTTTTGATGCACTTTGACCTTTCAGTACTTTAATGTCGGAAGACGTGGCAGATGTGATTGAAACAGAGCTCAAATTTGATTAAAGATTAAGAGCATAAAATTAGTCTCGTTTTTCTGACGTTTGTAATATAACACACACACACACACACACACACACACAAACATAAATATACATAACAGATCAAAAGTTTGGATTTAGATAGATTTTTTGAAGTCCTTAATGTTCACCAAGGCTGCATTCATATGATCCAGGGTTATAATTGTTAACTAAAAGAAAGACTAAAACTAAAACCACAATACAATACATACCATATATATATATATGCAATTGCACGTATATAAAAATAACTACTTAAAATGGCAACAAAAAATAACTATGTATAAATAAAAATTTTTGATTGAAATATAATTTATCCATGTTATTGCAAAACTGATTTTTTGTTATTTTTTTGTTAGTGTTCAGTGTCACATGACCCTTCAGAAATCATTCTAATATGATGATTTGCTGCTCAATTATTATGAGTTATTATTGATGCTAATTTATTAATAATGGTTCATACTACCATCAATGTTGAAAACAATTTTTACGGTTTAATATTTTTGTGTGAATTGCAATTTTTTTTGAATGATTGTTTGATACATAGAAAATTCAAAGAGCCATTTATTTGAAACATAAATCTTTTGTTACATTAAGTGTCTTTACTGTCACTTTTGATCAATTTAATATATCGTTGCAGAAAAAAACAAAACAAGTGTTAATTAAAAAAAAATACAGTCATACTTTAGTTTGGGGACAATTTCTCCTTATGAACTAACTATTAACTATGACATTTGCATCAATAAACTCCTGATGTGCTGGTGATTAATAGTTAAGGTAGTTTAGGTTTAATGGATCTAAATCTGATCATGCAGAATAAGACATCAATATGTGCTTTATAAGTGCTAATAAACAGCCAATATGCTAGTAATAATACAAAACTGTTTTAAACATTGATAACAATATGTTTCCTTTGATGGTAGGTCATACAGTATACATTTTTTATGGAACTGTCAATTACTAAAACAAAGATAAATGTCACGAAAAAAAACCAACCAAAAAAAAAAAAAAAAACACCTGACTGCTTCAGAAACACAGCCTCTGTCTGTCTGTCAATCTACACCATCCTTCGTAGCAAAATGAGCTGGCAGCTATCAAGCCTCTGAGTGTTTGTACACACATTAGTGAGGGAGTGAGGTCTTAGGTGGAGCGAGTCTTAAACGCACGGCCACAATGACTGGGCGGCCCGCGGGGGGTCAGGGCCCCTGGGGGCCGAGGGAAAGACTGAGAGAAGGGACCTCATTACAGGTCTGCCGGGGCCCCTCCACTATTGAGTGTGAGCAGCTTACGCTGGATGATCTGTTTCACACACACTCGCAGAGTCCATCAACACACACACACACACACACACACACACGGGGGGGGCAGCTTAGAGCGCCGGGGCAGGATTTAGAGATCTCAGGAGACCTCGCTGAAAGAGGAAAGCGAGGGAATAGAGAGAGAAAGCTGGAAAGAAGCAATTGGCGGGGCTACAGAGGAACAGAGGGCTTAAAGCATGGCAGGGCTCTCCGTAAACCACATTACCATCCCAAAACCACCAACATCTGCTCTATCACAGACACTGAGTGCCAGAGATGGGGGTGGAGGTCAGCGCACCGCTCGCTTGTTTATCATCGCTAAACTATATCCGCCGATACGCTTCATTTTACTACAGTACACAGGAAGAGTACTGAACACACAGGTCTATGACTACAAACACAGCAGGGGGTGAAGTCAGGACATTAAAGCTTCTGAAGAGTCAGTCACACAGCCATCGACCTGATCTCACACACACACACACACACACACACACTCACAAAAAGAGCATTTCATTACAAAAAGACTAACTGTCAGCTCTGAGAATCACATCAGGAATTCTGAGTGAACACACGGTTAGACAAACTGTGTTGAGGAATGGAAGTGTGTTTCTGTTATAGACCAGCGGTTCTCAACCTGGAGGACGGGGCCCACTAGGGGGCCTCAGCAGGTGTCCAAGGGAGCCGCAGGACGATTGTTTAAAGCAGAGGTTCTCATCTCTGGATCTCAAGGTCCACTTTCCTGCAGAGTCTAGCTCCAGCCTCGATCAGACTCACCTGCCTGTGACTGTCCAGTGATCCTGAAGACCTCGAGGAGCTTGTTCAGGTGTGTCTGATTAGGGTTACAGCTCAACTCTGCAGGAAAATGGGTCTCGAGGGCCAGAGCTGAGAACCCCTGGTTTAATGTAATATATTATCAACAAAATTAATATTGATATTATAAAAAAAAAAAAAAAAAAGATACAAACCACCCATACAATTAAGTAAATTTAATATGTGACCCTGGACCACAAAACCAGTCATAAGGGTCAATTTCTCGAAATTGAGATTTATACATCATCTGAATAAATAATCTTTCCACTGACGTCTGGTTTGTTAGGAGGACAATATTTGGCTGAGATACAACTATTTGAAAATCTGGAATCTGAGGGAGCAAAAAAATCTGAATATTGAGAAAATCACCTTTAAAATTGTTCAAATGAAGTTCTTAGCAATGCATATTACTAATCAAAAATTAGGTTTTGATATATTTATGCTAGGAAATTTACAAAATATCTTCATGGAACATGATCTTTACTTAATATCCTAATAATTTTATCCCAATAATTTTGACCCATACAATGTTTTTTTGGCTATAGCTACAAATATACCCCATGACTTTTGTGCTCCAGGGTCACACACACACACACACACACACACACACACACACACACACACACACACACACACACACACACACTCCCCTCAGCAATAATTGTTCATTCTGTTAATAATCGTTAATAATATATAGTTGTTAATAATGTAATTATAGTACAGTCCAAACAATATTCAGTTTCCATATAATATACAGGTAACAAATACAGTATTATACAGTATTAAATTAAATTAAATTAAAATTAAATTTATGCATTAAGCATACGCTTTTATCCAAAGCGACTTACAGTGCATTCAGGCTATCAGTTTTTTCCTATCATGTGTTCCCGGGGAATCGAACCCCCAACCTTGCACTTGTTAACGCAATGCTCTACCACTTGAGCTACAGGAGCACTTGTATTAATCAAGCATGTCAAATTATTTTAATTCATATACTTTAAAATAATTAAAATTAATATTATTCATATAGTAAAACAATCTAGCTTTAAACCTAGACACACACATACATATATATATATATATCCAGGTGACAACACACAATCATGTGTATGTAAACTTTTGAACAAGGTCATTTTTTGAAAATTCAGGTATTATTTGGTTTTGTGGAAGCAGCGAAAAAAAAAAAAAAACCTTATGATCCATCTTTTTTCATTCAAATTATTCTGCAGATTCTGTGAGGTGTATGTACACTTAAGACAGCAACTGTAAATACGTGAACATTTGCTAAGATCCTGGGCACAGAACTTTTAAGGACTGATGCAAATTCTACTGCATAATGTTGAACGAGTGAAGCATTTGAACATGTTACTGAATTTCATCACCCAATCCACTGTGCTGGGAAAACTTGCATCACTGTAAATATGCATTTCACTCGTTTGTTTTTGTTGTTTTGAGAGAGATAAGTAAAAATAATTTTCTAACACGTGCTGATGATAATTCAGTTTGTGTGCATTTTTTGGTTTAATGTTTAATAATGCTGCACAAGACAGCAGGGTCATATTTGGGCTGATCAGAGACCTACAACCACAACTGCTGAAATCACACACACATGCGGGAGTCAACTAGTGTGTTTCTCATGCTCTCTGCTCTTTTATGCATGTATGAAACCGCCGCTGTCACATGTCCTCCATGTCCTGTGTTCTCTTGGTTGACTTCAAATTTCCTGGTATTCAGTTTTTGTCGTGCTTTCTGTCGTCCGTTCCTACTAGCAGCAGAGAGTGTGTGTGTGTGTGTGTGTGTGTGATGGGTGAGTGGTTGCTAGATGATGTATAGCATGTGGTCCCTTTAATATGTTTCCTGTACGACTGACAGCTGGCTCACCACACACACACACACACACACACACATGGGGATCACACTTTAAAAAGTAATAGCAGACTGTCACATCTGCTGCACAATGCAAGCTCACAAAGGGAGCATTCAGAGCTCAAACGATGAAACAACTCTGACATATAGACAGTTCTGCACACATATGGACTGCTGAAACCACTCAGCATTTCTTTTATAATAAGTTTATTTAGTTTAGTTATGACTATTTTCCATCCTCTCTCTGATCCTTAGAATTATCTGCTGCTGTGTCTTTAAAACTTCACATACAGTGTCTATTCTTCTTCATCACTACTGTATTGTGATCGTGTGTGTGTGTGTTTCTGTTTATATGTCTCTCTCACTCTTGAGCAGATCTGGGGTCAGTTGCAGCAGTTGTCTGGTAAATGAGCACTAAGCTACAGTTTACACATGACCACATTTTCAAGCGTTGCACCATTAAATGAAATTGAAATCTTACCCTATGCATCAACTAGATATTTATGGAAGCCTCCGACCAGAAATAATGGTTGACATAAAATGACAAACAGACTGAATTATACCGATGAGCACATGTTTTACACATTTCAGTGCTTTAGAGTCATTTTAAACCTTTCCAAATGCAAGTGCAAGACAGTTTTCAAAGGCCCAGAACCACTGACAATACTTCTGTCTTAATCACATAGCTGCTTATTATTATTTTTTTGTGATATTTTAAAATGAAATAATTATAATTAAAATAATTATATTATGTTATTCTATACATTTCGACAAAGAGTGTTTACACCCTTTAATGTAGGGTTTGATTTAAGTTTCTGCTAATAACTTTTTGAACTAAATCCAAAAAAGCTCCTACTAGAGAATTAATATAATATAATATAATATAATATAATATAATATAATATAATATAATATAAATATAATATAATATAAATATAATATAATATAATATAATATAATATAATATAATATAATATAATATAATATAATATAATATCGGGATGCACGATATTATCGGAATGTTATCGAAATCGGCCGATAATGGCTCAAAATGCAAATATCGGCATCAGCCCGATATGAAAAATTATGGCAATAAGACGAATAGCTCACATGTGCACCGGGTGTGATAGCGATAAGATCAAGCAGTGTGGTCATTCTTGAAGCAAACTTTTTCCTGAATGATGATTAGATTCACTATTTTGAGCATTTAATCTGACAATGTGTGTAAATCATATATATTAAATAATTTAGAAAGATTTATTCATTAATGTGTAATGTGTTTTCGTTTTTTCAAACAGATTATAAAATCTTGAATACAAGGAGCTCTAAAAGATTTTCAGAATTTGTACAACTCTTTTGCTTTAGACCATCTACAAATGTTAAATATTTAAATAAAATGTCAAGGATTGCTTTATAGTTGCTTTATAGTTATTTTCAAAGCGTTCAATTTACTCTCACTATAAAAGAACTTCACTGTTTATTTAATTCTCAAAAGAAAGTTCTGTTAAGAAAAATAACCAAAATCAAAAATCATTTGTTTATAATCTCTGTACAGGTTAGACTTGGTGTTGTTTCCAAACAAATATATCGGTATCGGCTAAAATGAGTTGAAAAATTATCGGCATACCGGATATTGACAAAAATCCAATATTGCGCATATATAACATGATATAATATGATATAAAATAATATAATATAATAATATTTTCCAGTTAAAGCCTTTGTCCTTTTGGTGGCAAACGAATGGATTATGTATGTATGTACTGTATGTATGTAGGTAGTTGACAATTATATTATTCGGGTTCAAGCTATTTGAAATACAATGGCATACTGTGTACTGTACAGTACTGTATGCTGACTACTATTTTATTAAATTTAGTATGTGAAGCAGAACAGTAGTGTTTTAAATTGCAGCAGGTTGTGTGTTTAACCAAGCGATCACTGTCTAGTTCTCATGCCCTGATCACAGCAATTCAATCAAATAACTATAGTCAAGAAACAGATGTTGAAAATATGTCATTTCCGATTCATTCATCACACCAGAAATGGAAGTTCAGGTCAACCACATTGCACTGTGGGATACAGTACCCATCGCAGGGTGTTCAGATCTATTAAATGACTGACCACAGCAAACAAATGATGAGCAGAGAGTGGAGGATAAAAGTTGTACCTGCAGCCTGAAGCACCAGCTGGAGACGAGCTTTGGCCTGTTCTGCAGGAGTCTGGAACCACAGAGAAGGACATTAGAAAACCGTCTAAACACTGGATTAAGAAGAAATAAAATAATAGAAGACGACTCCAACCTTAATAGAGAAATGCTACATAAGGGCTGGCTGTTTTTTCTGATTTCAGTAATTCATTTCCATTGTCTTGCCATGATTTATTTATTTATTTATTTTTTAATTAAAGAATAATTGTGGTTATAAATAAAAGCAAACATTATAATAAGACATGCTGATAATATGCCAATGATAACAGTTAAGAGCAAAAAAATGATTCGAGCGCATGACGTGCGAGGCACTCTTTGAAGGAGTGTAATGTAGAGCATATCGCTGGTCCTGAGCGGCTAATCACACAGAACGCATTTCTGTGACCAAAAACGCACTAGTGGAATGGGAAGAAACGCAAGGTTATAAGACGCGAACTGAACTTCTTTTAACTTTTAACATCATGTTTTAGAATGCTGTTTCATGAGCAAGATGCTCCAAAAGACGCAAGACTTGAGCGCAATGGTCAAACATGTCCGTCAAGCGCATTTACATCAGAGCAGTGGAATGAAAAACCTGTAAAGAACCACAACTGCATGTTTGACATTTTATGTTTGCATGACAATGACAGACTGAAAGCTGCTGCTATTTTCTTTGATTAAAAAAAACAAAAAAACATTTACTGTTAATAATTACCAGCTGCTGCTATTATACTTAGTCATTTTGAATTTGAATTGCCTTGACCTCTAAAGTGAAACTGACATGTACACACACAGTAGTGAACACACATCTCAGTCGTATTATTGAAAGTGTAAGGAGAGCACTGATCATTCACTCCCCCACCTACAACCCCTGTCGGACCTGAGACTCGAACCCACGACCTTTGGGTTACAAGTCTGAGTCTCTAACCATTAGGCCACGACTGAATGTCTACATTTTGGCTAAGAAATATTTACAATTTTTTTCTTAAGTTATATCATTTCTGACGAGTTTGTAAAAACTTTTTCATTTCATGCATCTTTTATGCAAAGTCTTAAAAATATTTGTTTATGTTTTGAAGCGATGCCACAGAAGAACCATTTTTTGGTTCCTCAAAGTACTTTCAGTGATCAGTTCTTAAAAGAACCATTTCAGCAGTTTGAAAAATATTTTAATTAATCCTTTCAAGACGTTTTTCCATTATAAAGAAACTTCTGAGCATTGGAACGTTTCCATGGATGTTTAAGATTCTTCATGGGACCCTCAATGTCAATAACAGTGAAGTGAATTAGTTTTACATTTACACCATGTTGATCTCTTTATGCGTGCTGCAATTGAAACACAATTTTCTTTAGCCAGATGGTTTTGCAAGGTTTGCATAAAGAGCATGTTACTTGAATCATGTTGTAGTTAAATTTTTTAAGCTAAGTAGTTAAAATGTTCAAAAATATAAATCGTTATCTTGAACCGGTTAAACATTCTGAGAAAAAAAAAAAAAAGCTTGCCCAGCCCAACGTTACATAAAAACATTTAACAACACAGCTTCAGTGGCAGGGTTAAAAACTAATAATATTCTAGAGGAAATCACATCTTCAGTCATGTACAAAAGACGATTACGAGGGTGTGTGCGCGCGTGTAAACATGCGCACGAGGGCTAAGCGTGTCACAATTTCTAGCGCGGTGGCTCTGGAAGATGCTGGGATATAATTCCAATATCTCCACTATTAGATTCCAGCCTCTTAATTGTCAAGAAAGAAGAATGATGAGGGAGGGAAGTTATAAAGGGCTATAGATTGCTCTCGAACGCAGGAGAGCCCGGTGTGTGTTGGTGTTATGAAGGTGTGTAGGATTACAGAGAAATTAAATGCTAATAGGATGAAATTTAAATGTGGATCCTGCAAGGCTCACCGTAGCTCTTCGGAGAATGTGGGTGTCGCTGACAGCCGTAACGCACATTATTCAGCAGAAATTTGATTTATCAAACTGTAAAGGTGTCACTTTCTAAAAATGTCATTTGGGGTGATGACAGGGAAATATAATGACCCGCTTTAATGTAAAACTGTCACTCCACTGTGTCTTAGATGACAAACACATCAAGCTCCGCTTGGAAATCTGCTTGTTTTTGACAGCTCGCCTTCGATAACTTTTACAGAAACACAGGCTGCTCTTCTCTGTGGTCTTTTTGATCGTGCTCCTCTTACGTTTTTTCCTCCTTTATATTGTTATCAGAAGCATATCAGACTGTTTCAGGGCATCAATCAAGCAGACAGAAATAAAGGAAGGATTATTGAATGTTCAGATAAACCCCCTCTCCTCCCATTCAAACCCATCTTCTCTTCTCTCTCCCATTACAATAACATCCAGTCATGCCACAATAACGAGGCAGAAGAACAGACGGATCGCACGACTTCAATGGAAGGATAATAGCTGGCAGTGCAATCATCTTAGTTACAGTTTATTATGAAATTTCTACCATTGCATTTGCATTTGTTTAAAGCGACCCTGAGGCAAGTGTCCAGAGATATTACACCACCAAGTGTTTAGACAAGAAAGAAAAAAGGAAAAAATACAAAAGGGGGGAAAAAAACGAGCGTCAATATGAAGAAAAATATAATTAGTTTCAAAGGATGACAAATGGGTGGCGGATTAATAATTAGATAAGTTTGTCAAATTATGAGACAGGCCTCATTCTGGCAAACTGAGCAATAAGAGAGAGAGCAAGAGAGAGCTGATAAAATTTGACACAGATATGATACAAATAAGCTACAAAACACTGTTTGACATACACAGCCCCACTGGATTCAGAAAACTAGCCGATCGTGTCACAACTAACAGAACTGACCGGGTAATGACGGAAGCGGAAGATCTGAATCCTAATAAGGACCGACCTGTAGAAAACAGTTACAGAACTGCGTAACAGAAAATGGTAAAAGTGGAACCGTGCTGCAGGTCTGCTTAAAAAAAAAAACATCCTCACTAATAGTTAAAAATTAAATGGGTGTTTACACAACAGCGTTTTCACCTCAAAACCGAAAAGATGTGTATGTTTTGGCCATTCATTTACACTGAACAAAATTATAAACGCAACACTTTTGTTTTTACCCCCTTTTTTCATGAGCTGAACTCAAAGATCTAAGACTTTTTCTATGTTCACAAAAGGCCTTTTCTCTCAAATATTGTTCACAAAACTGTCTAAATCTGTGTTAGTGAGCACTTCTCCTTTGCCGAGATAATCCATCCACCTCACAGGTGTGGCATATCAAGATGCTGATTAGACAGCATGATTAATGCACAGGTGTGCCTTAGGCTGACCACAATAAAAGGCCACTCTAAAATGTGCAGTTTTACTGAATTGGAGGGTCCACCATTTGCCTCACGCAGTGCAAAACATCTCCTTCACATAGTTGATCAGGTTGTTGATTGTGGCCTGTGGAATGTTGGTCCACTCCTCTTCAATGGTTGTGTGGAGTTGCTGGATATTGGCAGGAACTGGAACATGCAACATGAGGTGATGGTCGTGGATGAATGGTACAACAATGGGCCTCAGGATCTCCTCACGATATCTCAATAAAATGCATCAGTGTTCGTTGTCCATAACATACGCCTGCCCATACCATAACCCCACCGTCACCATGGGTCACTTGATCCACAGCGTTGGCATCAGCAAACCGCTCACCCACACAACACCATACACGCTGTCTGCCATCTGCCCTGTTCAGTGAAGAGAACACCTCTCCAAAGTGCCAAACGCCATTGAATGTGAGCATTTGCCCACTCAAGACATCTGTGGCATTGTGCTGTGTGATAAAACTGCACATTTTAGAGTGGCCTTTTATTGTGGCCAGCCTAAGGCACACCTGTGCAATAATCATGCTGTCTAATCAGCATCTTGATATGCCACACCTGTGAGGTGGATGGATTATCTCGGCAAAGGAGAAGTGCTCACTAACACATATTTGTAAACAATATTTGAGAAAAATAGGCCTTTTGTGTACATAGAAAAAGTCTTAGATCTTTGAGTTCAGCTCATGAAAAATGGGGGCAAAAACAAAAGTGTTGCGTTTATAATTTTGTTCAGTGTAGATGACAATGGCGTTTTGGGGGCTTAAAAAATGCAAACATTTGAAAACGGGTTTCAAAGTGCACATTTTCGAAAGCAATACAATTGTCATCTCCATGTAAACTACAAAAAACGCAACTTTGTGTGACATCATGCACGTGTATTATGTATTCAGTCTATAGGCATATGTAAGTACATACTTGAAGAATGAGGAAGTGCATATATTTGTAGTGTTTTCTTACAAAGTGACATTGCCAACTACTGGCCTGGCATGAATAATAGTTTTTAGTAGTTTTCACCCATCTGTGAGAACTGGGATCGTTTGACAACATTGTTGTATGTACATGAAACTTTTCAAAAGCATAAAGGAAAAACTTTTACTTTTTAGTAAAACCACTGTTGTGTACACGAACCCTTAGAGAATCCTTTGTTAACTTTTTTAGAGGTGTTTCCCTCACTCCCTGAGCTCCATCCAAAAATTAATCAGTTGGTCATTTTATTGTCATTTCAAATCTTTTTTTTCCCTGCAACAATAGACCAGACTTTCAATGTGTGAAAAAAAAAAAAAAAAAAAAAAAAACATTACTTTTTTTATTAGCACATGTTCTGTATTTCTTTTTGGGAAAAACTGAGGAGCATAAGCTCAGCTCAATGAGGCCTCTAAAAAAAAATTTGGTGATATTACAGCATTATGAGAGATTTACAAACAGTTTTTTGTGGGTCCATCATTTTTGACCAGGAACACCACAAGTGTAACGAGGAGGGAAAAAAGTCCCAAAAGTGTACAAGAAAAGGGGTACGTTGTTATACCCTGTGTGAGTAAAGTTTTAGTCCAATAAATGTGCTAACAAAATATACAACCCAGTAGAAAACCATAATGTGAAACCTGTATTTTCAGCATCATTACTCCAGTCTTCAGTGTCACATGATTCTTCAGATATCACTCTAACATACTGATTTGCTGCTCAAAAAACATTTCTGATTATTATCAATGTTGAAAACAGTCATGCTGCACAATATTTTTGTGGAAACCGCTGTTTCAACTGACATTTTTTAAACATTCGTTGATGAATTGAATGTTTTATAAATGGCCTTTAAATCTCCACTCATAAGGCCACTTGATTTCTGGGCTACAGGGTAAGTGTGTGTGTGTAATAAAGCTGTATGTGTAATAAATGTAGTCAAGGCAGAACTGTTCCAGCAGTCTCTCACAAACAAAGCTTGGGCAGCACAGATGATGAGTCCAGGTCTGATGGGGTTTAGTGTCCCAGTGAGAGGTCCTGGAGCAGCGTCTATCTCTCATTCACTCACACAGCCGTCCCGCAACAACACTGAGCCAAACCAATTATCTCAATTACCACACCGCAGCTCCACATCAGTGGTCAGTGCTCCTCTCTGCTTCCTACAGTCTACAGCTACACTCATCCTCTGCCTATAGCCCATATCCATCCTAGACAGCGCTATATTCACTGCTTTGGTTTATAAAGTCAGATTTGAAGAATTACAGTAGTGTAGTTTAGAGAAAGAAGCAGTGGTGTAGTTTTTAGAAGAGCTGCGGTTGGGAAATGTTAATTTACTGAATTAAACTTTTGCTTTTCATGAACCCAGAGAACGATTACATGCATTTGTTCCCAGTAATCATTGCCATAAATTTTCAGAAAGTCAACAGAGCAATGTTCAGACATGTAACAAGAAGCAATCGACTACACTTCTGTATCCTTGAGTAAAAAATAAATAGATAAATAAATAAGCATATGATGAACGAACAGTTGATGGTAGCCATTGACTTCCATAGTACTGTTTTTTCTTTTTTTTCATTCTATAGAAGTCAATGGCTGTCTGGCTAACTGTTTGGTAACCAAATATCTTATTTTGTGTTCAGCAGAAGAAAAGAAACTCATACAGCTTTGGAACAACTTCAAGATTAGAAAATGTTGACCAAATTTTAATTTTTGGGTGAACTATCCCTTTAAGAAGGCATAGTGGAAAACAAGCCCATGAAAGTTATCTTCTTTAAATACTTTTAAGAAGAAATTAATACTTTATTTAGCAAGGATGCATTAATCAAAGCGACAGTAAAGGTTTCTACACTGTTATAACAAATTATGTAAAATAATTGCATTTTTTTTTAACTTTCTTTTCATCAAAAAATGAAGGAAAAAAGGTACATATGATGGTTTCCACAAAAATATGATGCAGCACAACTATTTTTAATAATCAGAAATGTTTCTTGAGCAGCAAATCAGCATATTACAATGATTTATGAAGGATAATGTGACACTGAAAGCAGTTTTGATCACAGGAATAAATTACATTGTAAATATAATCAAATAGAAAACAGATGTTTGACTGTAATAATATATCACAATATTACTGTTTTTACTGTATTTCTGATTAAATAAATTCATCATCGGTGCAATTCTAAACTTCTGAACAGCAGTATATATTGTATATATATGGCTTATATAGTATATAGCGTTTATTCCATTACTCATCGCTCATCTCATCTCATCTGACTTCTTCATCCACATTTATAGTCATTTTTCATTTGTTATTTCCAACCTCTGGCCCATTCCTTAACCTAAAAAAAATAAAAAATAAAAAAATGTAAAAAAAAATAAAAATAAAAATAAGGACTGCAGCATTACATTACAGGATCCCCTAGAAAATGCAATATTCCGTTTTTAATATCCAGGTCTATAAGATCAGGGTAGAGATGGGCTCCAGTGCAATATGTTTATTTATATATTTATAACAAATACTGCATATCAGGAGTTCTGGGCCGGGCGACTATAAAATATAATGTTGTGTATGGATATCTTTTTTAAATATAATCTCAATATGAAATTGGAGGCCTTTTTACAATGTGCCATACTTCAGGACGGCGCTAACAGCATTTAGGAAAGCAGAGGCTGTTCATCTTTGTGTCTTCAGTAGGCACTGCCGCTGCATAATAATAAGCTTTCCTGCCCCAAAATGTTATTTAGCCGCCTGATGCTCATTTCTCAAACTTCACCACTTTTACAATTTTCCCAAACTTTTATTTCCTTGATTATTGCCAACAAGATTTCATTACGTATTTAGAATGTAAACAAGCGTGAGTGATGACAGAGGTTTAACCGCGGCGGTCCTCGCCTTCAACCGCGCAATTCACACAAACCCTCCCTCCCCCTGCGCACGCACACACACACTCACACAGAAGAGTAAGGCCAAAATGGAAGGCAATTGTATTAATAGACTTTTTTGACATGCACGTGTGTGTATTTGTGCATGTGTGTATGTGTTTGTGTGTGTGTGTTCAAGCCAGAGCGGGCTGGGCGTTGGGCTCACACTCAACTCACATAAATCATGTAGAAGAAAAATGAACAAATGTGGCGGCTAACTCATCTCCTCGCCATCCAGAGAAAATGAAATTCACTGGAATACCTATCAAAACTGCAATCATCAGGAGATAAAAATCGCCTTTGCTCTATCTGCACTTTCCGATTTAATTTCCTTTATGCCCTTGACATTCAGAGATACCATTTAGATAATGCGTATACAGTAAGGGACCAGAGCGCCTGGCGTAATGTGTGTATATTTTATATATATATATATATATATATATATATATATACACACACACATGCACACATACATACATACATACATACATACACATATACATATATATACCAGGACCTTACGCTAAATCCAACAGCATCATTTGGAAATGGAGATGCAATATTTCTTTGTTGTTTTTGTTCTGTTGTGAGATCTATGCAAAGAGGAACGAATCTTAACAGAGAGAGAGATAAAGCGGCGGTATATGAAAGCTGTGCCCGTCCCCTCTATCAGTATGACATGCAATTATGTCTGGGCAGGCGTCAGGTTAAAGGTCAGCCTGACGACTCCATCATTTAGCCGGGCGGCTTATTTCACAAATGCAGGGAGACGGAGGCCCGTGGCAGACTCGCAGACACCTCCAATCTGATGAAATCATTAGTGTAATAAGCATGTAAATCTGCTTGCAAATTATCCTCGCGCAGCTCCTCGGCTTTCATTTAGCTGACACTCCATGAGGTGTTGTCAGATCACCTCTTTATCCCACAATCAAATTACTGGCAAACACGGCGAGAGGAAGAGAGCCGGAGTGAGGGAGTGAGACGAGGTCCACGGGTGAGCACTGCAGGCCGTGTCCGGACGCTCTATTGATTTCTAAAGACCTGATCTTCCCTCGTTCTGTTAGAGGAAGACAGGTGCTTTTGATGATGTTATGGGATAAATCTATTATTAAGCACTCAAAGATCTGGCGAAGCCAAAACAGAGCCGTTTCTCGCAATCGCTGGTGCTATGAAGCGTAAATAATTCATTACATATAAACAAGGCCTCAAAAGCTAAAACCAATGGGTTTTAACCAAACCAAAATCAGTTTTACATATTAATTCAGCATTTTTAAAGCTGATGGACTGGAGATTAAGACAGAATGACCCAACACAGCACACAGTATTACAGTAAAGAGGGTGGTCACTTTTTTACTGTGATTATTTAGTTGTGAAACTTGCTAGATTCAGGCCTCTATAACGAAGAAAAATTGCACAAGAGAGATCAGTAAAGCAATAAACCAAAAAATACACAGAAAAACAAATAAACACCCTCAATTTTTCCACACAAAGCTAATAAGCATAACCATAAATGTCCCACAAAGAAAAAGTTAAATGAAATTTGCCATCTGATATATGTTCGCCATTCGGCAAAATTAAGATCATCCAAATGTTGTGGAAATACAGTTTGGTTTCAGTAACTGGATATTTTTGGAGCTAATGATAGGGAACGTAAGATTAGAAGTAACTACTTTTAAGATTGTTATGTGCCTCCGTCTAGACTTTGTAAAGTTTGCCATCTTTTAACACTGGTAGATCTGAAGCTTGTAAACGCGGGGCTGTTTATGGCTCATGTCTGCAGGGTAACGTGAATGTATTTCAGGAAGGGATGCAGGGGGTGTAGACTTACTGTTCATCGGCACAAATCTTAATAAAATATTGCAGCACCTGGGGTCTGATGAGCGGATGCAATCTACCAGCTTTTATAAAGTCCGCGGTAAATTCTCAAGTACATTTTTCACATATTCAAATTGTCAGGAAACATAGATCTAAACCTGGGCAGACTCACGTATCTGTATGTTTTAACTGGAAAAACACTCTCATCGCATTTACTGTACAAATAAAATCCCAAAACAAAAACTGTTAATTTCAAAATCTCAAAAACAAACTCACTAGTTATAAATTATATATTATATAAATTATATTCAGTGGTGTAAATGCCATTTTTACATATTTTCACCCTTTGTACTACATACATACATACATATATATATATATATACACACACACACACACACACACACATACACATATATATCTCTGTCATGACAACTCTCAGCGGGATTGGCATGGTAATGTACATGACAATGTTAATGTATTTGGTCTTGGCAGAATACGCTGCTGCGGCAGGGCAAGTACAGAGACATGCTACTGCCAATACATCCACAATATGCTGTTGATAACATACATGAAATAACCCCCCACAAAGCAGGAGACACGTTACACAAAACAATACAAGCCAATAAATGCATGCCGCTGAATAAGGATAAACTGCTGCATCAGTGGACATGTATGTATCCGCACACATGAAGATGAACAGATAAAGGAAATACAAGACATCCCCCACAAAGCAAATCTAGCGCCAAGACATTTGTACTGCTGCTGTACGAAGAGCCATGTGAACCACCTGTATTACTTTATATGTGTGCCTGGGCTACAACGCCGACCGGCTTAATGCTAGTGACCTAGGACTATGTGAGCCTTGGCTACCACGCTGACCGGCTTAACGCTAGTGGCCTATGGTTATGTGTGCCTGGGTTACCACACCGACTGGCTTAACACTAGTGGCCTATGACTATGTGAGCCTGGGCTACCACACCGACTGGCTTAACAATAGTGGCCTATGACTATGTGAGCCTGGGCTACCATGCTGACTTTCTTAACACTAATGGCCTATGACTATGTGAGCCTTGGCTACCACGCCGACTGGCTTAACAATAGTGGCCTACGACTATGTGAGCCTGGGCCACCACACCAACTATGGCAAGCCATTTTAACATTTAAAACTTTGTTTTGACTATCCATAAATATAATTTTGGATACTCACAATTGTAATTCCAGATATCTATATTGCAATTATGACTCGTCGTAATTGGAATTAAGATATCTACAATGTGATTATGACTAGTCATAATATGCATTGAAGATATTTACAATGTCATACTGACTAGTCATAATACACATTCCAGATATCTACAATGCTATTACGACTAGTCATAATCTTCCATTGAAAAATATTTCGGATATCTTCAATTGAGTTTTGACTAGTCGTAATTCCAATTCAAGATATCGTTAAATATGATTTGCCTAGTCAAAATTCTAATTGGAGACATCTCAAATTACAATTTGACTAGTGATAATTCAATCAGAGATATCTTCAAATGAGTTTTGACTAGTCGTAATCCCAATTCAAGATATCTTTAAATACAATTTGACTAGTCAAAATACAATTTAAAATATCTTTAATTCCAAATTTTTAAAGATATCCAAAATACATTTGTATATATCTGCAATTCATTTATGACTAGTCAAATTACAGTTGTAGATATCTTGAATTGAAATTTTGACTAGGCAAATCATATTTAAAGATATCTTGAATTGGAATTATGACTAGACAAAACCCATTTAAAGATATCTGCAATTTAAGTATGGATATCCCAGTCAGATTTTTGACTAGGAAGAACTAGATTTAGAGATATCTGCATTTAGCTTTGTGACTAGGCGTAATTGCAATGTAGATATCTGGAATTAACAATTTGACTAGACAAAATACGTTTATAGATATCTACAATGTGCATGCAAATACACCTTTGTTGAGCACCACCTTAAATATTTTATTTAACCAATCCTGGCCTGGAAACTGTTGTCATTCGCAATTTGTCTAAGAGTTGTATAATAAAGGTCCTGCGTCTTTGGGTGATTTAAAACTGTTTTATACAGAAGTAAATCAAAAGTATGGAAATAAAAATGTAGCTGGAGCATGTGTAAAAGTGGTAGTCTATACAGAGAGGACTTAAATAGGCTTTTGTCCTATTTTATATCGTAATGCTGAGACGTGTTTGCTGTGGATTAAATTTTGTTAGCCTTTATTTACAAACGAACACATGCATAAGCCTCAGGTCAGCCGTTGCAACATTTGATATAATGTTAAAAGAATCTGTGTCTATTTACACTAAGTGCAAGCCTGCCTTGTTGTCAGCGATTACTTACACTATCGCCCACCAACATGTCACTCCAACCGGCTTAACACTAGTGGCTTACGACTATGTGAGCCTTGGCTACCACGTCGCCTGGCTTAACACTAGTGGCCTACGACTATGTGAGCCTTGGCTACCACGTCGCCTGGCTTAACAATAGTGGCCTACGACTATGTGAGCCTGGGCTACCACGCCAACCGGCTTAACACTAATTAGACACGCACTATGTGTAATGTTAATTAACAAAAATGGATATACGCTGCAATCTGACATAAGACCCCAGCAGACACTTAGTTTAAAATAGTTTACAGTTGCTTTTTTTGTATTTAATTAGGCAGACCACGCAAATATACACAGCGATATGGATTAAAAGAGCATTCACTTACCTTAGATGTTGATTTAGGATGCTCTGAAATGCGCTGCAGACTGCTACAGCAAATAAAAGCCAGGTATTTGAATATTGAGCAGCAAGCTCATTGGCGACCAATACAGAAGAAAACCAATCAGATGCCATGTTACAATGATGTCGCCAGGTCTGATTGAGCTAGATCTACTGGATTGCGTCATCTAGATTTTCATGCCAGAACTTTGTGTGTGTGTGTGTACACACACACACACACACAACAGTTCTTTCTGTTTCTCAAATCTGATTGGCTGAGAGGTATTCTACTATCTATTTCTAGTTGCAAATGTGAGAGAAGTGCTCACAGTGTGTTTGTGAGAGAACACATGCCTGTAAATAGTCATTTAACCCTACTGTTGAGAGAACTAAAAAAAAAGGTTGAAGTCTCTGAGGGCAGAATGACCTTTGCTTGTGTCTGTTCATGTGTCTGTACTCTCCAGGCTCGGCACATCGGTTTGGTCATGTAGAGAGACTCTTTTCAAACAGACATATTGATTGCACAGTGTTATGCATGTAATCTTCTTTTCAATAATTCACTGTGCTTTTATACAGCTGTAGATCAATGCATGCACTCATAAACTCTCCTCCCCTTTCACTCTCTCCTCTGTCAAATCTCTCCTTCCATCAGCCCTGCTCAATCTGCCCATTCATCCTCTGTTCCCTCTATATCTGTCCATCTCTCTATCCTAATGAAGACGAGTTAATAGCACATTAACCTGCGACACACAATCAAAATCAATAAAAATGGTTCATTCTCTAGAAATGGTGATATGACTAACAGGATACTGAACGGAAAGCTTAATGAAATAGGCCCATGAATAGTGAAGGAAACTCAAAGTCTAATTCTAGTCTGCAAGTAATCATTATGAACAATTTGCAAATAATATTTTGATACTTTTTTATTTTGATACATACTTGTATGTATTGTCACGGTTTCAGTTCAGTTTGGACTTGGTTTTCATTGGTTAACTATGGTTACTGATTTGATTTGCTATCACGTTCAGCTGTATCACCTTGTTAGCCCTGTGTTTAATGCCACGTTCCAGGCAACACGTAACCCATGTTTTTCCAACCTTCTACCCGTGAAAGTGCACCGGAACGGCAGTCAAACTCGTGACTTCCCACCCGTGAACTCGTACTAGATCGATGTACTCCCAGTTTCGAGCTCTGGCATCACATAGCCCGCGAAACAACAATGGCAGCCCCTACGGATAATATTGCCTACGTATGTGGTGTTTATGCAAGTGGTACACGGTGAGAAATAGACTTTAGGACAATATAACGTTGTAATAAAATTTATAATCTAGCTACAATTCCTTGCGCTCAGACAGTTTGGCGTGACTTGCCTGGAACGCTACAAAGTCATGAGTCGTGGTTTGAAGTCGTGATTTACAGGCTCAAAAACCTGCCTGGAACGCAGCAAAAGCTCCTGTGTTTTCAGTTCTAGTTGTCTGGTCTCGTCTATGTTACATCTGTGTTATGCTGAAACTACCCTGTGTTTGAACTGCTGGTGTGTGTGTTAGATTAAAGACTTTTTGAACCTTAATCTTAACAATTGTTCGTTTATATATAGCGAATTCTGACTGAAGACCAGACCCAAAAAATCATTACTAGTGGTGAAAAGTTTGCGGTTTCCTTTTGTGTGTGTTGTTTGGAGTGTTTTTTTTTTTTTTTTTTTTGGCCACTATGGACATCCCTGCCATAAGACTGTTGTTCCCTTGAGGAACACAAGTAAGAGTTACTAAACCTCTCAAATTTAATATTGTACCCGGTAGGGCTGGGGTTTGACACAAATTTCACAATTCAATTCAATTATCCTTCACAAGCTTGAAATTGAATTCGATTAGATTCTGACTATATTCAATTTGATCCACTATCGATTATTTTGGTTAGATAACAGTTACAGGACATGGCAAATTTTCTCAAGGAAAAAAAAAATCTCTCAACTATTGCTGTAAATATACCTGAGAGTCAATAATATGGAAGGTAGAAATTTGCAAAATGCAGCTCTCTGGAGTTAATTTTTCTAGCTGACTAATGAGTTCATGGTCAGCCAGAACCCACCGCAGACAGAGAGCCCAAGCCGGCTGTGATGTGTGAGCCAGCGCATGAAGGAGCGACTAAACAAAACATTGTCCCTGAGCCTAGGGGTGGGCGATCTTGAAGACAACTACGATCTACTTTTCAAATGAACCGTAGAGATTGTGATCTTTAATGTCCTCATAATAATGCAAAAACTACCATAGCAATGAATACCTATTAGATGACTGTGGCTGGTCAAATTACGTCACGTGTCTCTATCATGTGTTTTTCATGCGTAGTGACGTACTTAAAAAAAACAACTCAACGTGAGATAGCAGTAGTACTGCGATGAATCAAATTTTAGTTTCAGTTTCGATTTGTGCCGCAAGCTGTTTTAAAAATCAACGTTAACATCCAAATCATTCCAATCACGCAATGTGACCGTCGTAAAATGCAGTCAACTGTGGGACATGGTTTATTTTAATAAGAGAGCTAAACATGAACATGCAAAATATATGTGGAGTTTCAGGCACATGCATAAATGGTCAAATATACACACAAATATAATATGTCAAAATGTCTGTCTTGGCAAGTATTTAAATAGACAGTCAGTTTTTTGTCTTAAGTGAATATAAACAACTGGAAAAGAAATCGAATGTGTGTGAGTATATTAGTTGTTTAAATAGCAAATGCATTTGTGCCTATTTGTGCACCCATGGGCAGGCTGGTCTAAAAAAGAGGTGTGTTCAGGCGCATTGTTGGCGCGTTGCTATTTTGAGGAACTGAAAATAGACTGAACCACAGACCAACTCAAACCTGGTCTAAAGTGTAAAATCAATGGAGCAATATTTATTTATTGTTTTATTTAAAGAGTGCATTAGTAAAAAATGCGCCTCTGGGCGGGTCCACAACGCCACGTTTACTTTGCTTATTACACACAGGGATGCGCAGCAGCACACAAACATTTTAAAATATGAAACAATAAAATAATAAAATGTAAAAGATTATTGTGTAGGCTACATGAATATAAAATGTGCACCTGTGCTGTGCACTTTACACCATGCGCTTAGATCGTTAAAATAGGGCCCGATATCTTCTACATCTCCTAAACTTTCTGAGTGCTCACTGATTCCACTCAGCCTCAGTTCTCCGGAGGTCCCGCCTCCTCTCCTAACATCTGCCTGTCCGTCTACCCAGTCAACTCCTCTGTTCCTCAGTTGTCTCCTTTCAGTGGCGTGGATCCACCTCAGACCTTCCATGAGCCAGCTTCTCCACGGCGCGTAGATTCCCTTGCTACACCTCTGGGTGTTGATCCTCTCACTCCTCCTCTGCCTGTTGCCCTGACTCCTATGCTCTCGCTCAAATCCACATCACCATGGCTCCTCACTCCAGCAACGCTGCCGTGGATCGCTGTCATGGCTTTGGCCTGGATCACCATCTGGCTCCCCCTGCTCCTTGTTTTTTTCTTGGCTCACCCCACCTCTCAAAAATCACCCACTCAAAAGTCTAGTAGCTTGCATTAGCAGATATTGCTATCGGTTGTTTAACATTTCTAGTTGTCAAACACTAAATGTTTCTCTACTTACATCTTACCATGCTTTCTTATAACATTAAATTTGCTGCTTTATGCTGGAATGCACACTCTGCTTCTGTGAACAGTAAACCCCGCCTACATTGATTTGATTGGCCATCTCAATCATTTTGACATTAACGAGTGCGGTTAGACCGCTGAGGCAGACCAGGCTGAAAATCAAACTATTTAACCTAAGTCTCATCCTAACAACAAACCGTGCACTGCGTAATGGAGTGCAGCTGATCAGTGCAAGTATTTCAAATATCAGGGGCCAATTTGCCCATTTCTAATTATTGGGGGGGGACTTGTCCCCCTCAGTGTCTATGGTGTTTACGGACCTGGTTTACATTATTCAGCTGAACCAACTGAATTTTTCATCGTAGCAAGTGAACATACAATTTAAAGTTTGACAGTGAACTGTTGAGTGGACAACAATTTTTACCCAAAAATTGAAACTCAAAGTCCTAAATCTGGTTGCCTCAACTTCTGATTTGTTATAACCACTAATGTGAGGGATTCTTAGCAAGAGAGGTCTTGAGAATGAAAGAGCAGGAATATGTGATAAAGATTTGATTTGAGAATATAAGCATGATAATTGATAAGGATTAAGGTCAGGTGTGTCAAGTGACCCTTAAAGGGCCAGACCTGCGTTTAATATTCAGGGTGTGGAGCTCAGGGAGGTGAGCGTACATTCAGAGAGTCAGGACCCCGCTGTGACCTCTCTCCATTATTCATCCCACAGAAAAAAAGCAGAAATGGAAACTCTGTTCCACCCAGGAGGAGAAAAGCAGCCCTTTAACTCCAGTGCATGGCACTTTGACCCTGGATTAGAAAGGCTGCAGAAAACCCAGGAAATGTTGGACGTTACATTTTTAAACACTCCCTAGGGCTCATTTTAAGGGCCAACAGCGCACCCTACATTCAGAGAGACGGAGACAGGACGGTAGAAGAGGGAAGACACTGTGATCTCACCAGATGTGTTCAGAAGTAACTTGTGCTTGACATGAGTCTGTGAACCGTACGGTGAGTGTACGTTCAACTGGAAACTGACCAGCTTGAGGATACAGATCAAAACAACACACACTGCACTGCTGAATCTGTGTGTGAATCACCCTACTGACTCAAAAAACATTTACAAACACACACTTCATCCTTACAGAATAGTGTTATTTAACACCACACCTTTTAGTCAAAAAGACAAAAGCAAAAATAAAAATAAAAATAAAAAACGGAAAGGGACAAATGAAAGAGTGACTATTATGAAAACCAAAGCAATCATGTGAGAGACCTCTGAGTCTGTCTGACAGCTCAAGCTATTCAAAGGCAATTGCTGAACATTCATTCTGGATGCAGATATCAAAGATTGAGAAAACACTGAAGGGGGAAAGAAGCAGAACTTACCAGATGTTCTAATCCAGCTTTGATGTTTCCTGTTTCCCTGCAACACAAGAACAAATTTGCTCCACTGTAAATAACACAAAGACAGCAAGCGTCTCGTCACCCTGAGCTCCAGCTCATTCCTCCTCCTCTCGTGGATCGCCCAAAATCACTGTAGTTTTAATTGATTTACTGTATTTATCCATACATGCTCACTGGGTTCCATGAGGGCAAGAGATTTCAAAAGGACTTTTAGTCTCTTTTCAAACAATGCCACATTACAAGAGAAAAGAGTTAGAGAGGAAATCAGAAATGCCACCGGTTAAAGACAGCTGGACTTCATGGGAATAATGATGCACACAGATGCTGTGTGGGTGTGTTTGCGTTAAATAACCTTTCACTGCGTCTCATTAATTCATTGATACACATGTTCATGGTACGGAACTTTGATAATACTTTGCAGTATTCATACAGAGTCTGATGTGTTTAAATACCTGTCAAAATGTTTGAAAAAGAAGAATCTGATATATATACACGTGTGTGTGTGTGTGTGTGTGTGGATTTTTTATTAAATTTTTTTACTTTTTGAAGTTGTAAAGGAAGCAAAGGTTATTAGAGTATGTTTGACAAGAAAATGCTATTTCAGACTTTCTACTCCAGGAATCACAGGAATAAATTACATTTTAAAATATATTACAATAGAACATAGTTATTAAAAATTGTAGTTATACACTGCCTGGCCAAAAAAAAATAAAAAAAATTGCCGTCTGGATTTAAATAAGCAAATAGGTAAAATTGTAGGACTGAATCATCATTGCAGTGATTGATATGTTTCAGGCATGTCTGGCAATCCAAGATGGCGCCACATGTGGCTGCCTCGGTGTGGAGCTCTCCAGTTGTTTTTATGTTTTTGTTCGTTTTTCCTGTCTGTTGTTTTTCAAATACTAAGTTTTATCGGGGATGAACTGCTGAACATTCGGCAGTACGCACCATTACACGGCACACACACAAAGTCAGTTCACTGATGATTCAGTGATTTCAGCATCCAGTTCAGATGATGCACATCCTCCAACATGGTTGTTTGAGAAATGAAAAGCTACTCAAGATTTATGCCAAGATTTATATTAGGTTTTAATAAATAACATTTAGTATTGTAAACATACAAAATACAGTAACACTTTATTTTACAGAGAAGTGTAAAGCGAATGGACAGAAAAGGACTAAAGGCCTCTAAACTAAAGCAAACAGAATAGGAGCTACAGAACTTATGGAATGTAACCAGGTAATGACAAAAAGATACAAAGATGATACTGTGGCAAACTGTGTGTGTGTGTGTGTGTGTGTGTGTGTGTGTGTGTATGTATGTGTTTGTTTTGACAAAGAAGTGTGGTTAGGAAACCTGATGTTAACTAGCCTGTGGCAGCTCAGAAATGACTCCAGTAATCAGGGACACAAAAGCCCACAAGAACAAACCCATCAATCCATCCATTCATCCATCCATGCATCTCTCCCTCTCCAGCAACCATCCACTACTAAACTTCTCTCACTTCCAAATGGGGACCACTTCCATCTCAACAAGGACAGACCAGCACAAGATAACAAATATTTGAATGTTAAACTCAAATGGGGCAGTATGGGGTTAGAGCAGTGGCTCAAAAAAAGTTACGGTGGTGACGAAGAGCTGTAATCCTTTAATGAAGAATAATTAGAGGTAAACCGTTCCTCACGAAGGAAACAATCTCTCTTCTCTTTCCTTTCCCCTCATCGCACTAATTCTGTTTTCTTTTTATAATCACTTATTCAATTTCACAAACGCTTATTATATTTGCACCCTCCCTCCGTCATTTAGCGACTTCACCAGTCTATGGCTAAATTACTGTATTCTTCTAATTGTCTCTCTTTGGCACATGTCTGTGCTAAAAAGAAAGAAAGAAACAAACAAAAAACCCATCTTATTCAATTAGAAGCTTCAAACCAAATCCCAGCACTGCTGAGTGCAGACACAGGAAGACATTATCGGCAAATGAATATAAATTTTTATTGAACTGGTACATCTTCACCTTTTCATTTTTTTAGCTTCATCTTCCTATTTTTTTTTATCTGTCCATTTCCTGCAGGTCTGCAGGGAGCACAGATTTTCATCCCTCTCGTTCCTCCCTGAACATGCTTGCATCGATTCTTGAATTACAGTGCAATATTAAATAATTAATATACTTGCAATGATTGATGTTTTGCCTTAGCCCAATATTACATTATCAATCAAACTCGGTTTAATGTAATAATATTGAAAATGTGTCAGGGGTTGTTTGGCTGTTTTACAATTTGCGCGAGAGAGATGCATGTCGTGAAGCGTTTTTTATTGTTTTAATGGACAGTGGAGGAAGATGAAACAAGATCAGTGTTGACCTTGAGCTACGAATCCTACGGATCATCTTATAATGACCTCATTCAGCATAAACCAACTCCAGCCAAAACACTGCTCAAGAACGTCACTTCTGTGTCAGACGTGTTACTGTATGTGCAATTATTTTAGCAAAAATCAACACATTATACACTCAGAAAGCTGTCACATGGGGTGGTACCCTTTCAAAAGATACTAAAATGTACCATTTGAATACTAGTACAGTATATACACTTTATTGTACTAATATGCACCCATAAGGATATAAATAAGGTGCAAGGTTTTTTTCCTCCATTTGTATCACCTGATGTGCCACTGCTGAAATGCACTTAACCTTCAGTCATTTATCGATATGACTGCATTGACTGACACCATCGGATGAGAAAAAAAACTTGAACTGAATTAAGCTGGATGATGGCACTGTTGTTTTCTGTAGAGCTGCTTTAGAGCTGAATCCTGTCCTGAAACACTGACTGTTATTGAACTGAACTGAATCAGCATCGAACTGACTCGAGCTGAATAACAGCATTGCTGTCTATTGTAGAGCTGCCTTTAGCTGATCGAATAACTTCACACTTTTACTGATCTGACCTAACTTCAGCTAAATAATGACACGACTGTCTTTTAGAGCTGCTTTACAGCAGAATCTGAACTGTCTCCATAGTTGAGCTTCCATAATTAGCGGCCAAGGACCGAAGGTGCGTAGGCACCTATTGTATCCATTGGCATTCCTATTATTATTATTTTGAGGTTTTATATGTATATATATATATATAACTATATTTTAGTTTGAAGGAAAGTTATGAAATTTAGCACAAAGATAGATGACAGTATCAATATTAACCATACACTCTTAAAAATAAAGGTGCATCAATAGGTTCTTCGAGCGATGCCATCGAAGCATTCAGACAAAGGTTCTTTAAAGAACCATCTCTTTCTTACCTTTTTGTAATCTGAAGATTTGGGAAACAGAAAGGTTCTTCAGATGTTAAAGGTTCTTTATGGAACCATTTAGACAAAAAGGTTCTTCTATGGCATCACTGTGAAGCAGTGTAGCAAGTTTGGAGTCTCTAACTCAAACACTCTAGCGCCACCAACAGTTCAAAGGTGCACTTATGTTTATGCTAATAACATTTAAACCGTAAAATTTAGACTGTAAATATTTTTTTCTTCCGAATCCTAGGCAGAGTCAAATAGACATCAAAATTTTAAATTCTACAGGTTAAGATTTTTTGCAATTTTTAATAAATTAAAAAAAAAACTTACTGTTTCAAACTCATCCTAGACCGTTTGTCTGTATTTTCACTAAAATTAGCTCAGATCATCTTCAGACCATGCTGGAAAAAAATTATGGAATTCAAGTTGATTAGTAAAACCGTTCTCGAATAACATGTGAACGAATTTGACGAAGAGCATGCAAAAATGGATGTGAGGCTATATCTCAACAACGGCTTAGCATATTGAGGCGAAACGTGCTTTGTGTTAAAATAACCATGACCTGAGGCTACCAGCACAGTTTTGGCGTAACACCACCTAGTGGTCGGGAGATATAAAAAATGGCTATTTTTCCTTATAACTTCTGAACAGTTTGGCCAAAAATCACAAAACTTTGTGGTTACTGTTTGATTCATGTGTTTTTAGATTTCAGGAAATGTGAATCACTGAAAGTCATTAATTTGTGAAAATCCTAGCATTTGTCCAGCAAATATGCACAAATAAGATTTGGGACAGCTTTCAGGTGTCTGGACCATTGTGCATGAAGGACTAAAGTTATGATGTGGCCAGCGTATGCTTTCATCCTATAGAAACATTATTGTGAATATTCTACTAAACTTCCCTTTCTGTGTTCAACGAGAAAAAGAGAGAGAGAGAGAATACAGATTTAGAATGACACAAAGGTGAGTAAATGAGAGCTCTTCCAAATTATCCAAATTCAAACGGAAACAGAATTTAAACAGTAACTGCAGTTCAAACTTCACCTTCAAAACTGAAACCCTACATAAAAGGGAAAGAGAGAGAGAACCTCAAACACAAAGAGAGCTAATAAAGAAGAAATCAGTCAATAAACGAGGAGTCAGCATGGAGGACGGGAAAAAAAATGTTCGCTCTCCATGGCTTCCCGTAAAGAGGTCATTATTTATCTCGACTTAATTAAGTAAAAGAGGACAAACAAGTCAAAGTGTTAACAGAGCTCAATGCAATGCCAGCCATTTGCTTACAGGTCAATAGTGCCAAATAGGAAACGTCTGACCAATCTGTCAAATACAAGAGGCCCTGACTGACGGGTGTGTGTGCATGTGTGCGTGTTTATTCCCGCTACATCATCTCCATGGTGTTATTATCCTTCTCCTTTGAAAGCTCCCGTTCTCCATCTCTCTCTGTCTGTCATCTTGTCCACAGGTATGACAGAATTAATTAAAGCAGCAAATCAACACTCATTTGTGGTTGAGTTTCAAATAAACCCATTATGCTTCTTATTTATTTAATTATTTTTGAAATTCCTCTCTCTCTGTTGTTTAATCAGACTACTTGACATGGCCAAGATGAGTAGATCTTAATTTCTTTAGTCAGTGGCAGAGAATGAAAGAGTTCAAATGCAAAAGCAGAGATCAAGCTATCAGCCCTGCGCTCATCAGATGTATTAATGTGGAGCTTTAACAGGCAGTGCTTCAGCTCTGGCCACCTTTAACCCTCGCAGGGCCACACAAGTGTCTAAACATAAGTCAAGACAGTATCCTGCGTAGAGCACCAACTGCCAAAGAGGGCCCATCTTGTATTTGCAGGGGCATTTCAATCGAAATAAAAAGTCGGGAAAGACGCCCCCCTAAGAATTGGGGCAGTAGGACCAAATGCCATGGTTTTTATTATCTATTTTAATAGTTATCATAATTCACAATGGTAGTCTATTGCTATTATTAAATGCCCTCACAACAAATATAGGCCTGTATATAATTCATAGCATTATGCAGTGTGTAATTGACAGGGAATCTGTTGTTTGATTTAACTGCATTGTTGATTTATTACCGTAGCCATCTAAATTTTTGCTGTTGGGTGAGGTTTTAGCGAGAGGGCATCATTCATTTTCAATGCAAAGATGTAAGCCAATCATAATAGTAACCAATCACTTAAAGTGCATATATTATGTTATTTTAAAGGTTATTAGCCACAAAACAGAGAGTTTCAGTCAAGAACATGGTGATGCATTATGAAATTTAGACTGTTTTTCAACAAAAATCTTCATAAACATTTAAGTAATGTAATAATTAAAAAAATGACCCCTTAAAGTTGTCTCCAATTAATCAGAGTAGACTGATTGATAAACAGAGACTGTTAGCAATATAAAAAAGACCAAGTCACATCATGCCTTGTCAGCTGTGTCAGTGACTGCTCATATGTTGTCTGATGCCTGGTTAAAAAAATCATGGTGGGTTTATTAAAGGAGATGATGATAATGGAGAGACGCATCCTTCATCCACATGATCCACTCATCAATGTCTCTTCCTGTCTCTCAGGCTTCCTGTGTGGCAGGGAAATGACAGGAGAGCCGAGGAGAGCGTGGCAGACTGATAGACTCGGCTGTGCAATAAAATGGAGGACAAGAAGGTTGATTGTCATCTCCATATCACGTACTTAGCAGTGGCAGTGAATTGAAATTGAAATTGTGTTCCTGAGTGTATAGCACTGCTGGCCCTTTTGATTTTTCTGTTAAACTGTTCAGAGGAGGGGCGGGCGGACACACACACACACACAGACACACACACACACACACACACACACATACACAGTGTGATGGTAAGGATGCCGCCATCACATTTCAGCATAAGTAGGTTGATAATAGGCAAAGGCTGGCCAGTGAGTCTTTAATCAGATCAAGAACTCCCTTCTTTTAGAGCTCAAGTCCCTAAAAAGAGACCGAGAGACTCAAAGAGAGTGGGATAGAGAGCTTTAGAAATAACAGACCTGGGCTCTTAGCATAATCCCAGCACAGCAGAGATTCGAAATCCATTACAAACCAGGACAACTCTCCGCCGGTTCATCACAGAAGACAAAAGGAGAGAAAGAAAGGCTTGAGGGTTAGATGGCAACACAAGACTAGAGCTTTCTTCTGCTTCTCCTGTGTGGTCAGAGCTGCTCTTTCCTGGGCAGGTTTTGGACCAGACAAGTGTTCATGTGTCAGACGAGTGTTTAAAGGGGTCAGATTATCATTTACTCACCTTAATGTCATTGTAAACCTATGCTTCATTTCACTTTCAGTCTACTACACAACACAAAAGAAGAGATTCTGAAGAGCGTTCGCCCAAACAACACTGGGCCCCATGGACTGAGGCATTCATTTCTTCTTTTTGGAGATTTTATGGGTTTTTTGGAAAGCCAAGGTGAGGTAAGTTAATGGGACAGAATTTTTTATTTTTTTTCCCCATTTAAAAAAAAAAAAAAAAAAATCTAAAAATGAAAACTGACACCATTATTTATACACTCTTGTGCCATTCCAAACGAATATGAAAAAAATCCATTCAATAACTTGATGAATAGTTTGAAATTTTCTACTTGGGCTCATTGGAAATACGTGCCAATACCTAAAAACGTACCTAAACGTATGAATCGCTGCAGTTGAAATGAACACGAGAGGCAGTAAAATAACATTCATTCCTTTTCATACAAATTATGAGAGTTTCCATTAAAGGGGTCATATGATGCTGCTAAAAAGAACATTATTTTATGTATTTGGTGTAATGAAATGTGTTTATGTGGTTTAAGGTTAAAAAAAAAAAAACATTATTTTCCATGTACATTATTGTTTCTCCTCTATGCCCTGCCTTCTGAAATGAGTCTATTTTTACAAAGCTCATCTCTCTGAAAAGCGAGGTGTGCTCTGATTGGCCAGCTATCCAGCACGTTGTGATCGGCTGAATGCCTCAAGCATGTGACGGAAATGTTACGCCTTTTAACATATTGTGATGCCCTGTCCGGCAGGTGCGACGAGACATAAACTTAAAAACCATTATAAACATGATTTCGAGTCTGTCTTCCTTTAAAGAAGGCCAAACAAAGTAGTTTCGCTTTCTCAACGAAACAGCATCCCACACCGTGGCCTTGAGTGAGCGGAGGCCGGAGGCCTAGAGTGAGCCGCAGCCGGTTGAGTGAGTGGAGGCAGCAGCTTGAGGCGGATTAGATGAAGGAGCGTACCTTTGTCTTATAGCAACCACATGTGACGACCCGGGCTGGACTCCACTTCGTCCACGGTGAAAGCCGATTCTGTGATCCACAGTGCAAAGTTGATGTATTTCCTCAGCGACCAGCACGGATCAGCCCCAGGCATGACGAAGCGGATATCGTCCTCTTTTGGAAGGACAAACAAAGTAGTTTTGCTTTCACAGTGAAACACACAACGTCTATACGACATGATGGCGGCGGCAACAACAATACAACAAGAATAAAAGGTACGCCTTTATTCTCTGTGTGAACATCTGGGTGGCGTTATGCAAATCTTCCCACACAGTGACGTAGAGATGTGGGGTGTGTTAGAACGAGCTGTTTCAGGGGGGCCTGGACGAGTCTCAACTTTTATAAAGAACATCTCTTTGGATTTGAGACTTTAGTCTTTGCAACTTTACAGATCTTCTTTATTCACCAAGAGCTTGTAACACTCCAAAGAGAAAGGAAAAATTGAAATCGCATCATATGACCCCTTTAAAAAAATTCTGCACACTATTATGTTATGACTTCAAAATAATTTTATTATGCTGTGAGATTTGAAAACTGATACTTTTGAATTTTTTGGTCATGTACAGTTTCATATGTATGGGTTTTCTAACGCAGTAGGTTTGCTCGGTAGCTCACATGATACAGCGTTGCACTCAAATCCATCCGCGAGTGCATTTTTATCTCACTTTACTTTCGTTAACACTATCAAGTTTTGTGAAACGTGCAATAAGGTACGTAACATGTTGCAAAAATGTCACCACAAGCACACATTTTTAATGAGCCTGGGCTGGAAATTTTAGTTGCCATTCCAAAAAAAAACCTGCACATTGTTCGCACACATTTCAACTGAAGAAGCAGGTCTTATTGACTGCTTTTATAATAATAGATGGCATTCCCTCAGATTATGTCCACTATGTTTCCTTTTCCACAGTCTTTGAGCCGCCACGGAAAAGCTTGGCACTGAATATTAAATCCACTCTACTGATGAATTCAAAAGCAGACTTAAGACATTTATTTGACTTTCGAGTATGTAATCATGGGTATGATTCAGGTTAGTTGTTTTTAGTATGGTCTTTTTAAGAAATCGTGGGTCATTTTGAAAGAACTTCATGAATAAAGACTGAGTTTGCTTGGAGAATTTTTGCAGACAGTTAAAACTAGGCTAATACACCAGTGATTTATTTCAGTGTTATGATCAGAAATGTGGGGCACTGATGTTAACTTTACATTCTGCCCTCAGGCTTCTGCTTAAGTTGCTTTTCCTTGCATCAGGGAGCCTGTTATATTATTAATATATATTAAAAGAACTTACCAATACCTACATGAAAGTGCTAAACTGTTTCTAACATTCTAACATATTAAATAATGAAATATACCAAAGACTATAGAATACCCAAGACATGTCACTCATATAGTTTTAAATGGAGGAATAATGCAACGCTCAATATGGCCACTCAATCGCAGGAAGCCCGCCTTCTGAATGAAGGAGCCAATCGGTAAAGTCAGCACGTCACTGCAGCTGCTGTTAGAAGCGTCCCGGTTGCTATAGAAACAGTCAGCTTTCTGAGACGTGCGCTCAGGACTGCACATGTGCACTGGCTGATCTAGCTTAAATAATAAGCTTTTTATGACGTTATTTGAGCAAAGTAAACAACATTTATGACACAGTTGTTATCAGATTTCTGTGACTATACTAACAGTCTGGATCATGTCACGATAACCTGTTACGGCTTGTTCAGGGGCCTGCTCCGGTTTCAGTGGATACACAGGTAAGTTTGACTTTACTTTTAAAAAGAATGAGCTTACATGTTTTGTGAACTGATATAAATGATTATTTAAAACTTTTGTTTTTGTTTGTGGATTATTTAAATAAAATAGACTTAGTCTGTATTCACTTGCAGAGATATTTGGGCTGGTTTCTTCCTGCCTTGTAAATGTTTCCTTATTTATTTTATAATGATCTTCTTAATCTTCACTTTCTTTTTCACTTTTTTTGACTTTTTCAGCAGAGAAGTGAATTGTGCCGACTCTCTGTGAGAAGTGAATCAAGCTGACTCCATGTTTCATGGCTGTTTGTGGCAGATGTCACACTTTCAGATGCATGTGCTGCATATTTAATCAAAAACTCAGTTGACAGGCAACATTTATAGTGAGCATGGGTTGAATTTGCTCGGTTTTGTCAACTCCAAACCTACTCTGAAGCTCTGATTTGTTCAACTATCTTCATGTGACAGGACTCAGATTAAGGTTATGTGGCTGTGTGAGTTTGTTGGGTTTAGGGAACACAAAAGGAGAAACTCTGAAGAATTATCACACTGCTCTTTTCAGTACAACACAACTGAGTGGGAACTGGGGCTGTTGAGCATGAAAAAAATAAATAAATAACCCTACACCTCATGAATGTGGTCTATTAAAACTGTGCACTATATTCCAAGTCTTGTGAGATACAGATTGACATTTACTGTCATTATTGGGTGAAAATCTTTCCCTCTAAATGTTAATTTGTGGTTTACTTGGACACCGTCAATTTTGCTACAACAAACGATGCAGACAAAACAGACTGAGAAGCATCAGGTTTGAATGTACGCAAGCTTGACGTATGTAGGGATGTGCGAGAGAAACTGCTGCTGCTAGTCAACATTTGCAATACTAGTCGAAATTTAGTCATTTTAATGTTACATGTTGAAAAATAATACATTGTTTTCGAAAGTGGATATCTGGAGTGGATAACAAAATCATTTCCTTTCACCTCAGACATTGCACTCATGTGCTTTTCATGTCACTCAGTGCACATGAATCTGTACACTAGAATAAAACAAACAAAAAAATAAACAAAATAAACCATGCATACAAGTAGATATTCTATTGATTTGTGCTTATTGGTATAAGAGCAACTTCTGATGAAATATAAAAATAAATTTCCCAAATTACAATAATCATTGCTATTAAAATTGAGTTGAATAATAGTTTTTATCATTTTACCATTAAACAGCAAGACGAAAATAATAACAAAAATGTGTTTCCACAGACCAAAACTAAACTAAAATGCTCAGACATTTAGTGGACTAAAACTTAAACAGGACAGGTTGACTAAATATGATGAAAACTACAAGTCACATTTGACAGTACTAAGACTAAATTAAAAATACCTGACAAAATTAACACTAGAGCTGAGTTTGACACCCCTGTTTCAGTTAGTGAGAATAATGGTAAAAAAAGAAAGTGTTGAAGGACACTAGTAATTAATATTAATAGTCACTAGTTTGTAAATTTAATGTGTCTGGATTCCGGTGTCATATTTAGCTGTACAAAACAGATAATTATGCTGCTTGAAACTGTAAACTGCCATTTTTTTACCTTATTATTTGAATGTATTGTCTTAAGTATAAACACACTGTTTTGCAGCGCATGCAGTTTTACTGTTTACTGCACTTTGATATTCTTCTTATAATTTTCCTATAGCGGCTAATGAAACCGAAGTCTCACACATCCATAGAAAACAGTCTACTTGCACATTAAAACTAAGGTGGATAGTGTGACAACAAACCATGAAGGGCCACTGAGGAATGGAAGTCAAAACCAGTATCAGAGTAAAGCCACTTACTGTATGTCGTAGGTATAAATATGTGGGAAACCCTTCAACCTTGACATCTAAATGAACTAAACTTTTTAAACTAAACTTTTCTAATTTATTTTATTATTTATACTCAATGAACAGAACTGATTTCCACATTTTCATTAAGAAATATCATCGGGAGAATATTAAATATCTACTGGGATTTGAATACAGTAGCTTTCACTGCGCCTCAGAACATTTAGAACGAAAACACATTTCATTTCAAAGCCACAATTTAAATAAAGACTCCAGACTAAAAGGAAGAACTGAACGTTCAGAAAAAGAAAGACCATCCACTTCTCTCTTTACATCTTCACCCAATTATATTATATATCCTTTAGTATGCCTGCAGCACAGATCGATTATGTTATTTGACATGGGTAAGGAGTGTTTTAGGCACAAAGTGAAGTATTAATTACTGCTAATAACTAGTGCTGTCAAAGAATCAATACCAGTACACCAAGACGAAAATGACTTTTGAAAAACGTATTGATACCAGTCTTTCTGCAGTACCAGCTGTTAGGAAGCAGCTTTCCAAAGCTCATCAAATTTACTATTTACAAGCTGGTTTGAAGCACTGAGAAGTGCAGCACATTTAAGTGCCTGAATGCAACGGCCAATCCGATATGCTTTAGTCGCTCAGAATCCACTCTCAAAATGCTGGACGCTTTGGTTCAACTCAACATCATTACAATGGGACTAAGTATAAAAATAATTATAAAGGGACTGTTTTTGCCCACTTTCTGTTAGGGGTGACCCCGAAGAGATGACGATTCGATGCTTCCAGTGGAGGAGCCTGATTTGACTACCAGTCTCACAGTCGAATATTCGCGGGTGTTATGATCATGCCATTTTGGCTATATGGGGGTGCTCAAATGTCTGATTTCACACAGAACTACGGGTTTTCTCCCAAAGTTAATATACAGCCCATTAAGATAATGCTGTAAATATGAATCTGAAAAGAAAGAAGCTGTAAATAAATATTTTAACATGCGTGAACAAATCCAACCACCCCTAGATTTAAGTTTCACTTTCCATAATCTGTGACCAATCTTTGCAGCAGGGATGTAAAACTTCAGGAGCCATGGCGGAGCTGGTAGCTCAGGAGACCATGGCGGATCAGACAGTCCAGGAGGCCATGGCAGACCAGGAGACTCAGGAGACCATGGCGGATCCTCCGTGTCCTTATCCGGCCTCGGCCACCACGGCCACAGGCAAAAATTATTGGGGAAAATTAGGAATTCTGGGGGGGGTCCTTCTTGCTGGTCCTTTCTCTGTCACGGGTTGCCAGGGGAAGGGAGCTCGAAGGAGTACAAAGGAGGCAGATATCGAACAACAGAGTCTTCAATAAATCCAAAAGGGAGAAATGGAGAAAACCTCTTTACACGACGGTGACAGGACAAACAAACTGAGGAAAGGCAGGGCTATAAATACTAAACCAAACGATGGACTAATAAGATAATTAATGAACATAGGAGGAAACTAATGAACTAATCAAGCAACAAAGGAAAACTAGGTCAAGGCAGGGAGAACAGAAACACAGAACATACACGTGACACATTCATGCATTCAGGACTTTTTGTGCAGATAGCCTATAAGTCGTAATATTAACGTTATGTTGAATAAATAACAAAGCGTATTATATATGAGATAAATGATGAGTTAAATCCCACTGATTAAAAACCTGCTATCAAATATTTTACTGGTCATCTTCAGCGTGCGCAGCTCAAAACAAAAATGCAGAACATTAATAACTACTGTCATATACATTACGTTATAATGAGAGCACTATTTAAAAAAAAAAAAGGTTGTGAATTCTTAGGGTTTCACTGATGTTTAATGTTAACTACCTTTTAATCAAAACATATTTTTTGTATCTGCGAGGCATCCGTTATACATTTTCCCTGTGTGTTAACATAATTATGACTGTCGAATGTCTGACTTGACTCTTGTTAAAGGGGTGGTTCATTGCGATTTCACTTTTTTAACGTTAGTTAGTGTGTAATGTTGCTGTTTGAGCATAAACAATATCTGCAAAGTTGCAGCACTGAAAGTTCAATGCAAACGGAGATACCATCTTTTAAAATTCTGGCAGTTTAATGTCTACAAAAATGGCTGGTAAGGGACTACAACAAGGTTCTTCCCAGGTCTGATACATCACGAACCCAGATAAACCCCATCCCCGGGAACACGCAACAAAGGGGATGAGGCCATGTTGTGCTGCTTAAGAGAAGAAGAGGAGAAAACTAGGGGTGCACGTAAAAATCTGTTCATTCATGAATCGCGATTCTGTCTTCTAATGATTCTAATGGATTCACAAGTTTCAAAAACCAATGTTCTAAAGCAGCAGTTCTCAATCCTGTTCCTCGCGTCGCCCTGCTCTGCATCTCACTCTCTCCCTCTCTCATTCAGATCATCAGATCAGCTCCAACAAACTGTTCCATTTATACACTTATTTTCACAGAGCAATGAGAAGCGTTATACATGGACGCACATACGGTTGCTGTGCTGTATTAAAGCTTTAATCAGAATAAAACCGTATATTAAAAGCTAACAGAAGCTGTAGCATTTACAAACAACAGCGTATCTAAAAGTATGAGACAACAACAAGCAAACATACCATTAAGAGCCGTGCTTGCAAAGGTTCTACACGATCCTCTTCATTAATATTCTCTGCATCTCAGGCTCAAATTGATAAGCAATATAGAAGACGTCATTGTTTACAATACAACCGGAGCACATTTTGAGCTTGAGGGGCGGGATGTTCAGACGTGCTCTAGAGGCGGTTTAGCGAATCACAACACACTGAGCAAGCTGACCAATCATAGCCCATCGCGTATTTCTGAGGGAGGGGCTTGATAAAAACAGGAAATAATCGAGGCGTTTGTTAGAGAAGGGACAGTTCAGTGTGGAATAAAGGTAAAATGTGAAAAATAATGCATTTTTTAAAAAACAAGCATGTACACATGTTAGACTGCACCCCATAAACACAATCAAGCCTAGAAAAACAAAAACAAAAAAAAAACACAGTCAACCACTCCTTTAATGTATTTTGCACCCCGCCTCCAAACATATGATTCAACTCTCAGTCGAATATCGGCAAGATTCAAAAATTCCGATTCGACTATGAAAATCTTTATTCAGGGACACCCCTACTTTCTATATACACTGAAGAAAAAATTATAAATGCAACACTTTTGTTTTTGCCCCCATTTTTCATGAGCTGAACTCGAAGATCTAAGACTTTTTCTATTTACACAAAAGGCCTATTTTTCTCAAATATTGTTCCCAAATCTGTCTGAATCTGTGTTAGTGAGTACTTCTCCTTTGCCGAGATAATCAATCCACCTCACAGATGTGGCATATCAAGATGCTGATTAGACAGCATGGTTATTACACAGGTGTGCCTTAGGCTGACCACAATAAAAGGCCACTCTAAAATGTACAGTTTTACTGTATTGGGGGGTCCAGGGGGTCCGAAAACCAGTCAGTATCTGGTGTGACCACCATTTGCCTCACGCAGTGCAACACATCCCCTTCACATAGAGTTGATCAGGTTGTTGATTGTGGCCTGTGGAATGTTGGTCCACTCCTCTTCAATGGCTGTGTGAAGTTGCTGGATATTGGCAGGAACTGGAAAACGCTGTCGTATACGCGGATCCAGAGCATCCCAAACATGCTCAGTGGGTGACATGTCCGGTGAGTATGCTGGCCATGCAAGAACTGGGATGTTTTCAGCTTCCCGAAATTGTATTCAGATCCTTGCAACATGGGGCTGTGCATTATCATGCTGCAACATGAGGTGATGGTCGTGGATGAATAGAACAACAATGGGCCTCAGGATCTCATCACAGTATCTCTGTGCATTCAAAATGCCATCAATAAAATGCACCTGTGTTCGTTGTCCATAACACATGCTTGCCTATACCATAACCCCACCGTCACCATGGGCCACTCGATCAACAAAGTTGACATCAGCAAACTGCCCACCCACACGACGCCATACATGTCTGCCATCTGCCCTGTACAGTGAAACAGTGTACATCCGTGAAGAAAACACCTCTCCAAAGTGCCAGACGCCATCGAATAATGTGAGCATTTGTCCACTCAAGTCTGTTACGACGACAAACTGCAGTCAGGTCGAGACCCCCATGAGGACGACGAGCATGCAGATGAGCTTCCCTGAGACGGTTTCTGACAGTTTGTGCAGAAATTCTTTGGTTATGCAAACCGATTGTTGCAGCAGCTGTCCGGGTGGCTGGTCTCAGACGATCTTGGAGGTGAAGATGCTGGATGTGGAGGTCCTGGGCTGGTGTGGTTACATGTGGTCTGCGGTTGTGAGGCCGGTTGGATGTACTGCCAAATTCTCTGAAACACCTTTGGAGACGGCTTATTGTAGAGAAATGAACATTCAATTCATGGGCAACAGCTCTGGTGGACATTCCTGCAGTCAGCATGCCAACTGCACGCTCCCTCAAAACTTGTGACATCTGTGGCATTGTGCTGTGTGATAAAACTGCACATTTTAGAGTGGCCTTTTATTGTGGCCTGCCTAAGGCACACCTGTGCAATAATCATGCTGTCTAATCAGCATCTTGATATGCCACATCTGTGAGGTGGATGGATTATCTCGGCAAAGGAGAAGTGCTCACTAACACAGATTTAGACAGATTTGGGAACAATATTTGAGAGAAATAGGCCTTTTTTGTGCATAGAAAAAGTCTTAGGTCTCTGAGTTCAGCTCATGAAAAATGGGGGCAAAAACAAAAGGCCTATTGTGTAAAAACTGTAACTACTATAATACTGTAGACATCACCATATATTCCCCAGCTGATTAATCACAGTATGTTTTGTTTTCTGTTTTGTTTACAAAGAGGCACTGTCTAATTACATTTCCAGAAAATAAATCTAAGCATTGGATAAAAAGGTTCAAAATTCTTGTTTCATTTTGTTGACGTATTAAAGTATAAAGTATAATATATCCCATATTTATCACTACTTAAATAAAAAAAAAAACACTGTCAACGGTCAGGAAAAAAAAATCATCATTTTTTTTAGGAATAAAATGTATAAAATTAGGCGAATGATGAACAAACCACTCTGCAAAAATCTTCAGAATATAGAAAGGAATAAAGCTATAAAGTTTAAGTTCAAGTGCTATTGAAATGGTGATTTTTGGCTCAGTCTTTAAAGATACATACTGTCATTGAAATCCAAATTTGCAAATAGATCAAATGCAATAAAATAAACACTTAAAGGAGTATCTTGGATGTAACGGTGGTACCCTAACGATGGGAAATTAATTTAAAAGTTAATTTCTCAAAATAATCTTCAATTCGGGCGCCAGGCAGACGTAAATCCACCATTTACACACACACAGATGTCAATGTAATGAATCACACACACAAAAAAAAATTCAATTTCATCAAATTGTAATGTGCAATATCAAGATGAAAAAACACTTTTACAGAAGATCAAAGGCATATACACAAATCAACTCATGTGATGTGGTGCATCAGGTACCAGCAATTATTAGTTCATGGGGTAAAGAGTTTGTTTCTCAAAAAAAATAAAAAAACACTTCAATAATTTCTATAATCAAACAGACAAAATCAAAATATTCAAAAAACAGTTCAAAATCAAAGATTTAAAGGTTTCCCCAAAAAGAAAACAAAAAAAGATTAAGCTTTGAAGGCAAAGGAGAATGTGTGTGTGTGTGTGTGTGTGTGTGTGTGTATTCTTGAATTGTGTGTGAATAATGATGCGGGAGATTTTGGAAGTTTTAAAGTGCGTCGTTGGTAATGAATACCTGAGTTGAGTTGAGTTGAGTTTAGACTCGGCAGTTTTATGAATCAACACGCTCTGCTATGGACATCGGTGAGGCAATACGACAGGATAGCGATTAATCCTCTTTGTCCGTCGAAATCAAAGACCCAAGACAGAATGCCAGCGCGTGGACCCACTCACGCTCCACAGTCGGCGTCAGAAACGCAGGAGCTCAGCAATCACGGAAGCGCTAGGAACAAGCAACTCTCTGTCGTACGTGTCAAGTAACGCTCTCCAGTCGGCGTCAGACACACAGGATCAAACAAGTTCAGCAGGTAAACCATTCCGCTTTCGGTGCTGTAGTAGATTTTGCAACACTGGCGTGTACATAATTTAAACGACCCGCAATTCGGCAGCCGACCTGCCCTCTCCCTGCAACTCAACACGTCACCATTTTTTTTTTTTTTTTTCCTTCCACTTCCTCTTTTATTCATCTATTTCCACTCATAATCCTTCACACCTTTCTCTTGATTGGCTCTTACATTTGATATATTTAAAAACAGTGCGGTTTATTCCAAAACCGTCACACTCCCCCTCCCCTGGAAAAACAACCCATGGTTGCAGATTTGAGAGTTAAAATCCCTGAAACTCCTCTTCTTCATCAGAGGTGTCTTGGAACATTTTTAGGAGTTTTTCCTTGCTTTGGGACTCTAATTCTTCAGCTGTCGGGTAACACGGTTTCATATTGCACACATGAATTGTGCGGACATCCTCCCCAGTAGTCTCCAGTGCCACACGGTAATTGAGTGGACCCAGCTGTTTTATTATACGGTAAGGCCCTCTCCATTTGCTGGCTAGTTTAGCAGTAAATTTAGCTTTTGCACTAGACTGTGGAAAGTTCCTGATCCACACACGGTCTTGTTCTTTAAATGTTACTTCTCGTCGATGCTTGTTGTAATTTCGTGTTTGTCTAACATGAGCTTTTTTGCTGTTTTCCATAGCTTTCGATTTAAGCCGAGTTAAACAATGAACAACATCATAGGCTGCCACATCAGGAGTGAGATTTTTACCTTGGAGGAGTTTGTCCATTGGACCCTGCAACTTTCTTCCCAGTTGCAGTTCAGCAGGGGTCATTCCTATGGTCTCTTGGACAGCTGAATTGATGGCAAATCTGAACTCTGGTAAATATTGATCCCACTTGTTGTGATTTTCATCCAGGTATGCAGCGATCATGTACTTAAGGGTGCGATTGGCTCTCTCAGTCATATTGGTCTGAGGATGGTACGCAGTAGTCAGTTTAGGTGTTACATTCCATTTTTCGCAGAGCTCCTTGAATACAGATGACACAAATTGTGTACCTCTATCAGACAACAGGAAATCAGGCACACCCCACCTGGTCAGAATTTCCTTCTTGAAAATGGCAGCAACCGTTTTGGCCGTGGCATTTCTCATAGGGAACATCTCAACCCAACGGGTGAAGTAATCAATGAACACTAAGAGATATTCATTTCGGTTGGAACTACACGGTAAGGGCCCCATTATGTCCACACCCAGCATTAAATTAGGGTGAGTGACAGTAGGATGTTGCATTTTGCCAGCAGGTTTTTGATTGTCACTCTTGAGTTGTTGACATTTTATGCATCTCTTTACCCACTGCTTAACATCATTCCACATTCCTGGCCAGAAAGCCACTTCTTGAATTCTCTTATAGGTCTTAAATATTCCTCCATGACCACTCAAGGGACTGGCATGATAATACTGAAGGATCTGTGGAATTAGGCTACCTGGAACACACACCCGATAATGCAGCTGGTTGCCAGCCAGGTGAGCTTTACGATAAAGCTTGTCTTCCAGTACCTCATATTGTTCTTTCGAGTTGAGATCACCTTCTGCCATGGTTTGTAATATTTTCATGATTGCTGAGTCTTTGTGCTGTTCTTCCCAGATCTTATCCAGAGAAATTGGAAGATCTTCTGACTCCTTGTGGCTGGCATACAAATTGCAACTGACACTGATGGGGATTCGAGAAAGCGCGTCAGGTGCCACGTTTAGCTTTCCCTTCCGGTATTCAACAATGAAATCAAATCTCTGCAGTCGCAGAGCCCATCTGATCAAACGACTGGAGGTCTTTGTGGACCCCATCACCCACTGCAATGCAGAGTGGTCAGTAACAACAGTAAACAACTTGTGTTCGAGATAATGCTGCCACTTCTCCAGAGCCCAAACCACTGCCAAACATTCTTTTTCCGTTGCAGAGTAATTTACTTCAGCTTTGTTCAAGGCTCTGCTAGCATAAGCTATGACTTCCTCCTTCCCCTGGTCCCTCTGTGTCAACACAGCGCCTAGACCCGTCTCACTAGCGTCTGTGTAGACAATGAACGGGTGTTGTAAATTTGGGTGTCCCAAGATGGGAGGTGTCATCAAGCTTATTTTCAACTGTTCAAAAGCATGCTGACAACATGGCGTCCAATGGAACGCTTTCCCTTTCTTCTTCAGGGCATTAAGGGGTTCAGCGATCTGGGAGAAGTGTGGAACAAACCGGTGGTACCATCCGGCTAAACCAAGGAATCGCTGGACCTCCTTGAGGTTTCTTGGGACTGGATAAGAGCGAATAGCCTCAACTTTGTTGGGATCAGCAGAGATACCTTGAATACCCACGACATGGCCCAAGAATGTTAATTCCTGCAGACAAAATTTGCTTTTTTTAAGGTTGATAGTCAGACCAGCCTTTTGCAGCTTATTGAGAACGCTCTGAATGTCAAGGAAGTGCTGTTCAATAGTTGGAGAATAGATGATAATATCATCTATATACACAAAGCAATTGTGACCCCGTAGTTCACCTAAAACTGTTTCCATTAATCTTTGGAAGGTGGCTGGAGCATTTTTCAAACCAAAGGGCATAACATTAAACTGAAATAATCCAAATGGTGTAATAAATGCTGTTTTTGCTGTACTTTCAGGGTTCATGGCCACCTGCCAATATCCGCTATTCAAATCAATAGTGGAGAAAATAGCAGCCCCAGAGAGAGATTCCAAGATCTCTGTGATGTTTGGTAGTGGGTATGCGTCACTTTCTGTAATGGCATTTACCTTACGGTAGTCTACACAAAACCGGAGACTCCCATCTTTCTTAGGGACAAGAACAACAGGCGAGGCCCAACCTGAATGGGAAGGTTCCACAATGCCAGCACTTAACATCTCTTCCAGTTGTTTTTCCACAACAGCTTGTTTGATCGGAGACATACGATATGGTCGCTGCTTTATTGGTACTTGCTGAGTGAGATAAATATGATGTTGGAGAACATCAGTACGACCTGGTTTGAGCGCACACACTTGTGGATTGGCCTCTAGGACTTTACGTAGCTGGTATTTTCCATCAGCTGATAAGTGGCGCCCGAACAGGGACCCCCTCAGAGTGTGAATAATTTTGAATGTGAATGTAAATTTGACTTTTTGAATTTGGTACTTGAATAATGGTTGTTGGTTTTTGAAAAGTCATTTAAAGGGAAAGTTTGGAATTGAAGTGTGGAAATCCTGTTAATTTTTTTATTTTTTTTGTGGTTGCCCCACATTCTTTATGGAACTGTATTGAATATCAAATGTTGTAATGTGTGATCTGGGACTAATTATCTTATAATTTGCTGTTCACATTTGTTTTGATTAGTTTTAGGGGACAATTGCTTTACTGCTTTGCATTGTATGAAATGCGAATTATATTTGGGCAACTGAAAGGCAATGTATATTGGATACATACACTGACATACACAATATAGAATCACAACATTTTTATTTTTGATAACATTTCCTTTTGCATAATCATGACAGAGCAGCCTTCTCCACACTCAACCTTTGTTGAGATGGACGTTCCGGATGTGGCCACCCCTAATTGGCCACCTGTGCTCCATCAAGCCCCGCAGGAATCCTATGTTCCTACATTTTGTCACACTCCCACCCAGTTTAGTCGTATGGTGCAGCCAGGAGCCCGTGTGCAGTTTGCATCTCCACCATTAGGGGGTAGTACGCCAGCTCAAAGCTTCCCGCAGGAACAGAAAAATCCAGTGCCCATGCAATTATGCACTCCACCACATGGAATATCAACCTCAGCCATTGCTTCATCACCTTCTCCTCCATCTTCAGGAGTACAGTATGACCTGCCTGGTACTCTTCCAACACCTGGAAGAGAGATTGGTCATCTCACCACACAAGCACAAGGTAACTGGGATCAGTTGCATGATTTCATGATCAAACAAGAAAAAGCTGTAATTGCACTCACCAAGGAACTAAAATCAAATTCGTCCAGTCATGAATGTCAGATTACCCACCTTGCCGGGAAGATTGAGGAAATCAAGCAACAACTTTCCACAACTTTAGCTACAAACAAGCAGCAAGCTGACACTGAGTCAGACCAGACAATTAAGGCTATGAAATTTATGATGACTAAGGAACTCCAAAAGATGGAGAATACCTTAGTGTCAGAAGTGCGCTTCATGGTGCAACAGTTGCAGTCTGAGATGCAGCAGGACATTAAAGCAGTTCAACAGTACTTTCAGAGTGATTATGGTCAACTGCTGAAAGAAAGTAGTCAATTGACTTTACTCACCAACAAATTGTCCACCAACATGAAAGAACTGCAAACTAAAATAGAAGCTAAGTTGGAAAGTCAAGAAAAAAGAATCGCTGATCTGAGGGCAACAGATATTTCTCTTCACAACCCTTTACCTCAATCAACAGTAATTTCTCCAGCAGCCCCAACTACTTTTGTTAAAAGTGACCACATCAAGCTAACATTTCCTACCTTTGGAAGGTCATCTGATGACCCAGATCCTTTGTTATATATTACACGTTGTCAAGACTTCCTTGCTGTACATCCTCTAGTGGACACTGACATCTTGGCCACCTTCAGGACGGTTTTATATGGCACTGCCCGTGACTGGTGGGAAGTAGCAAGATCATCTATTACAACATGGAGGGAGTTTCAGTCTGTTTTTCTTGCTGCTTTTCTAGCTGAGGACTATGAAGATGAGTTGGCTGAACGTGTCCGCCACAGGATTCAGGGAGAAAAAGAGTCCATTAGGGATTTTGCCTTCACCTACAGAGCTCTCTGTAAAAGATGGAAACCAAGTTTAATGGAAGCAGACATAGTTAAGATGATCCTTAAAAACATTAAACCTTACCTCGCCAGCCACCTTCGTAGCCGTGTAACCACCGTGGAAGAGTTGGTTCGACTGGGTCACCAGCTGGAGAAAGACCATGAACAACAGAAGCAATTTGACAGTAAAGCTGGTTCCAAACCTGTTGTAGCACAAACTAGAGGGGTTACTTCTCCCCAACCTACCATACAATGTTGGCGGTGTAAAGGATTTCATGCACCAAGTACTTGTCCTTATTTCACTTCTCCAGCTCAACAACTACCGGTTTCAGGTCATCAGCCACACAGCAACAAACGGAATTTCCACTCATCCAAGCAGCCTGGCCAGCCAACCAACAATTCAATAACTTCTACATCCACTGAGAATTCTCAAATACTCCCAGATAAACCCATTTCGACTATTACATCTAAAAGTACCTCTACCATTCCTAAAAATCTTGTCAGTGTACCACAACAGTTAATTGTCCCTGTCAGTGTTGGCTCGTGGAAGGGGAAAGCTATTGTGGACACGGGTGCAAGCTATACCCTCATCCATGAGACACTCTGGAAGACCCTTGCTCAATCACCTAATGATCTCCAACCTTGGACACTGGGGCCTCTGTATTTGGCTAACGGGGAAGCCGAGGTTCCTCTTGGATGGCTGAATGTCGCAATTAACTTCCATGACCAAATGTTCACCATACCAGCTGCAGTTCTAGCACCCAAAGCTCTGGCATATGTAGTAGTTCTTGGCCTGGATTTTATTTTCTTTAGTGGCTTACAGATAAATGTAATTGATAAAATGTATACCTTTAAATCTACTCCTGATGTGAATTATCCATTTCAACCAGGTAGTGCAAGTGTACCTGTGAATAGACCCAGGAAAGGAAAGCACCAAGAGTATACCAATCAGAGTATTTCTCTCTTGAGTTCAGTTCCTCCCCCTCAACCCAAATTTACATTTAGCACAAATGACATGGACATCCAAAACTTTTTTGACAATGCTGTGAATGAAGCCCACTTACCAGCTGATGGAAAATACCAGCTACGTAAAGTCCTAGAGGCCAATCCACAAGTGTGTGCGCTCAAACCAGGTCGTACTGATGTTCTCCAACATCATATTTATCTCACTCAGCAAGTACCAATAAAGCAGCGACCATATCGTATGTCTTGATATGCCACACCTGTGAGGTGGATGGATTATCTCGGCAAAGGAGAAGTGCTCACTAACACAGATTTAGACAGATTTGGGAACAATATTTGAGAGAAATAGGCCTTTTTTGTGCATAGAAAAAGTCTTAGGTCTCTGAGTTCAGCTCATGAAAAATGGGGGCAAAAACAAAAGGCCTATTGTGTAAAAACTGTAACTACTATAATACTGTAGACATCACCATATATTCCCCAGCTGATTAATCACAGTATGTTTTGTTTTCTGTTTTGTTTACAAAGAGGCACTGTCTAATTACATTTCCAGAAAATAAATCTAAGCATTGGATAAAAAGGTTCAAAATTCTTGTTTCATTTTGTTGACGTATTAAAGTATAAAGTATAATATATCCCATATTTATCACTACTTAAATAAAAAAAAAAACACTGTCAACGGTCAGGAAAAAAAAATCATCATTTTTTTTAGGAATAAAATGTATAAAATTAGGCGAATGATGAACAAACCACTCTGCAAAAATCTTCAGAATATAGAAATGAATAAAGCTATAAAGTTTGGTGTAAGTGCTATTAAAATGGTGATTTTTGGCTCAGTCTTTAAAGATACATACTGTCATTGAAATCCAAATTTGCAAATAGATCAAATGCAATAAAATAAACACTTAAAGGAGTATCTTGGATGTTTTCCTTCAACTAGTCTTAAAACACCCCAAAATCTCAGAACTTACCAGTGCATGAAAAAACTATTCCAAATTTAAATCCAGGATTGATTCCAAAATTGCGATGATTGACATAGTAATAACCACTGCAATAGACAGCACCAAAAATAAACAAACAGTGTAAAGGAACACCAGATCTACCACCTACTCTATTATGAGTAATGTTTCTTTGTTTAACTTGACCATTTCAAATCAACAAAAAATATCTTAAGGCTACATGCTATTTTAATGTATTATTTAATTTTAATCATTGTTAACATTAAAATTAAATTGATTTGTTTGTTATTGTTCTGTTTTAAGATATTTAAATTAACAACTGAATAGTTCCAATAGTTTTTGCTATGGTACCCAAATTGGTAGAGAGAACCGTGACACTTCTCATCACAAAGTAGGAAGCAAAAATGGGTAGTTTATCTAACAGTAACTACCTAATCTTCAGGAAAAACAATGTGGCTGGTGCTATGGTCTAGTAGTTAGTGCATGTTCTCTGCCACATAGAGACATTCCACTCATTAAGCCATTCACTAGGGTATTTAGATGGCATTAAGACAGGGAGAAGCCCTATTACTCAATTATCTCTGCTCTTTTTCTGTAACAATACCAATGTAGTGCATGAATACACGTCATGCATTAACCTAGTGATCTGTTTCTTCTCTCTCTCCATCTGTCTGGAGGTTGACAGCGCTGCTAGCTTCCAATTAGAATAATCAATATGACACCTTTCTTGTTTGGGCCTAAAACAGGATTTGCGTGCAGAGATTTGTATGTGTAAGGCCAGCTCTCAGTCATGGCCCTCTTTTAACCTTAACTAGATTAGAGCGATTATCCGTATGAGCTCCCAGCACTGTACAGACAGGATAAGTGCTCACAAAGCTGTCTTTGTCCAGACGCGAGCGCTGGCCACCCGCGGGTTATCAGAGCTGGACTTGCCATTCTTATTCATATCTGAGCCCACCTTTATGAATATCTCTCCCCTGTCTCTTGCTCGAAGGGACAGTAAGACCCATATTCTCTCTTTCCTCAGGACTGAAAACAATCCAATCTGGCCTGAAGCGCCGTGCTGCCATTTGGCGTCTGCTCTTGAGGGTTTGCTCTGTGAATACATGTGGAAGCTGAGAGCTGAGAGCTAGAGAAAAATATGGGCTACTGACTCTATGCTTGCTTGTACCTTTATTATTTTGTACATTAGATTTTTTTCTGTTTCTTTTTTAATCAATTAATTTGTTTATTAATTAAATAATTATTTTTCCCCTGAGCATAAAATAATTAATTTGTATACATTGTTACCATGATTTACAAAAAATAAATAAATAAATAAATAAATAATATATATATATATATATATATATATATATATATATACATATATATATATATTATATATATTCATGTGTAACAATAGTTCATTTACCAAAAAAGTATTGTCAGGCATATTTAGAACCAGAATCATTAGAGGACATTAAAAGACTAATTAACAATCACAGTTCAGCCCCCAAAATACTAATGAATTGTGTTTTTAAATCTTTACCAATCTCTGCCATTATCCTTCAAACCACCAGGTTTTATGCTTTGTCAGCAAGAAGTTTTATGCTTTATGCTTTGTCAGCAAGAAGTTTTTAATCATTTAAAATATGATAACATTTAATATGATCCTTTTTTTAATTTCACATATTTTCATAAGTGCATGTCAGAATAAGAATAAGTTTAAAAAGTTTTTTTTTTTTTTTTTACATAAATATGTTACAGTGAAACATTACTTAACCATATTTTGACATTTTTTCAATATTTCCACAAGAGTTATTTGAACCATTAAAGAAGACACTTTACTTGCATTTAGTATGCTTTCTGTGCATAGAAAATATTTTTTTTAAATTTAATTTGATGCGGACACTAAAATGGGACCACCACAGATTCATAAAGAGCCTATCTATTTTTACACGGATTTGAAATATTTTAGATCTCTAACATTGCACTGTTTATTTGGCAATGCATCTGTCAGTCCAAGTAAAATCTTCACTGCACTATGGCTTGCAGTGATTATCAAATCACAAAAGGCTGTGAATTAAATAAGTAAGCATATAGTCTGTTACGCTGAGTTTCAGAGTGAAGCATAGCACTGTGTTCCTGTACACATGTGCAGCTTGATCCATTGTTTTCAGCGTCTCAGAGCGCCACGGTTCACACTAAGTTCTGCAAAGTTGAGCTCACATATGCGTGTTAACCATATGCATTATAAACCATTATTATTGTTTTTTTTTTTTTATTGTGTAGCCAAAAGTTTGAAATTGAGCAGCTTTGTTTCTATAGCAGAAGTCTCATAAATATCTTCAAATATTGTTTTTGACAACAGGTGCCTTGGACTCCTAAAACCAACAGTGTGAATGCAATGTGAGATACTATAACAACTAAAAAGAGCTTTTATTCCCCTTAAAATTCAGACACAAGTCTTTTCTTTTTTTTTTTAAAGTCAAAACGATCGCGAGGCAGTCTCACAGAATCCTGTGGGAAACACTGTAATCACACTGAATGAAAACATGAAAACACACCCAAAACACACAATCATGTTAAAAGTGTGCGCTGCTCTTTCCCTTCAGCTCTAATAAGCCTTTCAAAGGCCTACACTGGGCAGTCTGGTGAAAATAGCAAACTGACTGATGTGGAAGTCATAACAATCTCTTGTCCATAATTTATCAACGTGATTCATTTGGGTCTGAATGGTAAACATGGCACCCACACACTTCCCTGCCCGTGTGTACGGCCGCAAATTAACCAGCTTTCAAACACTTGTGCGTTTTCAAAGCCCTTACACAGTGAGTGATGTCAACAATCTGTCTATCTGTACAGAAACGTACACTCACAGCACAGGGAAAGCACTAGAGAACCAGCCGCATTTGCATGCCTGCGTTTACAGAACGCATGATTAAACAGCACAAGGTCAATAAAAACTATAACATAAATGACAGATTTCAATATCTCAATCAAACAGCACACAATAAGAGCAGGGAAAGTCGAAATGAGGCACTATCGTAGGAAAATCTGACAGACGAGAATGATTGTCACATCACTGCTAAATAATAACCTTCAAAGAAAAGAGCTATTTGCTATTTCCCCCTATTTTATCAGCTGAGGATATACATTGATTCTGGACTGATCTGGCTCATGTTTCAAACTTACTCATTAAGAGTGTGTATTGATGAAGTGCTTGTCATAATACTGGAATACACACATCCATGCACAGCTTCAGTCCAATGAAATCCATCAGATGCATAATGACACAATCATCGTGGATATTAATAATCAGCGTTTGTGACACGTGGCTCTGCATTTGGATCAGATGTGAGCAATACGATGGTTTGTCAGTTCTTCAGAAGCTCACCGGTCATCATCGCTGCCATTAGACAGCAAAGAAGGAAATCTGACAATGTGATATTTTGTTGTCACAAAAATAGTGGTAGACCAATATTCATTTTTTTGGCAGCTGATGCTGATATCTTATAGGGTTGTGAAAAAAAAATCAATTTTAAATGAATCGTTTTTTTAAAATGTGGTCAATTCTATATCGATTCTCAAAAGCCACAAATCGATTTTTCCGTATTTATTTCCGCAAACATTTAACTCAAGAATGTGAATCTTATCATTAGCCTTCTCCACTAGATGTCACCCTCTGATTTACCTTGCATAATGTTACAATGGAAAAGTTTGGTTTAACTTGAAGAAATTGTGACAGAATTACATTACTATTGTAGAGTAGAATGTAAGACTTAATGTAATAACAAAGCTAACACTAATAATAATAATAAATATTCTTAAAACTTTATTTTTAAAGGAACAATCACACAATTTTTCTTCCCTGTTTTAATTTTAAAAGTAATCAGGACACATAGAAACCGATAATTTGTAAATTAATCGTATGAAAGAAATCACTTCATGGCTTCAACGGCGCACCATTTTGGAGAATCTGAGCCGTACGCAGACGGCATACGTTATACTGTGTCAGCCGCGCCACAAGGATACGTTTTCTACATATATTTACGCTTTGGTTTGAAAGAAAACAGCGCAGCACAGCTGACACAGAAGAGCGTACTGCTCAGATTCTCAAAAATGGTGCTACGCTGATTTGGAGAGACACAGAGGAGAGGAATTGTTGAATAAAGTCGTTATTTTTGTTTTCTTCGTGTACAAAAAAGTATTCTCATGGCTTTATAACATTACAGTTGAATCACTGATGGCAGATGGAGTATTCTGACGATGCTTTTCATACTTTTCTGGACCTCGACGGTGTATTTTACTTCGCAGTCTATGGGACAGTCTCAAGCCTCCCCGTTTTCATCCAAAATATCTTAAATTGTGTTCTGAAGATGAATGAAGCTTTTACGGGTTTGGAACGACATGGGGGTAAGTGATTAATGAAAAAATATTTTCATTTTGGGATGGAGTAACCCTTTAACTTGAAACCTCATATTTCTTTAAAATGCACTATTTTAGTGTACTGTAGGTCTACCTGACAAGCCATGAGTTGTCCTGTAGCTCAAATAGCAGCATTGTGCTAGCAACACCAAGGCCATGGTTTTAATTAATGGGTTTAGTTAGGGATGTAACGATTAACTGTGAGCCGGTTGAAAATTGATTCAAAATGTGACGATTCAAATCGGTTTAGATGCTAAACAAATCGTGATTCAGTTAAGCGTAGGAGTTTATATGAATGTATGTCAGAGGGGAACTTACTGTCTTTAGGAAAGTTTAGATGGTGTTTTTTCTTTTCATCTTGCCTCTGTATAACGCATATGAAAGTTCTTAAGTGCAGCGCTGCTTTGTTTACAGCCATAACCGAGGAAACGCTTTAAGCTCCACCTGCTGGCAGAGAGTGAATCTGCGTCTCGTTCAGCTCGTCCGCTGTTTCTGTTTCATGCAGATATTTTTATGTATAGTTTCACAAAACTGAAGTCAAATCATTCTGTTTTTGCTTCAAATTTCGAAATTATACAATCTAATTTAAATTAAAAACTGCTCATGTTGCATGTTTTCAGCATATTTGTTTGGATCATGATTAAAATGCAGTGGTTGCCTTTAATGTTAAATGCAAATAGCCTTATTAAGAAGAGATTTCTTTTATTTGTGTTATTTATTTGATTTGGCGCTTGTTTTAAATTTTCAATTTAGTTTTGTTATTTACATTTACATTATATTAAAATTTGGTGGCCCCACTTTATATTAAGTGTCCTTAATACCTGTGTACTTACATAGTAACTAGATGTGTACGTAGTATGTAGCCACAGTGTAAGTACAAATTGGTACATCGTATCTACAGCTCTAATGTTTGTGTAACTACACACATGTAACAAACCACTGAATGGTATGTGTAAGTACAAATGTGTAACAGGACATTGGTAACAACACTTCCTGATAATGAAAGTACAAATGTGTAACAGGACCGACAGCACTTTTTGGTAAAGAAAGTGTTACAGTTTATATTAAATCATGATCATGTAATTACTCTGATGTTACACAGCAGCAGTCAGTAAGTTAAGCTTTTCATATGAATTGTGGTTGGTGTCCTGAATGTTACACTTTATATTAAGTGTACAGTTCCTGAGGAGTTACCATGTTAGTACACTGGTATTACAGTGGTGTAACAACTCTAACTCGAGATACAACTCTTCCTACTTTACATATCCCTAAGCCTACCCATCTCCACTCCCTGGATCAAATGATTTCAGTTACTCTTATACATGTTGTTGTTATAAAATGTAGTTATATATGTCCTGTTACACATTTATACTTACACAAACCATTAGGAGGTTTGTTACATGTGTGTAGTTACAGAAATATTACAGCTGTAGATACTATGTACAAATGTGATACTAGATACTATGTTATACTGTGGTTACATACTACAGTAGTTATTTACATATACACATGTAGTTATTTTGTAAATACACAGGTATTAGGGACACAATATAAAGTGGGACCAATTTGGTTATTTAGCAGATGCTTTTATCCAAAGCGACTTAAAAATGAGAACAACAGAAACAATCAAAACCAACAAAAGAGCCATAATATGCAAGTGTTCTATTATTATAGTGTTATATTTAATTTTCACAAAGAAACATGCAGCATTTTCTCAATATAATAATAAAAGGACACATTTAATTTATAATTTGTCTTAAATCTCGCTTTGTAAAAAAAAAAAAAATGTAAAAAATCGTGAATCGAACCGAATTGTGAAATCAAAATTGTGAATATAAACAAATCGTGAGTTGAGTGAATCGTTACATCCCTAGGTTTAGTAATAATGGTTCTTATTATTAACAATGTTAAAAAGTTTTTGCTGCTTTATATTTTGTGGAGGATTATTTGATGAATAGACAGTTCAAAAGAACAGTGTTTATTTGAAACAGAAACTTTTGTAACATAATACATGTTTTTATTTTGATCAATTTAATGCATATTTGCTGAATAAAACAATTAATTTCTATTAAACCCATACACCCCAAACTTTTCAATGGTCATATATCATGGTTTCTGCATAAATATTGGGCAGCACGACATTGATAATAATCAGAAATGTTTCTTCAGCAGCAAATCAGAATATTAGAATGATTTCTGAAAGGTCACGAAACACTGAAGAATGGAGTAATTATGCTGAAAACACAGCTTTGATCACAGGAATCAATTACAGTTTAACAGATATTCACAAAGAGAACAGCTGTTTTAAAATGTAACAATATTTCACAATTTTACTGTTTTTACTCTATTTTTGAGCACATAAATGTCACCAAACTTTTGACAAGTACTGTACTTAAAAAAAAAAAAAAAAGACAAAAAAAATAAAATAATAACAATTACAAAAACACAACTAAATTCAAAATATGAACAGAAACTATAACACTATTGCAATGATACGTGATGGTAAAATAACACCGATCTGAAGTCTTGTCCTGCTGTCTTTTGCAACATTTCAGCATGAGAGAGGACAGTGATTAAAAACTGGGGAAGTGGATGTGTTGACAAGCACATTTCCATAATGCTCCTAAATCCAGAAAGAGGTCTGTCTTGTGGGGATCTCATAAGCAGCTGTTCCGGTTCTAATCAGTCCTCACTCTGTCTGTCTGGACCATAAAACAGCGCAGCCACGGACGCAAACACATTACAGGCCCATCAGGTGCAGCTCGGCGTGCACGCGGCCCCACGAAACGGCCGTAAAAGTGGGCCGGAGCGACGCTCCACTGATTAGATACGAATTTGTTGTGGATGGCGACTGCACAGCTCAGCATGAGCAGATCACTTTAATTGGATTGTGGGATTTCATTTGGTTTTGCCGGAGTGCCGTCATCATGCTCCAGGGCCGGATCTCTGTGTGTGCGAGTGACTGTGATTGTGGTTATGATTAAACTAAACTAATAAACCCCCACAAGGCAGTAAAACAAGAATTGTGAACATAATCAGAAAATGCTTAACATGTTAAAAGCTTGGAAAGCTTTGACGACGTGTACCCATCCTCCCAGCGGCTCCAGGCGTGTGTGTGCTCTTTAACTAGCTCCTAATGCTTAACCAGATTACAGAGGCCAGTAAGTGGATTGTTCCAGCTTCCCTTCACTCACATGGGGTGTTTCCATTGTGATTAGCGGTGGCCAGAGCAGTGCTTACACACACACACACACACACACACACACACACACACACACACACACTCGCAGAGCTAGGGCAGCTAATGTCCATCCCCATATCAAACGCACTAAACAGCATTTCAAGATTTTGTAAATGCAACAACCAAAACTCAGATGCAAGGCCTTTTTAAAAAAAAATTAGCAGCATTTTTAGAATTTTTTTGGGAAACATTCTAAGTCAGTATCATATATATGGATGCTTGTGTCTGCCACAGAATTAAAAATAAAAAAGGTAATTGCAACCTTTTATCTTAGAATTCACACATTTTTCTTGCTATGGTGAGTTTTGTCTTACAATTTAGACTTTTTTCTCAGAACTGCAAGTTCTGCAAGAGTTTACATCTCGCAAATTCATTTTTTTGTTTGTTTACACCACAGAAAAAAAAATAAAAAAGGTAATTGTGACTTTTTATCTCACAATTCTTTTTTTTTTCGCAATTGTGAGTTAATCCTGCTTTTCTTCTCAAAATTGCAAGTTTATATTTCACAACTGTGAGTTAACATCTCACAATTCTGCAATTCTGTTTGACCAGTGTGGCGCTGTAGCACAAGACTGCAATTCAGTTTTAAAACACTACAACACTACAGTTTTGAGTCCCTTACTTTTTAGTATGTACATTTTTCCCCTTGGGCTATTTCTAAGATCCCTTGGTCTTAAGTTTCATTTTTACGCAGATGACACTCAGATTTATACTCACTCAAAACCTGGTGATAATTCGGCTGTTGCCTTTCTTGAACATTGATATTGGAGGTAAAAATATGGATGTCTCAAAATTTTCTTTGTCTCAGTGACAAGACTGAGGTTATGCTGATTGGTTCACCCCATCAAATACGTAAAGCTAATATCTTAAATTTAAAGATGGATGGGTCTATTATGGAGTTTCAAGCAAAATTAAAAAATCTGGGGGTGATATTTGATTCAAACTTAACTTTTGATCCTCATGTTCAGAACATGGTTAAAGTTTCATTTTTTCACCTTAGAAACATTGCAAGACTACGTCCCATGTTGTTGTTGGCTGAAAAACTGATCAATACGTTTGTCTTTTCTCGAATAGACTACTGTAAAGCTTTGCTTGCGGGGGTCTCGAAATCTACTTTAGGCAGATTGCAGTATGTTCAAAACGGAGCTGCCAGAGTCCTGACAAGTTCCAGGACAAGTGAGCACATCTCTCCAGTCTTGGAGTCCTTGCACTGGCTTCCGGTCAGGTTTCGCGTTGATTTTAAAATTCTTATGCTTACCTACAAGGCCCTGCATGGTTTAGCTCCAGAATATCTGACTGAACTTTTAACTGTCTACACCCCAATGCGTAATCTTCGTTCATCGGATTCTGGCTTTTTAACTATTCCTGTAACTCGTTTACGCTCTATGGGTGACCGGGCCTTCTCTTCTGTGGCACCTAAACTCTGGAACTCTCTTCCTACTGAAATCAGACAGGCTGAATCCCTTAGTATTTTTAAATGTTCTCTTAAAACGTATTTTTTCCGGTTAGCATATATGTGATATGGTTCTCTGATGGTCAATCTCAATGTATTTTTATTTGTTTTTTATTGATTTTTTTATTTTATTTTTTCTTTCTGTATGCCTTGGTAAAGCGCTTTGAGATGTAACTTTTAAAGGCGCTATAGAAAATAAAGTTTATTATTATTATTATTATTATTATTATTACAAACAAAAAATGCTGTCATGTGTAAAGCCCCCAATATACTGACAGCAAAGTTCTTTTTCATTCTTCCCTTAGGGGTAAAAAGAAGTTCGTTATGAGCAAGCAGCGTTTTACTGAACATGCTGCTGAGAGCGACGTTTAGACGAAAATGCTGGCAGTGAGAAAACAGTGGTTAAGAAAGCATCTGATCATAGTGATGTGGATAAGTTTGCACCACCTCTGCAATCAGCACTGCAGTAAAGTCACATCACACTTATTATATAACACTTTATTCAACAGACTACTTTGGAAAAATCAACTTGACTTTCTGCTATAAAGCAGCACTATGTGTATATGTATATATAGAATATCAATATTCAATAACTCAATATTTTAACTAATTGCAAAAGCTGAATAATTGATCAAAGCCTACTGATTAATCCGTGAAATAGTTGCGTAATCATTCTAAAAATCGTAAGTTAAATTTACAATAAAAACTGAAATTCATCTGAATTTTCACAATAATGATAAAAAAAATTGTATTTTATTTTTATAGCATTTTTACAAAGACATCCCCAAAAGAGGTTGTGTCAGATTAAGCTCTCATCTGGGTACAAAATATCCTCAAATAAATCAAAATATGATTAAACAGACACACACACACACACACACACACACACACACACACACAACAATAACTGCTTTTGCCTTAAAAGGCAACAAGATCGCTTTACAATGTCTCGTCTTTTTCAATTAATTTTGCATGAAAACACATTGTGCTGGGTGTGGAGAAGCCTGCTGTCATCCTAGAGGTCTGATCAATCTTTCATGAAAACACCACCACACGTGGGTCTGTAAGCGCCCCCCCACGCCGCTTCCCCTTTGATCCGTGCACACACACACACACACACACATACATACACAAATGATCTGCAGAGCGGATGCAAATCACTCATGAAGCTGTTCAGATGTGTCTGTGTATCAGAGTGCATGCAGCAGGTTAGCAAACCACAACATACTAAAAAAAAACACCAAGGAACAAAAAAAGAGGAGGCTATTTGAGGAGAAAAGCCAACCGGAAGCAGCAGGGAAGAGCTTTTCACGAGTGTCTAAACTGTAAAAGTGATTATACACACATGCCGCATTAGCATAATCATGTTATCATTATCCTCATTAGTCATGTTGTTTTCACTTAACTTTATACTGCTGTCTTTATATCGATTATCAGCTCTTTATGATCATCTGCATCCATCTACATACAGCAAATTTATTCTTTGCTCATTTACTGCAAGTAATTTATTCACTATTTAAATGAAAGTTGTTTTTCACGCAACTAAGAGGAGCAATAATTAATAACCAATTCTGAAATGGCTCTCAGATTCTGAATGTTTAACCTACATAAAGATGGCATGAGGTTACCTTGCACAAAAGTATTTTAATGTAAATTCTATTGATCAACATTAATACTCATGATTACAATAACAAGGCAAATGATCAACAGTTATGATTTCTGTCATAATCAAGCAGCACTAATTCATAGAGCTGCATGATATATCTTCATCTGCCCTAAAACTGTCAATCTTTGAGTGAAGGCAAAAAAAAAAAGGTTTTCAGGAGATTTCTATACTTTTTTTTTTTTTTTTTATCTATTTCAAACTCTTCCCAGGTCTTATCTGTCGCTGTGTGCTGACATTCATAACAAAAGAAAAAGCAAAGATGTAAACC